>JAWZYT010000632.1:62500-525000 GCA_034508575.1 Petrolisthes manimaculis | reverse complement strand
ACTCTCTCTCTCCGTCTCTCTCTCTAACCCCCCCCAAGCCTGCCCCCTATTCCTGCACCCCCCCCCCCCCCCCCGACACACACACACACAGGGGTACTCGCATCAATAGTGTCTTGTCTGGAGTACTTGGTTGATACCACAGTGTTCATCAGGTTCTTGGCTGCTTGGATGAGGGAGGTCGTTGAGTCCAGCTGCAAATTTTGGGAGAATGGGTCAACATTTGGAATTTGTGTTTGTGTGGTTAAATGAGGAATTTTATAATCTATTTTTTAGCACAAACAGAATTTAATTAGCTGTATTCTAACTAATCAAAATTTACAAAAAACTAAACAGAATTTTTAATGAAATATACTGTATATCATCATCATCATTTTCGTTTAACGTCCGTATTTTCCCATTTAGGATGGGGTTGGACGGGCGATGACTGTTCTCCACATCTGTCTATCTTGTACCATATGTTCTTCTATTCCCATTAAATTCATATCTTCCATTACACACGTTTTCCACTTTTTCTTGGGCCTTCCCACCGGTCGCCAGCCCTCGACTCTCACCTCCTCCACCTCACTCAACACACACCCCTCCACTCTTCTCACATGTCCAAACCATCTCTGCCTCAACCTAACTCTCACCTCCTCCACCTCACTCAACACACACCCCTCTGCTCTTCTCCCCCCGACTCTCACCTCCTCCACCTTACTCAACACACCTCCCTCCACTCTTCTCACATGTCCAAACCATCTCAGTCTTCTCTGCCTCAACCTAACAGAAAGGTCTTCAACCCCACACATCTCTGCCACTTCACTGCTAGACCTCCCATCTTGCCACTTTATTCCTGCCATGTATCTCAGCATTCTACGGTCACAGCTGCGTATAACCTCCATCAGTCTGTTTGTCAATGCCCATGTTTCTGTTCCATACATAAGAGCAGGTCTCACACAGGCTTCGTATGTCCTTCCTCTGGTCCTCAGCCCTATGCTGCGGTTCACCAATAAACTGGCCATTTCTCGCCATCTTCCTCATGCAGTTGCTACTCTCGCTCTTACTGCTCTTTCCACTCCTGCTTCACAGTCCAACACATCTCCCAAGTAGCAGAACTGTTGCACTTCCTCTAACACGCCTCCATTTACCATCAACCCGGCATCCTCTTCATCACCATCACTATCACTACCCATCCCCTCCCTCACACATCACCATCACTACCCATCCCCTCCCTCACACATCTAGGACATACAAAGTTCCGTACACCTCGGAGAATTATCAAACCCGAGCATCGTTGGTGACACCATTTATTACACTCAGTACACAGCACTGGGTTTGTTCCCACTCCTCTTCCACAACATCCACATGGCCATCTTCCTGACTGGATTAATTTTCGAGCCTTGTTTCCAGTCACCATCATTTTTGTCTTTTCCATGTTTATTTTCAGCCCCCTCTGTTCCATCGTTTCCTTCCACCTGTTAAACATATTTGTTACTTCTTCCTTTGATTCTGCTGTCAAGACCAGATCATCGGCATAGAGCAGTTCCCACGGACCATTTCCTTTTGCCAATTTAGTAGCCTCCTCCATTACTGTGATGAAGAGTAGTGGACTAAGAGCTGATCCCTGGTGTATTCCCACTCCTATGTCAAACTCCTCTGATGTTCCTGCCTTTGTTTTCACCCTTGACCTTGATTCCACATACAGAGACATGACTGCAGCCACAAGCCTTTCTGGCACTTTTTGTCTCCTCAGTGCCCACTCAATCGCTCTCCTTGGCACTCGATCAAATGCCTTCTCGAGGTCCACAAACACATGGTACAACTTCTTCTTCTTCTCACTGAACTTTTCCTGCATTTGCCTCACTATAAAAATTGCATCTGTTGTCGACTTTCCTGGGCAAAATCCAAACTGTCGACTATCCACTTTTATCCGTTTCCTCAACCTCTCCTCCAATACCTTCTCAAATAGTTTCATTCCATGCTCCAATAGTCTAATTTCTCTATATTTTCCACACTCCAGGGCATCTCCTTTTCCTTTATATATTGGGACAGTCTCACTACTTTTCCAGCCTTCAGGAATTTCTCCCTCATCAACTATACTTCTAAATACTCTTGTTAAATCTCCTAAAACACCTGCTTTCTTTATCAAGTCACTTGTCATTCCCGTTGGACCTGCCGCTCTTCCATTTTTCATTCCTTTTAATGCTCTCTTCACTTCCTCTTCTGATATTTCTTCTATTGGTCCTTCTACCATGTCCGTCTCTTCCAGCATGTGTTCATTTTCCTCATTTAACAAGTCTTCAAAGTAACATCTCCACCTCCCAAGTATCTCTTCTGTATTTATCTTGATAACTCCCCTTTCATCCTTTATATACTTTGCTCCCATTACATCTTTACTCTCTTCATTTGTTTTGCAATTTTAAACATTTCTTTTTGCTTCTCACTACTATTCAGTTCTTCACTCCAATTTTCCCATGCCAGCCTCTTTTCTCTGGCTACTTCACTTTTTGCCTGTCTTGTTTTCTCTTTATATTCTCTTTTATCTTCTTGATTCTGTATTCTTTGCCATCTCTTGTATGCCCTTTTCTTTTCCTGCAATGACCTCTGCACTGCTTCATTACACCACCATGTTTCTCTTCGCCTTCTTCAGTGTCCTGTGGTTTCACCACAAACTTCCTTTGCAGCCTCCTGAACATTTTCACTCAGCTGCTTCCAACCTCCTGTTTCCATTATTTTTCTGTTGAACCTTCACTTCAAATTGTCTTCGTGTATTCTCATCTTTTAGTTTCCACTCTTTTATTTTCTTTTTGCCCCTCTGCATTTTTGTTCTCTTTAAGTCAGTCAAATTTAGATCTGCTCTCAATAGACGATGCTGTGTTAAACACTCCTCTCCTGGGATGACCTTACAGTCTCTTACATGTATCTCTTTCCTTTTTCAGCAGTATGAAATCAATTTGTGTTTCTGCTCCTTCACTTTTATATGTAATTTTCTTCTCCCTGTCCTTTATAAACATAGTACTTATGACCCTCAGCTCTTTACTTTGGCAGAATTCCAGTATCCTTTCTCCTTGCTGATTTCTCACTCCAAATCCATATATACCCATGACTTCTTCGAATCCTCCCCTGTCCTCTCCAATATGTCCGTGTAGGTCACCTGTAACTAGTAGTACCTCAGATTCTGGCACTATTGTTGCATCATCCAACGTACCCCAGAAGGCTTCTTTTTCTTCCTCCGGCCTACCTACTTGTGGTGCATATACTGAAAATATGTTTGTAACTTTCCTTCCCATGACAATATCTGTATTATGTTAGCATTTATTCTTTCAACCTTTATCACATCCACCGCTAGCTCCTCTCGTACTATTATACCTACTCCTCCTACTTTCATCTCTTCTCCAGACCACCAGAGCTTGTAGCGTTCCTCTCCACATCCCAACATTTTACTTCCCTCTCCTCTATATTGTACTTCCTATACACAACAAATGTCTATTTTCCTCCTCTTCAACATTTCCACCACCTCTCTGCTCCTCCCCACCATCGACGCAACGTTCATTGTACCCACCCTCAGATTTATTTTCAGAGGAATGAATAGAGGAAATGACTAATGTACTGTATTGAGGACACGTTAATAATGAACATATGTATACTATACAGTAATCCATTGTTATTACTGTATGTAATGTACTGTATTGAGGACACATTAATAATGAACATATATTATACACAATACAGTAATCCATTGTTTTCCACTGTTGTTAAGAGTGTGTACTGTATTTTTTTTTTTAATATACTCTGACACTGGACATAGGCTTCATGAAGCCCGTTACCGTGGCTCTGGTCAACTGCTGCTCACACACACACACACACACACGTCACAACTTCCGAACTGGTACCCAGCCACAGAGAGAGGGAAGTGAGGGTTATTCCCAAATACTGCAGCTGTTATGGTACCAGCGAGGGTGCTTTACGACATTCGGTGACCTTATAGTTAGTGCCTGAAACTCAAATCAGAAGAGTAAATATTCTCAGGCCCTCACCTGAGAGGATTGATCTCCCGACCTCTAGGTTATGAGTCCAGAGCACTAACCACTCGGCCACCTCCCCTAATGTTTGTAATGAGTATGTACAGTTATCATTTTTTGTATAGCTGCACACACAAATTTGTAGTATTTCAGTTTTGTCAATATAGAGACAGCGTTTTGCATTAGTGAATAGCAATCAGGGAAGGAAGGGGAGAGCACGATGGATGGGATAAGTGGTAAGGTAAATGACTTAGCAAAATTAAGTTTGAGGCCATGATGCATCGTGTTTTACAAATATCTTCCAACAGTTTGATCCGTACGGCAATTTGGCACAGCATGTTTTACACCCTGCCCAAATTTTTGGCACTATAGTGTACTGTATTGCCAGCCATAGGAGTTGCAACCCAACAACAGGGGGTGCAAGCCAGCACAATTCTATGTTGGTCCCAAGTCTGGATAAATATGGAGGGTTGGCGTCAGAAAGGGTAGTCAGTCAATAAAAACCAAGCCTAAACCATAATGAGCTACAACCAATGAACAGTGAGTCATACCAGGGTGTACTCCACTATAAGTAATGCAAAGAGGCATCACCTGACCTCTACCAATGTACAATACCACGCCATCAGCGAGTGCAACTAAAGAAGTGATGGTATTGCCCGGGTGACCGAAGCCGTTCCCAGGGACTCGCGCCCCCTTGTGGGGATCGGGGGGGGGGGGGGTGTTGTGACGGTTTGGCCCCCATAGCTTCCTTCCTTGGCAGCTTTGGGGGTTGGTCCCACGACGTAGACACCGCCACTCCAGGACCTTCTGACATATCAGAAGAGGCTGGATGGAGCCATTGCGGATGCCTATCCAGGATGCAACACAGCACCCCATTCTATTAAACACATTATTGAAGACTGCAATACACACAACCACACTCGCCAACAACACAACATACACTCTCTGAGGGCACTGTGGGAAAGCCCAGTTCAGGCCATGGCCTTCCTCAGGAGCTCGGGGCTGCTCGGCCAGACACCTTGAGGAACTTCAACAACAACTAAAGAAGTGAGTTCCTATTGTTCTGAGGATGACAACGGTGAATGTTGGGAGCTTGATGGGCCGAGGAAGGGAGGTGGTGAAGCTGATAAAGATGAGGAGGGTGAGCATAGTTTGTGTGCAGGAAACCAGATACAGGGGTAACAAAGCAAAGGAATTATGAGATGGGTATAAACTTTACTATATTAATGCAACAGTAGAAGAAAAGGAGTTGGAATAGTGGTGTTGCAGGAAATGAAAGAATGTGCGAAGGAAGTAAGAAGAGATCAGTTGATAACAAAAAGGCTATTAGCCTATATGGAGAAAGTGCATTAAATATGGTTAGTGCATATGCACCAGAGGCAGGATCAACGAACAAAGAAAAGGAAGAGTTTTGGAGAAAGATAGAATATGAGATGGAGAGAATTGCTGGCCTTGGATCTGAATGGTGATGTTGGAGCAGAAAATGATGGAATGGAGAGGATACAAAAAGGGGCATGGGCTTGGAAATGGAAATGTAGATGGCAAACTAATAATGGATCTGGCTATATCTTTTGACCTGGCAATTGTTAATACTTTCTTTTGTAAGAGGGACGAGCACATCATCACCTATAAGAGGTAATGCCACCCAGATAGACTATCTTATGTATAGGAGATCAAATTTGGTGGAGATAAAAGTTATACAAGACCAAGTGACACCACAACACTGGTTGCTAGTGATGGATGTGTGGCTAGGAAAGAGGAGGTATTGAGAAGAGGTCCAATGAACACCACTGAAAGAGGAAGTGAAGAGTCAGGAGTTCAAGACCAAGGTGCTAGACAGGTGAATGTAAATATAGAGGGAATTCAAGACTGGTGGAGAGAGAATGCAGAGACTTTGAGAGGAGTGGCCAGAGAAGTATTAGCAGTAATATCTGGAATGTCACATACAACTAGAGATGAATGGTGGTAGAAAGAGGATACAGTATAAGGGATGTTATAAAAAGGGAAAAGGAAACAAAGAAGTTGGAACTTAGCAGAACATGTGAGTATGAGATGGAGCACAGAAAGCAAAGAAGTTAGGCAGAAAGTAGTAGCAGTGGCAATGGCTTAGGCTGAGGCCTGTCGTGATCTGTATGAAGAAATAAAAACACCTGAAGGAGAAAAGAGAATATACAGGATAGTAAGGAGTCAGAAAAAATCAACTAAAAATATAAATCATGTGAATCAGATGAAGGATGCAAATGGTGTTGTAATAATGGATGTGATGACGATACAACAGAGATGAAAGGAGTACTTTTGGGACCTGTTAAACAAAGAGAACTCACAGGATCAGTATGATGATGGAATACTGTACTACAGTATATCCAGGGACCATGAGATGTGTAAGAAGAGAAGTGGTGAGAGCATTTACATAATGAAAACCAATAAGACACCTGATCCAAATGAGATCCTAGTGGAGGTGTTGAGGGCCCTGGATGAAGTAGAAGGGGATTTGTTGTGGAACCTAATGTGCAAAATAAGAGGAAAAAGAGATAACAGATGAGTGGAGGAAGAGTGTGCTGATACCCGTCTTCAAGGAGAAAAAGAGATGTACAGTGTGTGGAAATTATAACGGCATCAAACTACCATCACACATGAAGCTCTGGGAAAGGATAATGGATGAGAGACTGAGACAGGTGGTGGAGGTGGCCAGAGGTCCGTTTGGAATCATCCCTGGAAGAGGAACAACAAATCCAACTTCATACCGAGATAAATGATGGAAAAATACAGAGAGAAACAGGAAGAACTCCACATGGTACTTATAGATCTAGATAAGGCCTATGATAGAATACCAAGGCAGGAATTGTGGAGATGTTTGAGAGAGAGGAAGGTACCGAAAAATATGTAAGACTGGTAAAGGAAATGTACAGGAATGCCAAGACACGAGTGAGCTTGATGGACAGTTTTAAAGTGGAGGTGGACCTGCACCAGAGTTCTGTGTTGAGCCATCTCCTTTTCAACATAGTATTAGACGTGTTGACAGAGAATGTAAGAGAGGGGACACCCTGGGACATAATGTATGCTGATAAGTGAGACAAGAGAAGGGGTAGAGCTCAGACTGGAGGAGTGGAAATTAGCACTGGAAAGTAGAGGAATGAATATAAATAGATCAAAGATGGAATATATGATGTGCACTTCTAGAACAGGAGCAAGATAGATGTGAAAGTATCAGGCAGGATGGGGAGGAGTTGAGGTGGGTAGAGGCCTTTAAATACTTGGGATCCACTCTGTCAGTAGATGGTAATGAAGATAAGGAAATAACTGGAAGAATTCAAGCTGGTGCCACAGCTAAGGTCATATACCTCTCTATCACCCCTTCCCACTGGTGAGGGCTGGTTATCCAAAAAGGACGAATTTGGATCCTCTACCACACCCTTGCCTGGGCCCAGTGGGGCTGACTTTATCCTCTGTGAATATTAGTTATCCCCCACAGGGCTAGAATAAAGATTGTTGTAGGATCTGGTCACTTTATAGTGGATTTGACGAGATCTGCCCACATGGACTAAAAATCCATTTTTTTTTTTCTATATTAAAATAGATGAGGACTAAAGGCTATGAGCCCGCTCATTGTCCTCATCTGTGTAGTATTTAGTTAAGAGTGTCCAACATCATGTCCAATTTTGTTCGAGATGCCCTGACACATTGCGTTTGAAGGAACATAAGTCGTAGTAAGGTGGAAAGGTGGATGAAGGTAGAGTGTTCCAGAGTTAACCAGTTGTGTATATGAAAGACAGAGTACCGGTTAACTCTTGCATGAGGGAGTTGGACAGAAAAGGGGTGAGAACGAGAGGCTTGACGAGTGTTGCATGTTCTCCTGAGGGGAGGAAGCATACATTGAGAGAGTTCAAAAGAGCAATGTCCAGTGTAATAGCGATAGAAGAGAGAAAGTGATGCAACACTGCGGCGAAGAGAGAGAGGTTGTAGTGAATCAGTAAGAGGAGGAGAGTTGATGAGACGAAAGGCCTTTGATTCCACCTTGTCCAGTAGTGTTGTGAAGGTGGATCCCCCCCACACATGAGAGCCATACTCCATACAGGGGCGGATGAGACCCCTGTACAGAGACAGCAACTGTGTGGGGGTGAAGTATTCATGGAATCTGCGCAGCACACCTAACTTCTTTGAGGCGGTTTTAGCTATAGAGGTTATGTGATCTCTCCAGGAGAGATTATGAGAGAAAGAGACTCCAAGAATATTAAGAGAAGGGGAAAGGTCAAGTTGTGTGTCGTTGAAGGAGAGGGGATAGACATCAGGAAGATTAGTACGAGTTGAAAGATGAAGGAACTGTGTTTTTGAGGCATTGAAAACAATAAGGTTCTCTCTGCCCCAGTTAGAGATGAGGGAAAGATCAGAAGTCAGGTGTGCTACTGCATCATCACATGATGTGGAGAATAGCTGCTGGGATGGACGGTTATCAAAATGAGTGGAGTAGTGTAGGGTGGAATCATCAGCATAGGAGTGGATAGGGGAAGAGGTACAGGTAAGAAGGTCATTAATGAACAAAAGAAAGAGGGTGGGTGATAGAACAGAACCCTGAGGAACACCACTATTGATAGTCTTGGAAGAAGAACAGTGACCGTCTACAACAGCAGGTATAGAACGGTCAGAAAGGAAATCAGAGATAAAGGTGCAGAGAGAGGGATAGAAACCGAATGAGGGCAGTTTGGAGATTAAAGCTTTGTGCCAGACTCTATCAAAAGCTTTGGATATGTCGAGGGCAACAGTAAAAGTTTCACCAAAGTTCCGAAAGGAGGATGACCATGAATCAGAGAGGAGGGATAGAAGATCGCCAGTAGATCGTCCCTGACGGAAACCAAACTGGCGATCTGAAAGAAGGTCATGACAAATAAGGTGCTTATAAATTTTGAGGTTAAGAATAGATTCGAAGACTTTAGATAGACATGAGGTCAGAGCAATAGGGCGATAGTTGAAGGGTTGGGAACGGTCTCCTTTTTTCGGAACAGGTTGGATCAGAGCAAACTTCCAGCAAGAAGGAAAAGTGTTAAATGATAGACATAGACGGAAGCACAGTTCTTGAGAACAACAGGAGGAATCCCATCAGGTCCGTACGCCTTCCGAGTGTTAAGGCCAGAGAGGGCAGAAAATACTTCCTTTGAAGAGATTCTAATGGCAGGCATAAGTAAGTCAGAGGGGGGTGGAGTTGGAGGAACAGAGCCGGAATCGTCCAGTGTAGAGTTAGAGGCAAAGGTTTGAGAGAAGAGTTCAGCTTTATCAGTTGAAGAGATGGCAACATTTCCATCAGGAAGGATGAGGGGAGGGAAAGAGGAAGAAGTAAAGTTACTGGAGAGATTTTTGGCTAGATGCCAGAAAGAACGAGAGGTGGAGGAGTTGGACAGGTCATTGCACTTGGCACGGATGAAGGATTTTTTGGTTAGTCGGAGAACAGATTTGGCGCGATTTCGGGCAGAGATATACAGAGCACGAGATTCATCAGTTTGAAGGCGTCGGTGCCGTCTGAAAGCTACCTCCTTGTTGTGGACAGCAGTAGAACAAGCGTGATTAAACCAAGATTTTCGTGAATTAGTAAGAGGGAAAGAATATGGAATGTATGCCTCTATGCCCGAGATGATCACCTCTGAGATGCGTGCAGCACTCTCTGAGGGACCCCGGCCACGAAAGCAAAAATCACTCCTTGGGAAATCTTGAAAGTATTGCCTCTGATCATCCCAGCCAGCAGCGCTGTAGTGCCACAGACGACGCTTGCTGGGAGGGTCCAAAGATCTTACAGGAGCGATAGGACAGGATACTGAAATAAGATTGTGATCGGAGGAGCTCAAAGGAGAGAAAAGTTCAACAGAATAAGCAGAAGGATGAGAGGTTAGGAATAAGTCAAGGATATTGGGCTGATCTCCAAGGCGGTCTGGAATACGGGTAGGGTACTGAATTAACTGCTCTAGGTCGTTGAGGATAGAAAAAGTAAAGGCTTGTTCACCAGGTGGATCAGTGAAGGGAGATGAAAGCCAAAGGCGGTAGTGAACGTTGAAATCTCCTAAAATGGAGATTTCTGAGAAAGGAGAATGGGATAGAATGTGTTCCACTTTTGAAGTAAGATAGTCGAAGAATTTTGTATAGTAAGTAGAATTAGGAGATAGATATACAGCACAGATGTATTTAGTTTGAGAGTAGCAGGTTAGCCGAAGCCAGATAGTTGAGAAATCAGAAGAGTCAAGTTCGGGAACACGAGAACAAGTGAGGTCGTTGCGTACGTATACGCAACATCCGCCTTTGGCACGAAACTGAGGATAGAGAAAGTAGGAGGAGACAGAGTAGGGGTTGCTGTTAGTTAATGCTGAGATCTGAGTCTCGGTGAGGAAGTGAAGATGAGGTTAAGCGAAGAAGAGGTGGTGTTCAACAGAGGAGAAGTTAGAGGAAAGACCGCGAATGTTGCAAAAGTTGATAAAGAGTGTGTCAGACAATGGTCCAGGGCATCTCGGAGGTTCGTCAACAAATGGTCCAGACTGAAGGGAGTTTATTGACCCATCCCCAGGGGCCTCCGAGGCTTGGTTATCAATTCTATTCATAGTTTCTTTAATTTGGGGGGATATCATTTGGACAAAGGGTGTGGTGTGTAGCGTGTTTGTATATATTGTGTAAATAGAGAGAGAGTGATGTCTTTGGGAGTATGTTGGACTACTCTCAGTGTATGTGAGACATGAAAAAGATCAGCAAAGGTGGACAGACAGGTGAAACGGGAGTTCCAACCCTCCCTATCACCAGTCCAGTGTACTGCAACCGAAGGCCTTTTTTTTTTCCACTGCTGTGTGGACCGCCAGCACACAGAGGTGCATTTCCCTTTGCATGCAGCAATGTAAACTCCCTCCCCCTTATGGTCTCTTCAGGGCTGGTCTTATGGAAGGTACGGCCCCACTTGTAGCTCTTGTGGTAATGTGGACTTGGCCCACAGCACTGGCTGTGGGATCAAAGCCTTTCCCCCAATCTCCCTGGCGGTTGGAGGCCCCCAGACTCCCTGGTCCAGTAAGCTCTGGTCCCATTTCCTTGGGATGTGCTTCGGTAGCCCAGGCATATAGGACCAGCCCCTACTTTATTTTCATTTGTTTTATACACTGCGACCAGAGTGTACCAGGGGTCTGTGGGGCAGGAGGCCATTCTGCCCTGGGAGAACTTCAATAACAACAACAACAACTGCCCAACATAAAATGGTCTTCTATATCATTAATAAAATATGTACAAGCATTAAATTATATTCACTACCTTGATAGGGAGAATCATCATGAATAAAAAGCCATATCATCCAAAAATAACATACTAAAATTAAATATATAAATTAATTAAAATATGAACGAAAGAAATATTAAACTTCACCTACCTAAAAAAGAATAGCCATAAAAATTTACAATTTGTGGAGGCGGCCAGCCTCCTCCACAACACTACAATCCTTCTACCCGAGCACCTGGGAGAGACTGTAAGAACCGTCAACCACCTGGTACTCGGAGAGGTGCCTACAAGGAAGGTCTCCAAGGCTATACTCTATCCAATCCTAGCTTGCAATTGGAGTCTAGCTGTATTTTGAAAGCTCATCTCTGATTGGTCTATTTCTCCAGGTAACCTCTGCTCATGCTTACTTTTGCTATATATGCAGGAGGATTTTCTCTACATCATCCACCCATTTTTAGTTATGGTAGCATAATATTTGTAAATTAATATCGGCATATAAAAAAAGTAGTATAAACATTTTTATCTACTCGTTTCACTTCAACTCGTATTTAATCGTATATTTTCAATTATATGGATTTTTTTTCACGATAAAAGTAATCCTCTATCATTATTCTGTCAGGTTACCAAAGTGCCAAGTAGATATTAAGCGAAATAAGTGAAGCACCAAGAAAAAACAAAAAAAGTATACCATGGAGAAATTGACCAATCAGAGACGAGCATTCAAAATACAGCTAGACTCCAATGGCAAGCTAGGATTGGATAGAGAATAGGACACTTGGCAAAAAGATGCTGTAATGTCAGAGGGACCAGACAATCATCACAGTAGGGAGGGGTAGCTCTCCATTAAAAACCCACGAGTCAATAGTGTGTGGCCAATGCGGAGATGGACAAGTGCCGTATCCCACCGGAGGGACAGGCAGCTGTAGCTCCACAAACCCAGGCACTGACGGATGCTGCGGAGCTTGTTAGCTCCAGTGGCGTCCCATATGTCCTGCCAGCAGGAACGAATGGCAGCATCTATGTAGGGTCAAAGGTCCACTACTGGAACAGGATGACGTCTGAAAGGAGACCGAGAACTGGAGACCGCAGCCTTAGCCAGAGCATCAGCCTGCTCATTCCCATCGACACTCACATGGGCCGGGACCCAACAAAATGAAACTCTGCGGCCACGACATCTCAGAAGGAGAAGCCACTCAAGAATGACCAACACCAGGGGTTGGGAAGAGTTAAAATTGTACAAGGCCTGCAAGGCACAACAGGAATCGCTAAAAATAGTAAAAGAAGGCTGAGGGAGAGTAAAAATCTCTTGGATGGCATATAAAATGGCTGAGAGCTCGGGCAGTAAAAATTGACATAACAGAAGGGAGCCTGCCGCCTTTACAAAACTCATGAAAGACAACTCCAACATTAGACTTTGACCCATCAGTGTACACAGAGAGGGATTCCCTGTGAAAGGAGGCATGTTCTAAAAAGAGGGAACGAGCCACTGGAGGAGGAAGAGATTCCTTCTTGTCTGAAAAGCAGGTGCAAGTGTAAACTTCTGCAAGAAGCCAAGGAGCCACCAGGGGACCCGCACAGGACAAATCTGGATGGAGAAGCTGGAGTGGTATGAGGAGTAAAGTGTGATAGGAAAATGCCAATGAAACTAAAGGGGAAGATGTAAAAAACTGTGGTAAGACCAGCAATGATGTATGGGGTGAAGGGAGTATATGTGAAAAGAGTAAGTAAGGCTCATCAGTCTAGAATAGGTGCTGTGGAAATGAGTTATCTGAAAGGAGCATGTGGACTTACTAGGTGGGATGAAGAAATTAATGAGTGTGTATGAGAGATGTGTTATGAGTGAGAAGGCAATTGGTATTGAGTGTGGAGTGGTTGAGAGAGTGAAGCGTAATACATTGAAGTGGTTTGGACATGTGGAGAGAATGCAAGGAGTTTTTAAAGAAGGTGTACGATAGTGAAGTTCTGGGACCTGGAGTGAGAGGCAGACCTCCAGTTAGATGGCAGAACAGAGTGGAAGAGAGTGTGAGAGAGAGAAGTGTGAGGGGGGGAGGGGGGGATGGAGCAAGTCAGGAGGGAGTGTTGGAACAGGGAAAACTGCACTTCTGCCATGGCCATCCCGTTGGTGGGAGTTCCCGGAGGGAACGAGGCATCGGAGCTATAGATAAATAGACAGAGATAATACTGACCACACCCACCACTATTGAAAATTAACACTACCGTACCCATTTTCAATGACCCAAAGTACACCCTTTTCAATACAAGCAACAAAACATCTGGCACTTTCATAAAAATAAATGCCCCTTATCTCTTGGACTAATCATGGCAAAGATACTACTGGAAATTAAAGGAGAAAATACATATTCAAGATACAGTAAACTGTACCTGAAAAAGGTTGAAAAAAAATAATGTACTTTGAGACACCAGTGAATAAGAAATAAAGCACAGTTCTAAAATATAATAATTATTACCCTTCCATTGGACAGAGCTCCTTACTCTGCCTATCTGTACTTCCTCCTCTTCATTACTGAAACTCCAACACCATACCATGGTCCTGGTACAAGTGGTGTTGATGGTCCTGGTACAAGTGGTGTTGATGGTCCTGGTACAAGTGGTGTTGATGGTCCTGGTACAAGTGGTGTTGATGGTCCTGGTACAAGTGGTGTTGATGGTCCTGGTACAAGTGGTGTTGATGGTCCTGGTACAAGTGGTGTTGATGGTCCTGGTACAAGTGGTGTTGATGGTACTGGCCTGATACACAGTCTTCAAGGTGATGGTAGTGTTGATATTATTTCCAGTGTAGTGGAAGGACTGGTAACTCTAATGGTGTTTATCATCACTCCAACCTGGAAATGAAATATAAGGATCAGTATATCTGGTAACCATAATACAACTCTCATTAAAACTAATAAAATATTTATTGATAAATGTCATGTGCTTCCTTCCAGGTCTTGCAGCCTCTCTTCTTCAACTTGTCTTGTTTAATATTCTGGATTTAGTTTCCTTATTTTCACACTTCTTTTCATTATCACTTCACTGGACAATTCTCAAGAAAAAAAATCCAGAATAATTATAACTTCATTGGGTTGTTTAAAAATGAGTTAATTATTTCTTGTGGTATAATCCTGCAGACCAGGGGTAATTCACTTATAATGCAACACTTTTATGGTTAACTTGTATTTTTAATATATGTTGTACGTCTGAGATAGTTAAATAGGATTAAACATTGTTTTTGGTGGTAATTCTGGAGCAAATGTTTCCTCCAACCAATTCCAAGCAACAGGTTATCATTATACAGTATTTGTAACATTCATTCAACAACAACATTGTTACATTAATTCCTACACATAATATCCCATACATTTACTGCTGTTATTATATTATTACATTAACCTTTGATTGATGGTACATAATATTTGTACTATAAACTGTAAAGAGAGCATTACATCCTCCCTCTTCCATAGCTGCCTTCACACTGAACTGACTTATACCGTACTGTACTGAGAACTTGAGAAGTGAAAACTGTTGAAACTGTTGCCACTATATAGCCATGGGTGGGATACTCAAAACCTGTAGTCTATCCTGGCCCTCATCAGGTTTGGCCAATCCTGAAATAATAAAGTGTCATTAATATAGTGGGTCAGGTTAAGTCATAATAACTTGACTTAATTAGGTCTACATAATCTACCCTGGTCCTGGTTACAGTTCAGGTTATATATTATTACAATGAACACAGAGGAATTTTTTGACATTAAGGCAAGCATGGAAATGGTAGAAATGAAAACAGAAAAAGGGGAAAGATCAATTTACTGTACAAAATAAAGTTATATAGTATTTGAGGTAAAAGGCAGGAATGGGACACACTGGACACAAGGAGTAGGAGAGGGAACATAGGGGATTAGTTTTAACAATTTATAAAACATAAATATAGTAAATACGGTATAGTATAGGCCTATATCTATAATATATATAATTGTTGTTTTATCTTTCATTTTCTCAATGTATGAGATATTCAGCCTCTAGAGCAGGGGTTCTAAACATGGGGTGTGTTCACAACAAGTTTTCCAGGGGTAGGCCTAATTGGATGGCTGAAAAAATGTTTTATATATAGTTAACAGTAAATAGTTTTGCTTGATACAATCATTATATCCTACTGCTTTGTGTTTGATTAATTTGACAATATCCCTTTAAGAACGGTACCAGTATATAATGAATATATATTATGTATTAAGTGTCATATTAATAGGGATATAGGAAGATGACTATAGGTATAACTCTGGGGGTTAAAATGTTAACAATACCTTCATTAGAGGATTAAACTTGGACATAATATACTGACACTCATTATTTCAACTGATTAAAACAAGGAACAATGTAAAGATAAATTAATAAGCAATTTTACTTTGTGGGGATCTGACTTCAACTTTACCCAACAGTTTATAACATGTAAAACACCAATACAAATTAAATATAACTTGATAATAGTAAATACTCAAATACAGTAATACAAACCACAAGTTAATTTGTACAATACTTATTACTGTAATTTATTATGCAGGTAACATGTGAGTATAATAGGCAAGTAACATATAAAATATCAATAGAAACAGAATATTACTTAATAATACTGTAGGGTAAATTTACAGAAGTACTGGGTTCACTACCATATATTGTATATTTTTGTATCATTACCCACTATTTTGACCATTCTATGACACTTTCGAAATTAGTCTGACCTAACCTATTACACAGCAACCAACCGGGACCTAACCTGGGCAAACTACCGGGATATAACCGGTGTATCCAATAAAGTGACTGGGCAAATTTCCGGGACCTAGCCGGATGTGGTAACACTGCAATCCTAGCCAAGAACCCTGTAATAATACCAATAATAGTACTGTATAATTATACAGTACTCAAATAATACCATACACAGGTTAATTTGTACAATATTTATCGTTACTTTTATATCAATAACAAAATAACATGGCTATAACACCAATAGCCTAATATTAAAAAAGTGAAAATCACAGTTATGTGTTGGTGTGAACACAGTGTATATACTCATAGGTAAGTATATACACTGTGGGTGTGAAACTTGCAGAGGGAATTCCATTACCGCCATTACTCACACACACACAAACTGCCTCAACCTGACCGGAGCCGGACCATCCAAAATGTCATCGACAGATCTACCGGCGACCGTTCAGGCCGCCTGCTCAATCCTGTCTTTCCTATAATAGTAAAAGCCTACCAACATAATTATATACGCTTACGTTTGCCTGAACTTGTTCTGGTGGTGGTGGTGGATGTGAAGCAGGAACTGGTGTTGGTCACAGTCAGTGTTTTCCTTCATTTCAGGGTTTTGTTGTGAAGGGTGAGGTAGTGAGGTAGTGCCTATATACTGTAGTGGTAATAATGGTAGTGGTGCCTTGACATTGTTCTTCAGCAGGTGGTGGAGTGGACAAGGCAACATTGACCGCTGACAGATCTGAGAGTGTGCACTCTTGGTGTGCACTGTGCCGGCTTGCTGCCTCGTTTCTTGGTGGTGGCCGCGGACTGGTCACTGGTGGTGGTGTCACCGTGGTGGTGGTCACTGATGGTGGTGGTGGTGGTGGTGTCACCGTGGTGGTGGTCACTGATGGTGGTGGTGGTGTCACCGTGGTGGTGGTACCGTGGGTCACGTGGGTGTCTGGGTGAATGGTGATGGTGGCAGGGTTGCCAAATCAGCGGAAGAGTCGCTAGATCTAGAGACTTTATTAGGGCTCACACTGCGACAAAATTTTCCATCTAGCGTCTATATAGCGGTATTTTCTGGAGGTAAAACGTTTTATCACAATAAGTTGGGGTGACAGTTATTTATCACACAGTCTAGGTATATTTGAAGTATATGAGGGAAATAACTTATAGTAGCAACATATTGTGGCAAGTAGCAATGGATATTTTGTCTCTCCCACACTCTAATGCTGCAGATGTAGATCATCTGTTGACTCTGTTTAGTCAGCTGAACTTATAGTAAAATACAAAGTCCGAAACATACTGCATACTGACACAGTCAATTGAATTTTGCGTGTTCGCTCTGGCGTGTAAAGAAGTGAGAAATGTTGTTACAGTTATGAATTTACAAGAAGTGTCACAAGCAAGATTAGCACAATAATATATTATTGATTGGATTCTTACAAAGAAGGAACATCATCTTCGGCTTCAAGAAATTATATCCTTTCCTTCTACTAGTTCAAATGTGAAATCCGAGGCCTGTTTAAAAATATTACAGTATTATCATTTGGGCTGGGAATAATCTAGCGATATTTTACTAATTTTAGCGGAATTTTGATGCATATCTAGCGACATTCTGTCAGAGACATTTGGCAACCCTGGATGATGATGATGGTGGTGGTGGTGGTGGTGGGTGAATGGTGATAGTGGTAGGTGGTAGGTGAATGGTGATAGTGGTAGGTGGTTGTAGATCAGGATAAAATGGCTATGGAGGCAAACCATTACTCTCGACGATGTCTTGGAGGAGGTTGACAAGACGACCCTCATCCCTTCTTCAGTTCATCAGACAACAACAGTCTTGATGTAGAACACACAAACACTTCTCACCTTTCAAGGTCAGAGTTATAAAAGAAGGGATAGTCAACTATAACCCTTTTTGTAGAGGGACATAGAGGTGGTTATATGACTAGAAAGTTTGGACAATATTAATCTTTATTGTAGAAAGATATAGAGGTGAATGTATAGCTATATAAACTGGACAATATTAGTCCATCCTTATTGTAAAGGGATATAGAGGTCAATGTATGGACAACATTAATCCTTATTGTAGAGGGATATAGAGGTCAATGTATATGTTGACAATATTAATCCTTATTGTAGAGGGATATAAAGGTGTGTATTGCCAAAAGGACACATGTAACTCTGAGAGTTATGTTATGATCAGTTATCTTCATCAGGCTTCATAATATTATACTGTACTATATTATATACAGTTAAGCCTAGTTTTAACGGACTAATAGGGGGGAGATTGTGTCCGTTAAAGCCGTTTGATCGTTTCCAGCGACGAATTTTTACGAGGGGTACGAAATTAAAAAAAAAAGTGTATGTACAAAAATTAACACAAAAAATACAGATATATCTACATAAATAGGTACTGTAATTTAAACTTGCCTAAAAAGAGCGGAGAGTGTATATAATATTTTGTGTTACCATTGAAGGATTTACACAAGGGAGGAAGTCTGCTGCATTGGGTCAAGACTCGAGAACTCACTGACCTCTGCCTTGACCTCAGGTGTGATCCTGACCTCATTAACTCACTCGACCAGACACCCCTCCATGTCCTGGTAAGTTATACACACACGCATGCATGCACACACACACGCACACACAAACACACCGCTCGTCACTCGAGAGAGTCAGACGTGAGGTCACTGCGCTCCCAGGGGCAGCCAAGGTCAGCATATTGACCTCTCATCCCACCAGTACCCTATTCACCACCACACAGTTAAATTACCACCCATCTGCATTGAAGAGGACAGTGAGGAAGGACTAATTATTCTACAAGTGAAGAGTAAAGACAGTGATTGTTACAAACACAATGGTTACACATCGTTATTCCCGTGCTGCTTTGTTCCAACTCAAACGAGGATCTATTTACCCACCGGGAGATGTTATGACTCACCTAAAACTCCTCGGCCTTTATCACGGCAGGGGTTGTAAGGCAGGTAGGAACAAGCACAGACCAATACCAGTCATTACCACCGCCAACAAACAGAAGAAAGTTGCTACAGTCAAACCACGAAACCTCATCTGCGTACCTCGTCTGTGGTTTGCTTAGCCCACATTATTTTTTATCAAATGTGACATCATTGAATAATAAGGTGGACGAATTAGTGTCTACAGTGAAATCCATTGCAGCTGATGTTGTGTGTATTACCGAAGCCTGGCAAGTAATTCCTGAACTGTGTTATATTAAAAACTTTACCCTGTTTCACCATCTCAGGAAAGACAAAAGAGGCGGCGGAGTAGCCTTATTTGCTCATGACAAATACCGCCCCCAACACCTCAATGTGAATATTCCTGAGGGAGTTGAAGTGTTGTGGGTGAGATTAACACTTTCCTCCCACCCTCGACTCACAGCCTCCATTATTTATTGCCTGGTCTACCATCCACCACGTGCACCGACTCATGCAGTATTGATTGAACACGTCATCAACACCAGTGACATATTACGGACCAGGTATCAGTCAGCAAAGATTGTTATCTGTGGGGACTTCAACGAAATTGATACCACCGTATTTGAAGACGAACTGTCCCTCACCCAGATTGTTGACTTCCCGACCCACAATCAAAGTGTCCTAGACAAGATTATCACTGACATATCAGGTCAGTATCTCCCCCCGCAGCCACTTCCACCCGTGGGGATGAGCAACCACCTCTCCATTCTGTGGGCCCCATCCACTACCATCCCTCACCCTGAACCATCCACCTCCAGGAAGTATAGGCCTACACCAGACTCATTAATGAGGCAGTTTGGTCAATGGTTGGTACGTTATCCATGGACAGAAGTGTTAACTATCAGTGATGTAAACACCAAGTGGATAAACTATTTAGACACCATAACACAAGCCTATCACTACTTTTTCCCTGAAAAGATGATGACTATCCACCAGTGTGACATGCCTTGGATGACCCCCAGAATTAAACGCCTCATAGAACAAAGGAGGAGAGCCTTCTACACCAACAAGGAGAGATTCAATCAACTGTGGAACAAAGTCATCAGAGAGATAAAGATGGCTAAACTCAGGCATTATCCAAACAAACTTCAACAACTGAAACAGACAAACATCAGCCAGTGGTATAGGAAGGTCAAGGATGTATGTGGTATGGGAAATCACACCTCAGCCCCCTTCTCAGTAAACCTGATTAATGACCACTTTGCCACTATCTGTCAAAGACTACCTGAGCTCAACCCATCCCAACTACCTGCCTACCTCCCCTCCCACCAGTCACCAAGAGTACATCCACATGAGGTTGCCTATAAGCTTTCAAGCTTTAAACTCAAACGTTCCACCACCCCTCTTGACCTACCCATGAAATTATATAAAGAATTTGCTGTTGAACTTGCCACCCCCCTTTGTTCCATAATCAATGCATCCCTAAGCCAATGTAAAGTTCCTTCAGACTGGAAAACAGCATATATAACACCAATACCTAAAGTTTCCAACCCACAGTCATTCCATCAACTAAGACCAATTGCAATAACACCCCTCCCTAGTCTGCTGTGTCACTGAAAGCTTTGTCTTCAACCAATACCTAAAGTCTCCAACCCCCAGTCATTCCATCAACTAAGACCAATTGCAATAACACCCCTCCCTAGTCTACTGTGTGAAAGCTTTGTCTTCAACTGGGCCTCAGTCAGCATTGCAAATGCCATCGATCACCAACAATTTGGCAATATGAAATCATCATCCACCACACACTGTCTCATTAGCCTCCTAGATTTCATATATAAAAATATCGAAATTAAAAAAACCTCAGTTGCATTGGCATTTATTGACTTCAAAAAAGCTTTTGACTTAGTAGATCATAATGTAATAATTAATAAAGCACTGAGTATTGGGATGGATCCAGATCTGGTATAGTTCAACCACTGTATTCTGGCCTTTGAGGGTGGGGTCACTCAGGAATGCTCATATGCCATATCATTAATAACTGGGCTATACAATAATGCGTGACATTTATAAAATGCTACACAAAAGACGTAAATACATTCTAATACCATCTGAATTCTAGTTGCAAAATGCAGGATACAACTGTAAGCTTTAATTTTACGATATTTATAAACCATTAGAGAAAATGTGGCACCAATGCTACAGTATTTATGTACAGCGTTGCCGTCCCATACATATGGTCACCAGTCAGGTGAGGTCGCGGCCGCGCCTAGGCCAACCCCAGCCACTGCTGCCCAGTCAGTCCCATTCATTGCTTGCTCGTCATTGAGACAGTAACTATGGCAGCTCACCCAGTAAACCACTCTGCGGCCTTGCATAGTCAAGCCAAGGAAATCATATTCAACGTCAGCGAAGTAGATGTAAGGCAAACATAGCCTACTTTATACAATACTACTCAGAGAGAGAGAGAGAGAGAGAGAGAGAGAGAAAGAGAGAAAGAGAGCGGCGCACACGTGTGTGTGGAGCGGGCAAAGGGTGAAGATTTGGCAGCGCTTTAAAGGGCTAGATGACCGGAAATTCCAGAGCGACCCCACCCTCACGGGCCAGGATACAGTGGCTGAACTATAGCCTGGTTGTCAGATTTCCTGGTAGGCAGGCAGCAGGTGATCAGATACCAGGGTGCTGTTTCAGGACCTCAGAAGATTAAGTCTGGTGTCCCACAAGGGACCTCAGTCGGCCCATTGTGTTTTCTCATCCTCATAAACGATGCCCTGACTGACACACCACACCGTTGGAAATATGTGGATGACTCCACTGTAGGTGTTGTGGTGGATAGATAACACACAACCCAGCTACCACCACCTCCAACAACAACTAAATAACCTTCAGTCGTGGACCGAGGCTAATAATGTGACCATCAACCTCAACAAGACAGTGGTGATGCATTTCCACACATCCACCACACCTATACCACCACCTGCAGTCACTCTAGGAGGTCACCCACTCCAGGTTGTAGAGACAACCAAACTCCTGGGGATTATAATAGACAACAAACTAGACTGGAAGCAGCATATCACCACCATCACCCAGTCAGCCTCTTATCGCCTCTACATGATTAGAAGGCTCAAATCCCTTGGCACACCAGAGTGTGAACTGAGGGGTATTTACCAAATGTTTGTTCTTCCCAAACTTACATATGCCGCCCCTAGTTGGACTCGAGCCATTAATATCACACAGAAAAAACAACTTGAAAGGATACAGAAAAGAGCCTGCCGTATCATACTGGGCAACCGTTACACCACCTACAAGGAAGCCCTAAACACCCTTCAAATTACCTCCCTGGAAAGTGTACACCTCAATATATTAAAGGGTTTCAGCGAACAACTGCTGAACCACCCCAGACACCGTGAGATGCTTCCCCCCCTCCACCTCCTCCCACCACCACGACGAGCCACACGACACTCCAACATCCTCACACCGATAAGGGCACGAACAGACCGCTACAAACACAGTCCTATACCTTCCATTGTAAATATAATTAACAAAAATAACATCAAATAACTCATGTCATCTTAACTCCTCATACATCATTTGTACATCTACCATATTTCTCATTATATTATTCATCTATTATATTTTATGTCCATGTATCTTTGTGTATTTTCAGCCTTGTGGCTGCCAACTCAATAAACCGATTATTATTATTATTATTATTATTATTATTCCACACTCGACCAGACACCCCTTCATGTCCTGGTCATGGCCAAGGTATGTATACCTGGGCCATGGTCCTGGTCAAGGTTTAACTTAAAGAACCTTGGTCCTGGTAAGTCATACACACACACGCACGCACACACACACGCCTTTCTTTCCCTCTCTCTGTCTGTCTATTTCTATTTCTCTGTCCCTCCCTCTGTCAGTTTCTCTGTCCCTCCCTCTGTCTGTTTCTCTGTCCCTCCCTCTGTCTGTATGTGTGTTTATCTGTCCCTCCCTCTGTCTGTCTGTCTGTCTGTCTATTTCTGTCTCTCTGTCAGATTGTGGCAATACAAATGATGGTCGATAATTCCATAATATTTCTTGTTTTTTAGATAAAGTACAGGCATGAATTATTATTATTGTTATGGCATATTATTAGTGATAGGACAACTAATGCTAAATACGGTACCGTATATGTATGAGAGAGAGAGAGAGAGAGAGAGAGAGAGAGAGAGAGAGAGAGAGAGAGAGAGAGAGAGAGAGAGAGAGAGAGAGGGAGAGAGAGAGTTGTGCTAATCAATCAATATGTATGTGTGTGTGTGTGAGAGAGAGAGAGAGAGAGAGAGAGAGAGAGAGAGAGAGAGAGAGAGAGAGAGAGAGAGAGAGAGAGTTGTGCTAATCAATCAATATGTATGTGTGTGTGTGTGAGAGAGAGAGAGAGAGAGAGAGAGAGAGAGAGAGAGAGAGAGAGAGAGAGTTGTCCTAATCAATCAATCAAGAACTTTATACAGTACCGGTAATAAGAATTTGTGTGTATACGTACAGTTGCCAAAAAAGGTATTGCGACAAATCTTGATAGAACTTTAACCATTGTAATATCGACAACTAGGCCTATTTGTTGGAACTATAAACATGTATAACAGAAAGAAATATACATATCCTTCTGTAATACATACTTATAAGCATGTATAACAGAATTAAATATACATATCCTTCTGTAATACATACTTATAATATAGCATGTATAACAGAATGAAATATACATATCCTTCTGTAATACATACTTATAAGCATGTATAACAGAAGGAAATATACATATCCTTCTGTAATACATACTGTATATAATTTATTGAGTATACTAACACAAGGTCTGTATAACCACAACACAATAATTATCACCATAACCAATGTAATTCAGTGGTATTGGTTATGATTGGTTTGGTAGGCATATAATAATTCACCTATACCGTACCTACTATACCAATGATGTAATCTGTACCGTAGTGAAAATAACAATAAGTACCGTAGTTATCATATCCTAACTGAATATAACATAGATTGATTTATATTATTAAGGTAACATGTACTGGTACTGGACTGTAGTAATAGTAACATTATGTAACCAATAGTCTAGTTTAGTAACACGGCTTGATAAATATTCTCTCTCTCTCTCTCTCTCTCTCTCTCTCTCTCTCTCTCTCTCTCTCTCTCTCTCTTACACCACTTTGTGAAAACATTTATACACTTGTCTCGTTAATATTTGATAAACTCAGTTACCTAAATCGGACACAGAGAGTTTTAGAGATTAATCAAATCGAATAAACCTCCACCATTAAATCCAGCCTAACCAAACAAACGAATTACAGTATAACCTAACATTGATTATAATAGTATGTTTGGCAAGATTTCTATTCCCGTTGTGAACTTATTTACTTAATAAATTAGTCTAACAAAGAAAATATATCTTATAGACCTATCTTAGAGCAGATAATGTGTTACTGTGCTGTGATCTTATTCAATTATCAAATCTAACCAATTAAATATATGTTAAGAGCAGCTTATATCTTAGAGCAGATAATGTGAGTTACTGTAGTCATTAAACAGTACTGTACCTGGTGGTAATAATAATTTCGTTTTTCACGTTTCCTTAAAGAGTTAACTTCCAAGAGTAGCCTAATACTGAAAGATATGTGTACTTTTTATTTGTGTATAGTTTTCCATAAAGTTTTACCTTATTTTACATTCTCCGTATATAATATACCGGAATTGTATTTCTATTTGTACTAAAGCCTACTGAATTTTGTGTATTCTATGAATAAGGAAAACCTTTAACGTTAATTAAAGTAGGTTCTAACATTATACCTTTTGTTTAATGTCCGGGCTAACACAAATATATGTCTAAAGATATCTCTTAATTTGTATAGTTCATAAATATAACGTTACCAGTATTGTGTTACAGTAGCCTAAATTAACTTATACGGTATGTTATTTGGTTTACGAGTTTCCTACGGTTTAATTAATATAGCCACAGTACTTTACCTATGTGTATGATGAGTAACTTTACACCAACTTAATGAGAAAAATATTGTACAGGTATGAAATATGACATAATAATTCAGAAGAGTAAAACTCCAACTAATGAACTTATTAATGTATTATAAAGTTATACTGTACTTACCAATGTGGTGACGTGTATGAAGGAAGAATATGTAGTGTTTTATAATCCACACCGGAATAATGGCCGAGATCTTCATAATATATATTTGTATGTAACACAACACCGGGGAGTAGAACTCTATATACCGGTATTCATACATGCCGGGGTAAATTTTCAATTATTTGGTCTTCACTAATAATTAACCAATATATATAGCATATTTAACACACTGCACAACCATAATAATTGTGTATAGCGTATTACAACACACCACAAACTTTATAAGTATTCTGATATCTAACACAACGCAAATAACAGCAATAAATTACAGCTACAGTAAGTTAGTACAACCACTCACACTACAAAGCCAAGATCAACTGTCTGTCGTCTGAGTGTCTGTGTGTGTGTGTGTATCACTGTGTACCAATGGACATATTCTATTGGTTACCGTTTATACTTACCATCCATTATCATCCAATCATACAACACTAAACTCAAGGGGGCGGAGTCTATACTTATCCTCACAAATATGTTGACACTTAGCCTATATTATAATTAATTATTATTCTATTGTGCTTTTCAATGTGTTCAGTGATCATATTATATCATCTTAATCATCATCAATACTAACTTTCTTTATTATAAGATATGAGGAAATTCTATATAATACAAGTGTAGGACCCCAACACGTAAGGCGTCCACAGTCCCCAAGGCTATAATAAGGAGTCTAATAAGACTCCACTAAATAATATAACGTTGGGGATACTTCACCCTCTCAGGCTCTCAAGTCTCAACAATTATGTAATAAGATGAGGAGTCGCTACTTCCTTAACATCACCTGTTGGGCTCGCCAGCACAGGCATAAGGCCCAAGCAGAGGTAATTTCCCTTGCAATAAAAAAAAAATAACACCACTGATGAGGGACGGAGTCACGGAGAGGAGGACAGGAGGTGTCCTTCACTGTGGAGAAAGGGAGGAAGGTGGTGGAGGCTACCAACGTAGCGGGACCTGATGGTGGGCAGGTTTTCGGCTCACTCCATGTTGGGTTGTTGCCCAATCATTGTAGGGACGGCAGCAGCAGGCAGACATCGTCACCGTCTGTACCAGCTGCAGAAGGACCAGGTTGTCTTTCTGACCTCCTCCTAGACATCTTCAGGAGAAATGGCTTACCACCAATAGTCATTTCTCCTGAACTACAACTACCATCACTAATAAGAAACGAGGCAGCAAGAAGGCACGGGGGAGGAGCACAGCAGACGCGCCACCATCCCTACCTTCGGCCCACCCTCGTCACCGGTTAATATAATGCAGCATGCTGCCTCGCCCACTCAACGACAACAAAGCGAATAGTGGGACTCTCTGGAAGGGAGTTACCACCACCGCTGTCACCACCGCTGGCGCCACCACAGGAGATGGAGACGGAGCCACGGAGGAGGAAGACGACGGTGAAAGCAGGACCTCCACCACCACCAAGCCCCTGGTTAGTACAGTGGTAACGCGCCTGCCTTGTATCCGTGAGGTCGGCAGATCCGTGCCTCGCCCAGGCCCGAGGGTTTAAAACTGTTTACTGGGGGGTTACTGCCATGGCTGGACACCATGGTGGGGAGTTGGGCTTGCCTGGCTGACGTTCAGCAGGTGAGTGTCTCATCAGAGACAGATACCTGAACTAAAACTCTGCAACTTTAACTTTTTCCACCACCACCACCGGAAGGGAGACGGAACTGGAGTTACTGGAGGACGAAGGAGAACAGAAAGAGAAAGAGGAGGGGGAGTAAGGACAGTCAGACATCTGCCAGAGCCGCCACAGTTTGTCACCGTGTGCCGTGGTGGTGACTGTCTGCCTCGCCCCGCCTTCACCTCTTCCAAAGAAACATCACGTTTCACCGGGGCCCCGATGTCTTCCAGTTCCGACAGAAATGGAAGGCTTTGGAAGCTGTTTATACCTGCTATAAGGGAGACACCATTAGCTGCTTCCACAACAACAACAACACAGATCCACTACCACCAGTGATGCTACAACTACTACTATATATATAAAAAAAAGAACTACTACTACAACAACTGCTACTATTACTACAACCACTACTGATGTAAATTGACTTTCTAAAATCTTGTATGCCTTAATACCCCATAAGGGGTGATACGCAATAATTTAAAAGAAAGTAAACAAAAAAAAGTTACACATGCCAGCCTGTCCGGTGGCCTGAAATGGCTGGCCTTGTCATGGTCTCATCAATATCCAGGTGTATCTGGATCTTGGGTCTCATCTGCTCACTCACGATTCAGTACATATAGTTCAGTTGGCCTCACGTCTCTAGATCTCAGTGTTAGCGAAACTGTGTGTAGTGAGGATTACATGTGAGGGTGGCAATGGAAGCTCCTCTAACCAATTTATAAAACGGCCTAAACCTGACCGGAGTAGGACTAAAATAATCTGTCTATGACAGAAGGCCGTACGTCACACGACCTGTTTTCGTTCCGACAGGCAGGCCAGCAGGCTTGACGCCATCAAGAATTCCTAAATACATTTTTATTAATTAATGTAACTGTTCACACGACCCGTCGCCCTGCCGGCGACAGCCATCCGTCGACCGACCGACAGCCACGGATCGGATTCCTTCTCAAGAATACCTGGTCCGTTGAACGGAGGCTGGACGGCACCTGGGGGATGGATGATACAAGGTCATTATTGTAGTCTGGTGCCATGCCCTTGGGGTGATGAGTTGTATAAACATGGACCCATACAACACCCATCCATTTACCTTAGTAATCTTACCCACAGTCCCATTCATTATAATTTATGACGGAACACTACCAAAGTGCCAGGTGATTGATTGACTATCTGCAGTGACACGAACGGTCAGTGTGAATACGTATTATAATTGTTAAACAGAGGTGAGCTGGCAGTCTGCCTGTCGGAACCAAACCGGATCGTGTGTATAGGCCCCTTTAGTTTGTAACCTTACTGTAAACTTTTTAGTTTTAACTGTATGTCAGATGATTGGAAGGTTCCAACTTCCATGTTTGGTGTGATCCTATCATATTCAACTTTCACCCAACAATGATAGAATAAATATGACGGCTACGGTGACAAATAAAGGAGTTTGAGTTACTTATGGAATATGGAGTAAGGATTTATATTATCTCCAATAATTATGACCAATCTTCATATCTCTGTGTCCCTGGTGCCCCTTCTCTGCGTGACAGGTTACACGGGGGTACAGGCCTACTACAGGGAGTCTGAGGGAAAGAAGGGTCTGTGAGTGAAGGAGGAACTGTTGGTGTGTGTGACGGTGTGACTGAGGGAGAGGAGGGTCTGTGAGTGAAGGAGGAACTGCTGTGTGTTGGTTGGTGTGTGTGACGGTGTGACTGAAGGAGAGAAGTAGGAGAAAGGAATATTAAAGTGAGGAACATTTTATGCGGAGGAGAACACACACACACACACTTTATCACTCTATAAATATATCGCCTTAATTATTTACCATTATGTAGTAGACAGTGTAGGCGTTAAGAACAAATAACAAACCCATTTGCTACTATATCTTTGATTCAGAAGGTAGCCTAGTATTGTAGGCTATGTTCATTAAGGGGGTGCGGGAATAGGGGGACAGGCTTGGGGTTTTTTAGGGGGTTGCAGGTTTTTTGTGGGGAGTTGGGAGTAAGGGGACAGGCTTGAAGGAGGGTGGGGGGTGCGGGAATAGGGGGACAGGCTTGGGTTTTTTTAGGGGGTTGCAGGTTTTTTGTGGGGAGTTGGGAGTAGGCTTGAAGGAGGGTGGGGGGTGCGGGAATAGGGGACAGGCTTTCTACCCCACACCAAGCCTGTCCCCCTACTCCCACACCCTCTAAACCTTTGTCAAGTTTTATCACATTAAGTTTGAGATACTGTATACAGATTTAAATAACTTGTTTTTAAATTATCAGCTGTCATACTATTTACCAAAGTTACACATAATTCTGTAATATTGTACTAAAATATTGTATGACTAATTAATTAAGAACATGATGTTTTACTCGTCACAGGAATATGAGCTTAATTAACGAGAGTATTATCTTATCTGTATTAGGCTTAAGTATTTTGTTAAGTACAATATAGACAAGGATGTGTAAATGACAAGTACTATTTATTTCATTTGATAAAACTATAAATATAACTATAGACAAATTATATAGTTAAGCACATTAATTCTACACATTCAATTATATCACATACAAAGGAAACTTCTTACTAACATTATATTGTAACTATATAGATATAATTCTTTCTCCATTTAGTTGTAAGTTGTCGGCAATAACATTACCACAATAATGTAACGTAACAGTATATATAAATTATAACAATGTTACTCTATAGTATCAGCAGTAACAGTACAGTAATAACGTAACGTATAAATAACAATGTTACTCTTAGGTGTTGGAAGTGACAGTACCACAAAAATGTAACTTATATAATGATAACAATGCTGCTGTAACGTATCGCCAGTGACAATACTCCAATAATGTAACGTATTATAACTTTGACGTAGAGAAATGACATCCCCATTCTACTTCATTCTGTTATGTTATTAAAATATGTTTGTGTGTGTGAGTGTGTGTGTGTGTGTGTGTAGTAATTTGATTCTAATTGATTCTGTCTACTTGTAGGTATAGTTGCATACCTCTTGATTGACGCTACGGCGCAATTAATTAAAGAAAAAAAAAACATTCTTGTGTCCAAGGTAAATATAGCTATATTTACCTTGGTACAGTCAGCCTTGTATCCCCTACGAGTGAAGGTTTGGGATTCCACTCTCTAACAATAACAAAAATGAGCTGTACCCCTTATCTGGGGGGGGGGGGAGAGTTTCTACAACCAGCCATGCCCAAGTCGACACCAGCAACTAACACTATTATACCACTTCCCCTGCCGACCGTCTTGTTGACAGGGTAAAGGAGTTTAATCCCTTGAAGGTCTATCTATGGCTTTATTACTTGTCACGAGCGAGATTACTTCGTCCACACGTCCTTCTCTCTGCTGCCACCACCATCACTGAGGGACGGAGAGGAGGTGTCCTTCACTGTGGAGGAAGGGAGGAAGGGTGTGGTGGCTACCAACTTAGAGGAGACCTGATAATGGGCAGGTCCTCGGCAACTCCATGCCCGTGGGAGGAGTACGACCGACGCCCAACCACCGCAGTGACGGCACTGCTACGGCAGCAACAACAGACATACATCGTCACCGTCTGTACCAAGACTGTTGTTGCCTTAGCTGCAGAAGGGCTATAGGTCGTCTCTCTGACCTCCTCCTGAACATTTGCTGATTTGCAACCACCCACCACCACTACAGCCACCACCAAGAAACGAGGCAACAAGCCTGCACAACGGGGAAGGAGAAGAACAGCCTGACGCACTACCACCACCACCCCCTCCGACCCAACCCCGTCGTCGGTTAATGTTGCCTCGCCCACTCAAACGGGAAGGCACCACCACCACCACCTGAGCCTTCCCTACAAGACCTCAAGACTGAGGAGGACTCTGACAAAACTTCCTGCTCCAACACCAACGACACCAATGACAACATGGACCTGGAAGATGAAGGGGAATGGCAGACGGACGGTAAGAGGAAGAGGAAGAGAAGAAGAAGAATGGACAGCCAGTCATCACAACAACAGCTGCCTCACATCACCAAATTTTGGATGATCGCTTCTCCTCGCCTCGACCTTTATTACAAACACATCTCCCGACGACGTGACCCCAACTTCTTCCAGGTCAGAGAAAAGTGAACCACCCCCATAAGGCATCCTTATGAATACCATACAGTACAAAATAAATGACGGACTTAATGCCCAAAACAAATGGTGATAGGCATAACAAAAATACACACACACACACACACAAATAACTTGTCTGTCCAGATTACTGTGTACTGGTGCTACAGCCTTCCCTTCCCTTGTTAAAAAGGAAATGTGGTAGTGATAATGATGATGATATTATTATAGCAATGTTCATCTTAAATGTTGCTAATAACAGTACCATAATAATGTAACATATAAATAACAATGTTACTCTTAGGTGTTGATAATAACAGTACCATAATAATGTAACATATAAATAACAATGTTTTTCTTAAATGTTGCTAATAACAGTACCATAATAATGTAACATATAAATAACAATGTTACTCTTAGGTGTTGCTAATAACAGTACCATAATAATGTAACATATAAATAACAATGTTACTCTTAGGTGTTGCTAATAACAGTACCATAATAATATAACCTTGAAATGTACTACTAACCTTGCTACTTACTACGGCTGGCTTCACACGAACAATGTTTTACCGCGCGGTCAAATATTCACGTCGCCGCTCGTTATTTTCACACAAGCGGTAAACTACCGCGCGGTAGCTTTGAAGGCTTCATGTTAGGGTAGTTAGTTCATCTGCTTGTGCTGTTACTAATGGAGAATGTACAGCAGAGAGTTGTCTGTGTATACTTAATGGATAAGGTATTAAAGAAAAGACGGCACAAATGGTGGATGTACCCAATAACCAGCTCTATATTAGTACAAGAACCCTTCGTTACATTATATTCAAAGATGAAAGCTCATCAAGATAAATTCTTCATCTATTTTCAAATGTCTACTGAATCTACAATAAAAATAACAACAATAGCAATAACTATAACAACAATATCAACCTGTCCTATACTTTATTTGGACTACAGATCATATTGGTTCTAACACACTGTTATTATTACTACACAACTCACTACAGTTATTACTATAGTCTGTCTCAGGAAACTTGAGGGAGAGATTTTAAGAAAACCTTTGCCAAAATCGGAACACAAATGAAAGTGTGAAGGATTAATTATTTAAATGGTTCCCTCAGGAGTCTGAACATGCCTCCATCCTTTTCATTTCCTACACACACACACACACACACACACACATATACACACATACACTGCACTGAAATATGTAGTCTTTGTTTATCCATTTATCTAGCAGAGTAAAATAAATTATAGTTGGGTTGTAGAGATAAAACTAACCCTGGGATATTCTTGTAGATAGTCACATTGGAAGAAAATTGTCTTAATAAATGAGTGAAGTATTGTACATACGTGACTCCCACCAGAACAGAGAAGGACAGTGTGGAGGTAAAGGGAGTAACTGGGGTTGACCACCGTCAGGTCAGGTGTGTACCCATGGAGGGTTGAAGGATGGGAGTGGTCAGGTAGGAATGTGGGGAAGGTTGTTCAGTTTTATGCAGATTAATATAATCATGTTGTTTTAGGATTTCTATAATAAAATTGTTATAAAAATACAATCTGATTTGTAATAGTTTTAATATATCTTTTATATATATTTTAATATATTCTATATTTAATGTATATAATATATTTATATAATATATTTTTAATATATTTGATATATATAATTATGTATATATTTTAGTATATCTCTCTCTCATCTCTCTCTCATCTAATCCCCATCTTCTTCACTGGTGGAATCATTCGTCACGTTAATGATGAATTCTTTCACCAGATGTTGGCATACAATGTCATTTCTAATATGTTCTTGTTCTATTTTTCTCGTAGGCTTCATACACTTTTGCCAATTTTCTGGCGTCACTTTCGCCACTGCAGTTCTGGTTATTTCTTCAACCACACGCATTGTCTGATTATTACGTACGTACCTTGTAACTTAGTTGTAAGGCAGTTGATGAAATGCAAATATGGATATCCAGATGTGACTGAAGCAAGGGACAAACTGAATACAGGCCTATACTATACAGGCTATACAGCTGCACCCATTCATTGTTTCTGGCCAGCCACTATTCCCTCAGGTCGAGAGAGGTGACTCAGGTGCGTTCGCCCTTTGACTTTGACTTTGGAGTAAAAAAGACGATATTCTACCTTCAACTTTCCTGAGACAGACTTATAGGAGAGTGAGATCAAGTGTTAAGGATTAGCAGAGTGAAGCCAAGGATAGATATGTTAATGAGAGAGAGAGAGAGAGAGAGAGAGAGAGAGAGAGAGAGAGAGGGAGAGAGAGAGAGAGATGGGAGGAAGACGTGTGGAGAGAGAGAGAGAGATGGGAGGAAGACGTGTGGAGAGAGAGATGGGAGGAAGACGTGTGAAAAAAAAGGGGGGGTAGCTATAAACTCTGTGTTGAGGTGTGTGTGTGTGAGTGTGTTTGTGAAAAAGAGAGTGGGAGGAAGACGTGTGGAGAGAGAGAGAGAGAGAGAGAGAGAGAGAGAGAGATGGGAGGAAGACGTGTGGAGAGAGAGAGAGAGAGAGAGAGAGAGAGAGAGAGAGAGAGAGAGAGAGAGAGACGGACTATACATATATATACACAAACAGGTTAGCAATGACAGACAGACAAATTGTGAGCGTGAGAGAACAAAAAAGACATAATGAAATATACTGCACTTGTATGTGATGTTTGAGTGTTTCTTAGCACAAGCCATGCACCTTGTATAGCAAAGGTTGTTAATGCTTTTTGGAAGGTCGTGAGTGACGTGCATTCTTTTATCTTGGAAGGGAGTTTGTTCCATGTTCGTGGTCCACTTACTATATAGAGATGAACGTGCACCGTTGTCTGTTTATACTCTTGGAACAAATAGGTCAATGTTTTGTCTTGTTGTGCGGTCCTTTGTCTGTGATACATATGGTAAGTTTAACAGCCACTCAGGATAGTATTTCTGGGTTACTTTATACACCATCATGCACTGATCAAATTTGACTTTCTCTTTCCTTTTTAACCCCTTTAGTTGTTGTAGCACAGGAGTCGTGCACACGGTCACGTCTGTTGTAACCCCCAACAGTATTGTATGTTCATTACCCTTTGTCAAGTTTTACCGCATTAGGCTTGAGACTGCTACACCGGCACGGATTTAGATAACACATTCAATTATCAACTGACATACTATTTACCAAAGTTACACGTAATTCTGTAATATTGTGCTAAATTATTATATGACTAATTAAGAATAGGGATCTTGTCTTGATCAGCGATCAGGGTATCCTATCTATATTAAATAATTTAGAGAAGGACAATTTAGACAAGGAGGTGCAAATAACAAGTGCTATCTATTTCATTTGATAAAACCATAGATATAACTATAAACAAAGTACTGTATAATAGTTAGGCACACTAATTCTATAAAGTTGGTCACACATTCAGTTATATCACATATAATAGTAACTTCTTACTGTAATAACACCATATTGTATGTAGATATAATTAATTCTCTATTTAGTTCTGGGGTGTCGGCAATAACTATACCAAATTAACATGACGTATATATTAATTATAACAATAATATATCGGCAATGACAGTACTGGAGTAACGTAACGTATAAATAACAATGTTCCTCTTAGGTGTTGGCTGTGACAGGACCACAATAACGTAACATATATAATTAAAACAATGCTCCTGTAAGGTATCGGAAGTGACAGTACTGCAATAACATAACTTATATATGAAACTTTTGGCGCAGGGAAATTCCGTACCCATCGCCCACCATTCATTTACGTGGTGGTGCTGCTGCTGGTGCAGTAACTACAGTCAGCCTTGTATACCCCAATGTCACTTATGTCTTTATAAGTGACATTGGTATACCCTATACGCATGAGGGTTTGGGACCCCACTCTCAAACAATGACTCCCTCGGAGCTGCATCCCTTGCCTATACAGAGTTCTGCACTGGTGCTAGAGTCCCTTCCACCCCTTCATTAAAGGGATGTAGGGTAGTGATATTGATGATGATTATACAACAATGCTCCTCTTATTAGGTGTTGGTAATGGCAGGGAGGTGGCGGGAGATGGAATCCTTTCAGGTGAGGGACTGAGAATATTTACTCTTCTAAATCATGTTTCAGGCACTAACTATAAGGACACCGAACAACCCAAAACACCCTCACTTGTAAAATAACAGCTGCAGTATTTGGGAATTACCCCCATCTCCCTCCCTCTGTGGCTGGGTACGGGGCGTAGCCACATCTACCTGTAACCTGGCTCCAAAACTTCCATACTCCATACTTCAGCTGTCATATCTCCTACTTCAAAATAATGCATGTGGCACATCTCCTACACATACAATGGAGTACCCAGCGTATCTCCTACACCAAAATGGTGTATGCGGCACATCTACAGTACAGTATCGGCAAAAAAAGATGCTAACTGCCACCGACATTGAAGGGAAAATGTGTCACAACTGAAGTTAATAATACAGACAACCTTAGTATATTTTAAACCTATTTTTCACCATAAGTTTGGCAGAGAGCTGTATCCTAACAACCTATTGCTGCCGGGCACTGGCTGACACATTTCATAATTTACTAGTTACGTCTGCCTGGGTGGAATCAGTCCACTGATTTTTTTTTTTGTGCCCAGATTGTTTTCAAACTGAATCTTTACCCCGTGATTCTGGTGGCCTTTAGATTTACCCTAGTGCATTGCCATGGGTGCTACAACAACTAGCAAGGAGGAAAGGGCCCGTATTTTGGCACTAAGGAAAGGAAAAGTGACAATTAAAGAAATATTCAGGCAGACAGTCAGACATACCACAACCATAATGTGTATCCTTCTTGCTGACTGGAGAAAATTAGCTAGAGGTCTATGCCTAGACGTCTGCAAGATTTTATTAAAATGAAAGGAGAAATGACAAAGTACTAATTGGTGAGTACCAGAACAATGCAAATACAAATACTTATATTCCTGAATCTAAAACCATGCCTGCCACCATCACCATCACCCTATCCTTGTCACTCACCATGCCTGCCACCATCACCATCACCCTATCCTTGTCACTCACCATGCCTGCCACCATCACCATCACCATATCCTTGTCACTCACCATGCCTGCCACCATCACCATCACCCTATCCTTGTCACTCACCATGCCTGCCACCATCACCATCACCATATCCTTGTCACTCACCATGCCTGCCACCATCACCATCACCCTATCCTTGTCACTCACCATGCCTGCCACCATCACCATCACCCTATCCTTGTCACTCACCATGCCTGCCACCATCACCATCACCATATCCTTGTCACTCACCATGCCTGCCACCATCACCATCACCCTATCCTTGTCACTCACCATGCCTGCCACCATCACCATCACCATATCCTTGTCACTCACCATGCCTGCCACCATCACCATCACCCTATCCTTGTCACTCACCATGCCTGCCACCATCACCATCACCATATCCTTGTCACACACCATGCCTGCCACCATCACCATCACCATATCCTTGTCACACACCATGCCTGCCACCACCACCATCACCATATCCTTGTCACACACCATGCCTGCCACCATCACCATCACCATCACCATATCCTTGTCACTCACCATGCCTGCCACCATCACCATCACCATATCCTTGTCACACACCATGCCTGCCACCATCACCATATCCTTGTCACTCACCATGCCTGCCACCATCACCATCACCATCACCATATCCTTGTCACTCACCATGCCTGCCACCATCACCATCACCATATCCTTGTCACACACCATGCCTGCCACCATCACCATCACCATATCCTTGTCACTCACCATGCCTGCCACCATCACCATCACCATATCCTTGTCACTCACCATGCCTGCCACCATCACCATCACCATATCCTTGTCACACACCATGCCTGCCACCATCACCATCACCCTATCCTTGTCACTCACCATGCCTGCCACCATCACCATCATCATCACCATATCCTTGTCACTCACCATGCCTGCCACCATCACCATCACCATATCCTTGTCACACACCATGCCTGCCACCATCACCATCACCATATCCTTGTCACACACCATGCCTGCCACCATCACCATCATCATCACCATATCCTTGTCACTCACCATGCCTGCCACCATCACCATCACCATCACCATATCCTTGTCACACACACCACTACTCTGTCTGTAGGCTTGGTAAAATGGTTCAAGCATCAATGGGGTCGAGGTTAAGTTTAGTGTGAAGAAGAGGAACACGGGCGTGGAGGTTACCATAGTAACAAGGCCAGCAGGGTTACGTGAATATTAATTATTTCTTTAGCCTTGTACATGACAAGACAGTCCTGGGATTAATACATACTCGGAGGAAGAAGGGAACATTAGACCACACACAAAGCAACACCTCGTAAGGGAATTATTGCCTGCGGTGATGTGGGCAATATTTTAATGGTTTTGGCGCCCCTTCGGCCCCAGCCAATCATTTTCAGTTTTACAACTGTCCCTCCGGTTCCTTCGTGCTTGCTGTCCCACCTCTCCATCAACTTTCCCTGGTGAGGACTGGTTTTATCCAGAAATAAGGAGTTTGTCATCCTCTACCACACCTTAGCCTAATCTGTCTGTCTCTCATTAGACTGACAGTCACTGAGTCTGAGTGACACTGACCGTTAACACTGGAATAAAGTATTGACAATAATCGCCTCACACCGTCAATATATATTATCAATATCAGAAATATTTCCAAACCCGTCAATATTTTGTAGTGTCAATACCATCAATATCGCCCTCACACGATCAATATTTATTGTTAAATATTGATAATAAATTACTATATTTCTGATTCCTTTTGGGCAGCTGGCGAGATCGCCGGATTGGGTGGTACAACAAGGGAGGGTATACTGTTGATGTGTTCATTGGTTCGGGGTACATTATCGTGAGTCAGTTATACCATCTTATGTTGCCTTCGACGAACAGATCTCACTATCTCCCTGGCTCTCTTTTGGGGGTTCGAGAATCTGAGCGGCTCTCCGTCAGTCTCTCTATAGCCACAGTAAAATATGCCTTTTTGTACAGCACAGGGTTGTTCAACGCGACCAGAAATGGGCAAAACAATGCACAGGTTCCCAAGAGATACCCAGAGGAGGCCACTTTGGGCAAATAAGTCAAAAGACAACATTGGAGCCCAAATAACAACTCGTTTAACACAGTTCCAGCACTTACTATAGCTTTCTTTCAAGCTCTTATATTCTTTTATATAGCTTTATAAATTATTGTATACTTAATTAACTGATAAGTTAATCAGTGAATAGAAACACCAAGCCCAGATGGATTATTTCTTCTATAAGAACCTTATAATATAATATAATATAATATAATATAATACAATATAATATAACCTTATAATATAATTTATACAGTACATATTTTTTTCTTGTTAATTTTACCTTTAAGTCTGGTCCACTGACTTTGCCACAGAAGATAAATTGATTTCCTTCCGAGGGATAGACATGACTGTAGATCACGAGGGACGTCCCAAGTCCCCTCGAGGTTCACCGCCAATTTCAAGTAAAAATCTGTCCGTTCATTGCCATAAATACGACAATGTCCGGACACCCAGAACAGAGGAAGGACTTGTTGTATAAGTGCAACTTATTAATGATGCGACCCTGGATTTCATTAGAAACAGTTTGACACGAGAAAATTGCCTGAAGGGCAATTGAATTATGACTAGAATTTACTGGATAGTCTATGGCTTTGTTTATTGCAAAAAGTTCTGCTGTAAACAGAGATGTATGTGTCGGCAATTTATACCTAATTTCACATTCATTCTACCAAACACTCACACCAACACATTCATCCGCCGCAGTTCCTCTCGTACTATACAGCACTGCTATCCCAGTGTTGACACATAACCAATAGTAGGGTAAAACAGACTAGCCTACAATTTGTAATACAAGGTGTTCACGTACTATACAGCACTGCTATCCCAGTGTTAACACATAACCAATAGTAGGGTAAAACAGACTAGCCTACAACTTGTAATACAAGGTGTTCACGTACTATACAGCACTACTATCCCAGTGTTAACACATAACCAATAGTAGGGTAAAACAGACTATAATTATTATAACTTACAACTCGTCATCCAAGGTGCTAAGGAACGACTCACGGAGCTCCCTGTTGGGGACACACTTCCGTTCACGTGAGAACACACTCCTTCACTTCCTGTCCGACAAGTGAGAATTTTCTCCTGTAGTCTTAACCAAGGTATATACAGGCGTAGCTGTATATACCTTGGTCTTAACTATGGATTCACGTGTTCCTTTAAACTTACTTTAGAGTGAAAGTGCACTAAATATACCCAACATTAAGAGACAGTCCGCTTTGGGACATGGGTTGCTCTGGGGTCCTTTAGGCCGTGGGGTCCCACATTAGGGGTCAGACTCACGTAACACCACCAAAGTGTCCCTGTGAATTTGCCTCCTTTAGAACACAGTTCACATCATACCTTAAATTAACCCTACTCAAAGGAAAAATAACCAAACAACACAACTTAATCTAACCGTACTTCACACCTAATTTAATCTATTCTAATCTATTTTAACACCTCACTTAACCACTCACTCGATTATATAACAAGGGAATCACCACACATACACATACATACTGGGGTGAAGGTGGGTATGGATGGGGAGGGGGTGGTAGTAGGGCTAGTGGGGGGGGGGGACGGGTGTCATCGGGGATAGGGGGGGGATGGTGTAACTGACCAACCTCTCTCTCTCTCCCTCTCTTTGTGTGTTGTTGGGGAGGTATAGAGGTGTGTATGTAGGGTAGGGGTAGGGTGTTAGAGGGGAGGGGGTGACTATGGAGGGGTATTGGATGAGGGATGGGACTGGTGGGGGATGAGAGGGGGGTATAATTCGATTTTCAAATTCTCTGTGTGATGCTTGGTGGGGAGATGGGGGTGCCTTAGTGGTGGAGGGGTAGGGTAGCAGAGGGGAGGGGGTTACTGTGGAGTGATATGGGATGGGATGGAATGTAAGGAGATTTGAATCGATGGGAAGACAAGTTGGGGGGGGGGGGCGTTCCTTGGGTTGAGTGGGGGCTGGGAAGGGGGATGATGGGGGTTGGGGGAGGTAGGCTAGTGATGGAGGGAGGGAGGGAGGATGGAAGGGAGGGGTTGGTGATAATGTTGGGGGTGGGAGGGGGTTATGATTCAAACTTGTAACTCACAGACACTCTCTCTCCTCTCTCTTTATATATTCTTCTTAGCAGAATTTTCAGCGGGGTAGCAATGGGCCTCTTCCTGAGGCCTATAGTTGAACCCTAAGCGTTGAGTTCCTTATATCCAAGGGCCCTCTTCAGAATGGTGACAGTTCCCTTGATGGCAGCAATCTGCAACTCACAGGCGCTTGGTTGTCGTCTGTGTGTGTGTCTGTGTGTGTGTGCACTGTTTCTGGGTGTGGGGGAATGGGTGGTGGGATCTCGGGGGGGGGGGGAGGTAGGTGAATCGAGGAGAGGAGTGTTATATTTTGTTGGTAGTGTGAGGATAATAAAGACATGTTACTGGTGATATCCTTGTTGTATCACCAATATTATGTCATCAGGCAATCTGTGTGTGTATGTGTGTGTGTGTTTCAGGTGAATCCCTTGTTGTGAGTGAGTGAAGTTGAGTGGGCATTGAACAAAGTCTTTCCTGTTCATTCCCTTGCTCTTACAGCCGAGTATCTAAATACTATTTGGTGAACAGGGACATAGGAGGATGGCAGAATTATCCAACTAGCCTACTACAAAAAAAAGAAGATTTAGTGTTTTATACCAATCAACTCCTGGTGATGGTCATAAATTATATTGTTTTACCATCCACACCCATGGCATGGATTACAGGGCCCAATAAAAGTGTCTTCTTATTGATCGAGATATAAAGTGATATTGTTGTGATTTAGTGCAATGTTATCTGCGACTGCCAGACTGGCACTGCCTGGCAGTTTACCATTAACTTGTGTGAAGTGGGGATGTGTGTGTGTGTCAGTCTTATATAATAAAAATGTGGTATATCAATGATTATTACCGCCTTTGTCCATAATATAGAAAAATTGAAATATTTATTGTTATTAAAAGTTGTGAGTGTAAAAAATAATATTTTTCTTGTCGTTTTTGAGGGACAGCAAAGTTGTATCAATCATATATACCGTAGACCTATATATTTTTCAAATAATGGCAAAATCAATAATAAAGAGATTATCTATCTATCTATCGCCAGACGCCTTAATCCCCGGGGTGGTGGCCACAAATGAAATGCCTCCCTCCTCCTCCTTCGCTCATATACCTCCTAACTCCATCCTTCCATCTGGTTCTCGGTCTGCCTCTTCCTCTCCATCCCTCCACCTCACTCTCATACACCTTCTTGACCAATCTCTCGCTCCCCATACGTTCTATATGACTGAACCACCTCAAGGTGTTCCTCTTCACACTCTCCAGCACATCCACATCCACATTGCATCGTTCACGCACTTCTTCGTTTCTCTCTATCTTCGTTTCTTCGTTTCTTCTTCTATCTCTCCATGTCACTCCACATGAGCTTCTCAGGTAACTCATTTCCACACCTCTCACTCTTGATCTGTGCCTCTCTGTCATGGTCCACGCTTCACTCCCATATGTCAGTGTTGGGATTACAACACTATCATGCAGGGTCTTCTTCACTTTCATACTCATCACCCTATTCCTTGTCACTGACTTCAGCGTTCCTACAACCCTCTTGTCCTGTTGTATCCTCTCCTGCATCTCATCCTCCAAACCTCCATCTTTACTCATCACACTGCCCAGATACTTAAATGAGCTGACCTTCGCCATAACCTGGCCATTCAACCTCACCTCACAGTCTGTGGCTGCCCCTCTCTCAAAGACTTTGCTCTTTCCCACATTTACCTTCAAATTCCGTCTCTCGCACACAGTTCCAAACCTGTTCACCAGACCCTGCAACTCCCACTCATTGTCACTCACCAGTACTGTATCGTCAGCAAACAGCAGCACAGGAAGCTTCCACTCACTCCCCTCCCCCATCATGGGAACACCAACATCCACTGCTCTTCCCTGTATCTCTTTCATGACTCCATCCATATATACACTGAACAACCACGGGGACATTACACAACCTTGCTTTAACCTTACACTCAATAATATTCAAAGAACTCACTCTACTCACTCTCTAACCAGCTGACTGCCGCTCTTGCACCCTCATATCATATCAACTCTTCACTGCCCTCAATAACTTCCCAGACACTCCATATATTCTCAGTACTTTTCATAGACCTTCTTAGAGGTTATCTAACTCCTTTATGGAACTGTTGATGATGACGTAGGTGATGTGAAAAATGATAAATTATTTCCAGTAAAAGAGAGTACGTAGTCAAAATGGAAATGAGAATGGTAATAATGACATTATAACAACGGCCACGTCATCCCCTATACTGTACTGATAATGTACTTCCAGTAACATGTGTGTGTGTGTGTTTGTGTGTGTAGAAAGTTACTTTGATCTGTATAATACTGAGCACAATATACAACTTTAAAAGTACACATACATACAGTAAGGCTTGTATTTTTCAAGTAATCACGTACAGTACAGTAAGTCTACTTATCGTGTCATCATCATCATCATCAGGTGGTGCTCCAAGGCACTGAAATAAAATAATATCGGAATTTCACAGGGCTGGAAAACAATATCCTACAAAACAAATTATGTATAACAAATGCCAAAAAACAACTAAATTTAATGATGGAAAAGGATAAAAGATGTAGCCTATAGTTTATGAGCGGGACTGTACTATATCTCCCTCACTACTACCACCATCAGAAAGTCACACAGTTTTTATCTATTCACTCGGTAACTCTTGGTGATATACATACTTATTCTGATGACAGTATTGAAAAGCTCATACAATTCTGCTTCTTGCCATAAATTCGGCCCAGAAGAGTTTGAACAAAAAAGTATAAAGTTACCGACAGCTTGGCCTGACCTACTGAACGTAGGCCTACACACACGAAAAACACCCACATAATACACACACCGACCGCCTCTCACCCCGCAGGACAGGCTGGACCTAATTTATTACACTTCTCTCCACACAGACACACACCTTAACACACACACTTACACTACTCCACTTAATACATATATCGCCTTAATACACACACACACACATACACACATACACTATTCCACATACACTCTGTTACTTAATAAATATATCGCCTTAACACACACACACACACACACACACACACACATATACCCTAACACACACACGTACACTACTCCACAAAGTCACATACTCTGTTACTTATAATTTAATAAATATATCGTCTTAACACACACACACACACACACATATAGGCTACCCTAACACACACACGTACACTACTCCACATACACTCTTTTACATAATAAATATATCACCTTATTGACCATTAAGTAGTCTATTAGAGTCGTTAACCTCAACTAACACACACACACACACAAAACAATTCCAAATATACAATGTATACTAATTTGAAATTTCAACAGTTTTTCTCTCCATTGAGCAGTGTTGCTTTATAAAGACATTTTCACGCCCAATATGGCTAGTTACTTCTACAAACTGGGTTATGTATTTAATGTTGTAGGGTTATTTTTATGATATTACAGTACTTGACAGGTATTATAAAATATTATTTATATTAATTGAATTAAATGTCAATATAATTATCAACAAATTGGTTATATAGTTGAGTGTTTGGGCTAGTATTGGCTGGATATTGGGCTGGTTTTATGAAGGAATATAGCCAAGGTTTGAAGACACCGGCAATTTGGCGGTAAAATATTGTCAGTTTACCATTAACTTGTGTGAGGTGAGGATGTGTGTGTCATATAATAGATATCTGGTTATCACAAAACATTATTACCGCCTTTGTCCACAATATAGAAAAATATAAATAATTATTGTGAGTGTTAAAAATAATCATTTAACGTTAGTTAAAATGTCGATATCTTTACCTTTATTTATTTATTGAGTGAACACAAAATATTTATAATTAACGTAATGTATAAAGTGAATAATTCTAACTTTAAATACCTTTTATTAATTAAGTTTGTGTTATATGGAGATAGTAATAGTTTGATTCCTCCAAAGTATGCCAGGAAACACAACCAGATTAACGTGAATTTATTTAACTTAAGTTATATAAATTATTCAACACGTCCAACACAAACCAGTTCTTTGGGAAAAAAGTACAAAAAGTATAAGTTAGGCCTACTCTAACGTTACTGAACATTGTAAGGAAAAGTCATGGATTAATATAGATGAAATTTTATACGAGAACTGACGACTTGATGAAATGAGAAAGGTAAGAATCTTTTGTATCTGTTTATTCCTAAACTCTTATATAGAGTAACATAATTTATTATGTTAAGTTTACTATATTGTATATTTTAGTATAATTACCCATTATTTTGGACCATTCTAAAGGGGTTATCACACTATAATATAGCACCACGTACGAGGTACACGCTGGACTGACGGAATTAATAATAATCTGCAGGAATGTCTGGCCAGTAACAATAATCACACTGGTGGTGCTGGGCTACACGAGGTTGAAGGTGGAATTAATAATAATCTGCAGGAATGGCTGGCCAGCAGTAACAATAATCACACTGGTGGTGCTGGGCTACACGAGGTTGAAGGTGGAATTAATAATAATCTGCAGGAATGGCTGGCCAGTAGTAACAATGACACTGGTGGTGTGGGGCTACACGGGGTTGAAGGTGGAATTAATAATAACCTACAGGAATGGCTGGCCAGCAGTAACAATAATCACACTGGTGGTGCGGGGCTATAATAATTACACGGGCTTATAAACACTTGTTGGGTCTCAGCCTCACGGGAGTCTTGACAATCAATTTGATGTAAACACAGCAAAATATTGACATCGTATTTTCTACTTTAATTGTGTTTTTTGTTGTTTCTCGATAATATTTGTATTGCACAAATGTTTTCTGATATTAATCCACCTTTTTTGCTTAGAATTAATGTATATAAATACATTATTTATTGACTTGATTCTGTATAGGAGGAATGGTCTTGGCTATTATAGGGTATTCATTCCATCTTTGTCCCATGAATGTCGCCTCGATTCCTCGTTCTCAGAATGTTATTCCACCAGTCCCGCGTCACGTGTACAGTACCTCGTACGCGGTGCTATATTATAGTGTGATACCCCCCCCCCCCTTTAATAACACATTTTTCATCTATGGTGTTTCTCTCGGAGATGGGGCCACGTTTTACATTAACATAATTTGGAAATTAGTATGACCTAAACCTAACCTGGGCAAACTACCGGGATATAACTGGTGTAACCTATTATAAAGTGACCGGGGCAAATTCCCGGAACCTAACACTTTGTGGCCCTGTTGGTCAAGAATACAGTACTTCTGTAATAATACCGTCATGTACTTAATTAATATTAGTACAAATTGTGCTCAATACCACTGTGTGTGATGTGGTACAGGATTTGCGTCTCCGCCGATACGGCGAGGCCGCAGCGGCGGAGCCGCAGTGTGACAACGGCCTACTATAATCCTATATAATCCTATTATAATCTAAGGTGTGTGGTTTGATAACAAAGTGGGAAGGTTCTGTTGGTAATAATATTATTATTCTAGTGTTGTGAGTTAATGTGTTATAGTTTTATTACATTATAATGTAACGTTAAGGTAAGTAGGAGTTGTAGCCTATTATGTCGGAAGTGTTGCCTTTGTATCGGTCCTTCCTAATGATACTTTTATAATTATGTGGTTTGACGCTCTGGGTCTAGTTTGAAATATCTATTTATGTCCTTTAATGAACTATTCTTAATTTTCTTTTCTCTTATTTTCCATAACTTGTACAATATTTCCTTGCACTTTTCGATTATATTGTTGTTAAATAGTAGCAGGTTCCCGATTATAATGTCCTCCTGCCAGGTTTTCTCTTCTCACTTCTTCGTAGGTCACACAATGCAAGATGAAATGTTTCAGATCTTTTTCCTCGCCACACATCACACACTCAATCCACTTCTGATTTTTAAATGTATTTTTATCAGCCAGGTTGTTACTCGTACACTTGAATAAGATCATTGACGCCTCTCTGTGGACTGGACCTGTCTACAGCGGGACAGTTCTTTATTAATACGCTGGGCATATGTTAGGTATTTGTTTATATTACACACCTACTAAATAATAAGGGTCTTGGCTTTGTTCAACAAAGTTTTCCTCCTCTGAAGATATCTTAATCTTATAACTAGTGCATTTATTTACTGACTCTAGAGGTATTCGAAGTATATCTGAATATTTATTAGTTACAGAAAGAGAGAGAGAGAGAGAGAGAGGGGTAGGGGTAGGGGTAGTGACAGAGAGAGAGAGAGAGAGAGAGAGAGAGAGTGGGGTAGAGGGTGTGTGTGTGAAAGAGATGTGTACAGTCATAACCAAAATAATGAAGATGAGTGTGTGGTGTGTGTGAAAGTGTTCATGTGTATTCGTGTGTGTGTTTGTGTGTGTTCGTGTATATGTGTATGTTTGTGTTTATGCTTTACTGACGATGGCTATTTTTTCATATTTTCAACGTGACTTCCCTTGGTGTATTGCCGCTGCCTGGAACAAAACTCCGACAGTTGGGACTTGCCACAATATATTTCCATATGTATTTTGTATACAATACCTCTAATTGAGAGGGTTATTTTCTACCCTCCCTCCTGTAATCCACTTTGGTTGTCTTTCCCACAATTATTTTTCTCTATTTGCTTTTCTATACCATTTCTCAAAACAGCCATCATTATTTTATATCCCATGTTTTTCAGTTCAATGGGTCTGTATTAATTTATTTACCTTTGACTTTCGTTTTTGGGATCATTACCGTATTTGATTGCCTCCTAAAATGTGGCAGTTTTTTTTAGCCTAATTTCAAATCTCCATTTTAACCAATCAGGTGCAAGGATTGTGAATTTAAATGTTCATAATTGATAGCCTAGCCAATGAGGTTCAAGAGTTTAAATTTGAACTGAACATTGTGATTGGACAAGACGACTTTGTTATTAAAACGAAAAATAATAATATTTGAGGGTCAAAATAGTAATTTCCATTCAAATAATACACCAATTATTTTTTAATTAAATAAGGACAAGTTTGATTTGAGTAATAAATTAATTAAATCCATTTAATAATTGTCAAAGATAAAAGTGATGCATCAAGTTTGAACCTGATTATCAGGTAAAAGTTGTATTACATAATTATGTAATTATAAATGTTACCTTATTTACCTTATATATATGACACCGTTTTAACCTTATATATGTATCATTGAAATTATGAACAATTCTGGATAGGGACTCCCTCAAGATAATTATTATTGCCTTGGTCACCTTTGGCGGCCATTTTGTAAAATGGCCGCCATCTTACAAAATATAAACATGGGATTCCTGTCATTGTGTTTCTCTTTGTAGGTTTCTCAGAAATGATTAATGGGGTGCGGGAATAGGGGGACAGGCTTGGGGGGGCTTAGGGGGGTGCGAGAGGAGGGGGACAGGCTTGGGGGGAACTTTCTACCCACCCCAAGCCTGCCCCCTACTCCCGCACCCCCAAGTCTGCCCCCTACTCCTGCACCCCCCTACTCCCGTACCCCCCAAGCCTGCCCCCTACTCCCGTACCCCCCAAGCCTGCCCCCTACTCTCACCCCCCCCAAGCCTGCCCCCTACTCTCACCCCCCCCAAGCCTGCCCCCTACTCCAACACCCCCTTAATTAATACTCAATAGAAATTATACAAATGTCATTTGTGTTTTTTTATTTTATTTCTAACTAGGCTAACTGAACTGAACTGAACTGAACTTACTGTATTGGGAAAAATGGTCATTTTTATTTCAGGTTTAGAAGTATTTATAGTACCGTAGTATAGTAGTATGTAGAGTAGTGATGTTGTAGTAGTAGCCTAGTATTAGAAGTACCGTAGTAGTAGTAGCCTAGTAGTAGCAGTAGTAGTACGGTAGTCTAACCACTGTATTGGGAAAAAGGGTCAATTTTTTTCAGGTTTAGAAGTACCGTATGTAATAGTAGTAGTAGTTGTAGTAGTAGATGTAGTACCGTAGTAGTAGTTGTAGTAATAGTAGTAGTAGTAGTTGTAGTAGTAGATGTAGTAGTAGTAGTTGTAGTGGTGGTAGTTGTAGTAATAATAGTTGTAATAATAATAATAGTTCCTTTCCACGGCATTTGACATCTGACAACTTATACCTACCAAGCACGTCCATGAGAGAGAGAGAGAGAGTTGGGGGGGGGGGGAGGTAAGCGGAGGAGAGTAAGGAGAGAAAGAGGAAAGGGAAGATGGGAAGAAAAAGAGATATAAGGAAAATATAGAATGTTAGGTAGGCAGTTATATGGACTTATGCCCCCCCCCCCCCCCCAACCCTACACACACACACCTCCCTCCTCTCCATCACCCCCTTCTCACCTCTCATTCCCTTCACACCCCTTCTCACCTCTCATTCCTCATCACTCTTCACCTCTCATTCCCTTCACACCCCACTCTTCCCTCACCCTCACACCCCACTCTTCCCTCTCTCTTCCCTCTCACCTCCCTCACACCCCACTCTTCCCTCACACCCCACTCTTCCCTCTCACCTCCCTCACCCCACTCTTCCCTCTCTTACCCTCACCCAACCCTACGTCTATTATTTTAAATTAATGTACCGGTATATTATTTTAGTTGTTTATTATCTAATGTGTGTATTATCTAAGCTGTATATTACCTTAGCTGGATGTTTTAGCAGTTTATTTTCCTAGCTGTATAACTGAAGGTAATATACCTTCGTTGTATATTATTTTAGCTGTATAATATCATTGCTCTATATTATTATTAACTTCAGCTATAACTGTATTCAGCTGTTTTAGCTCCATGGAATAGTAATGTTAATATTTTTCATTAGGTACCACACAGTTTTCTTATCAGTCAGTCAATAATATAATTTTATTGTTTCCATCAGAAAATATAATCTATGCTTTATGTTACGGTACTCTAGACACCCCGTAGGCTACCTGTATGTATTAGTAATGTGGGCAATACTTTAAGGGTTTGGGCGCCCCTTTGGCCCCCCTTTGGCCCGAACCACTAGCTTTTAGTTCTTTTCTTTCTATTTCCTTACTGCTTACTGTCTCACCTCTCTATCACCTTTTCTGGCTCTATATGACCTCACTGTTGCAGCACCTAATATCAATTAATCCATCAATCACTCTAGGCAGCAGCAGGTGACCCAAGCTATGATAGTCATCTGACTATTATAGGCTACTTTTGCTGGGATGGATTTTAATATGGAAATATCAGAGCCTTATAGTTATCAGAATTATATAGTACCGGTACATAATTATCAGGTTGTAGAAATACACAACTTTATTATAATGATTGTTACTTTATTATAACACTAATCACATAAAATATACAATAAACAGAAAGTGTAGGTGATTTTCATTGTCACTGAAGTACGGTAGAAAGACTTTCATAAATACAGTACTGTATCTAGGCTTTAAATTAGGTTAGACCTCTTTGATTAATGGTACAGTCGGCCACACTTCTGGCTGTTACAGTCAGTACTACAAACTCCAGGTGTCTAACGTTTGTATCCCTGACTTTCTGAATCATAGGCTCGAAGATTCTTAGTGGTGAAGAAGTGAGACGATTTGGTCCCCCCTCCCTCCCCCTTCTTTCCCTCTCTCTTTCTCCCCCTGCACCGTCTCACTTCTTCACCACTGAGAATCTTCGAGCCTATGATTCAGAAAGTCAGGGATGCAAACGTTAGACACCTGGAGTTTGTAGTACTGACTGTAACAGCCAGAAGTGTGGCCGACTGTACATATAATTAATATTTCTTTACTTTGACTTAATATTATACAAATACAATATATAAATTAGTGCTTTAGGTTAGACCTCTTTATTTAATGATAAATATCATAATCTGAGTTTATGATTAATATCATTAACAAAATTATTATTCCTTTATTAAGAAATAAAGGTAAAAGAAAAAATATTAATTAATATACTCCAAGAAATGTGTAATATGAAGTACCGGTAATCTATTGTTGTGATAATAAATAAACCTCATTAATTAACATACTGTATAATACAGTACAGTACTTAGTAACCATAGCTATGTATAACCATACTGTATTTATAACTTTTGTCCAAGTTAAAGCAATATACAAAACTAAACCAGGAATAATATTAAAACCATTTTTTAAAGGATTTCCTTATTAATACATAGAATACATAAGTTACAATATAGCTTTAGTAGTTATAAAAGTATAATTCCGGTATATTATATACAGAGAATGTAAAATAAAGTAAATCTTTATGTAAACTTAATGTGAACATAAAAGTAACAAATATATACATCCTTCAATATTACTAATAGTGGAACAAAACATTTATTAAGATAAGTATGCAATATTAGGCCTATGTAGGCTACACAGAATTAAAAATAAAGTAAATCTTTATGTAAACTTAATGTAAACTCAAAAGTAACAAATACATACATCCTTCAATATTACTAATTCTTTTTTATCGTGGAACAAAACATTAGGCTAATTAAATTAAGATAAGTAGGTAATATTATGAAGGCTACAGAGAATTTAAAATAAGATAAATCTCTATATAAACTAAATGTGAATACATAAGTAACAAATAGGTAACATACATCCTTGAATATTAGGCTACAAGTGGAAAGAAATATCTATTAAGATTAGGCCTATAGTCATCCTAAAACCATGTAAAATCATAGACTGGTTGAGGTGGTTCAACTTTTGACATTGGGTTTGATAATTCCTCCAAAAGTGAGTCTAGCAAATTATCAATATCAGGGCAAGATTGTACAGGCCAAGGGTCAGTTGGACACGACTGTGTTTGTTGATGAGTAGGGTGAGGCTGGGTCATGTCAGGTGAAGGACAACATTGGATAGACACAGGAACTGGGTGGTGGTCAGTAGGGTCAGGTTGGATCATGTCAGGTGAAGGACAACATTGGGTAGACACAGGAACTGGGGCAGCAGTAGGGTCAGGTTGGGTCATCTTGGCAGTAGAAGGGCAGCATTGGGTAGATACAGGAACTGGGGCAGCAGTAGGGTCAGACTGGGTCATCTTGGCAGTAGAAGGACAACATTGGGTAGATACAGGAACTGGGGCAGCAGTAGGGTCAGACTGGGTCATCTTGGCAGTAGAAGGACAACATTGGGTAGATACAGGAACTGGGGCAGCAGTAGGGTCAGACTGGGTCATCTTGGCAGTAGAAGGGCAGCATTGGGTAGACACAGGAACTGGGGCAGCAGTAGGGTAGGTCAGGCGACGGGTTAGGCCAAAGTAATAAAGTTGACTTTTATTACCCAACCGTAGACAAGTGTTGAGTCCTCTCTCTTTCATAAATATTATTATTGTTACTTTTGAAACAGGTGTTATGTTCTTGTGTTGGCAATAATAATGATAGTTACGAGAGAACTCATCAACAGCAACAGGAATATTATTATTATTGTTGTCAGGAGTTATAACATAATATTTGTGAAGAAACTTGCACAAACTGTGTGTCTTTGTATTCGTAATAATCCTTGTAGGTGTTGGTTTCTTCTTTTTATATGTTTTACTACGAATACGTGGATTGTCAGCATCTTTGTCAGCAATATTACACATACCAACATATGCATATTGTTGACCTTTACCCCGATATCCACCAATTCTGACCTTCTTATTAACCCCAAGTTGACCTAACAACATACCAATGTTGACAAGAGAGGCAGGAATAAGATGTTTGGATTGACAATACTTTATATATTCTGTATATAATGTATTACGGAGTACTCTGTGTCCTGGCTTTCTTGTTATTAAATAGTTCTCTTCAAAAAAACTACAAAAGGCTTCCTTTCCTGGGAATAATCGCTTATATTTTGTAGTTTCTGCCATGTTAGTTCCTTTCGATGTGTAAATAATGACCGACTATGACACTTTACTCTTATTTTATCACTATATTATTGACTTTCTTCTTTGAAATATCTTCAGGTTGTTATTTAATGGTTGTTTAATGCTTATAATGTGATATGTTTCTTGTAGGTATGGAATTGCAGTGCTTATAACTGGAGTGTAGTTGAATACGTCTGTCAGTTATAAGGTTCAAGGATGCAATGATGTAATACACATGCACACATTCCTTTTATAGTTTTTCAGGCGCAGGCGCTGATCATTGTTTAGTCACGTGACTTTATATCATCCAATCAGATTGAAGTATTTGAATTTCAAATCTTCATATTAACCAATCAGGTGTAAGGATTGTGAATTTTAAATGTTCATAATTGATAGCCTAGCCAATGAGGTTCAAGAGTTTAAATTTGAACTGAACATTGTGATTGGACAAGACGACTTTGTTATTAAAACATTTATCTCTATAATATATTTATATAATTATATTAATTTTACTACACGTACAGGTACAGCTCCGGACTGATCAATGGTCCACACTTCTTCCACCCTTGCCTTGGTGTGGGCCTCAACGGATATGGTATCACTGACAGGTGGAGGGGGGAGGGGAGAAATGTGGGCGGAGTTATATAGGGGGGGTAGCGTTACCAATGTTGAGCCATCCAGAAATTTGAATCCCGAACCACTTGTGATCATGGATGTGAACCACTCACTTGAAGGTGGTAGGAGAGGAGGGGTTGGGTTGGGGAGAGAGGGGTAAAGCTTCACCAGTGATCGAGATGGAGAGAATTATTCGATCAAGTAGCTAAATGTTTTCTTCTGTAATCTAAATCCAACTCTGATGCTGCATTCCATGGGATATTCTTTATTATTTGAAATGAATCCAGATTTTACCTAATATAATTAACACGACACCAGTTTTTGATGACTAATATATCAAGCGATGCACCACCTACCCAGTGTTAAGTTACATTTCAAGTAAATTCTTTATTTTTATCCTGTATCATTTATGACATTTTCTAAGAAACGTCTATTGTGTAACTGGTTACCAAAGGATAATAGTTATAGTGTAAGATGTTAATTACCTAATAACTACTCCATCTGTTCTTCCTCACCCCGTCCTCCCTTATTCAATTCACTGTTTCCTCTCCCTCCATCCCAGCATTCCTTGCTCTCCATCTTACCACCACTACCATCATTCTGTGTGTTGCTGCATAATCTGTTAATGCGCAAACACGACCACAATAGAAATAAAAGTGATATTTGGTATGCAAATACAATCCGTTATATATGACGAATATATTTATTACCTTTATTTATTTATCTGAGGTCAACATCTAGGCCAGCCATTCAGACGCCCAGTATAGTGAACCAATCACAAGATTTAGAGGATATTGTGTCACAACTATTGTTATTACTAATTAAAACAGGGAAAAATTGAAATCAGACATTTATTGGTTATTGTTTACATCTCCACAAGTCCTCGTCACGAAGCATTCAAACCCATAATCCAACTGGGTCTGTAGGCACCACACTGTAATTATAATAACCACAATTATAATAACTGTTAACTTATTATAACCTGAAGTTTATACTTCGACCTCACGTTTGCATTAAGCATGTGTAATGTTTGTTTTGTTTTCTTATTACAGTATTATTATAAGCACCGATATATGTATTGCTTTAGACCCTTAGCCACGATGATATACAGTATATACACTATTTATATACACTTCTATGAAGATATTAAGGCTTGAAATACTATAGATTACATATTTCATTTTATTACTCATCAATTTGTTGCTAGTATCGTGTTCAACCACCCTCCTTCTCAATGACAGCCTGCAGTCGCTCGGGCATTGAGGCACCATGACTCCTCACTGTATAATATATATGGTTTTCCCCGAAAAATCTCCCACTGTGTTCTGGTGTGACGTAACAAATCTGCTGTGGTTCTCTGGCGTTCTGGCTCCCACGTGTTAACGATAGAACCTCATAGATTTTCAATAGGGTTCATATCGCAGTCTTAAATAGACAAATCTATCACCTGCAAATAATCATGAGCAGTAAACCATTCTTGAACTTTCCTCGCCATATGGATAGGGCATCGGTCGTGTATAGGACAGATAAGGGTGAGTAGTTGAAAAGAAATTAAAAACATTTAGAATATGTGCTTCATTATATTGCATTTGATCGATCTATTAAATAAAGACACTGTCTATTGTTCACCCCTGTAGAGAGATACTGATTATAATTATTATCCTTTGGATATTAAGCAACAAATAACGGAGCCGAGACAATTAATTTTCTGTCTTCAGCTTTACCTGTATTCTTTTCACCCCTCATGCTGGCAGTCCCCCTCTTTATCACCTCTTCTCGCCGTAAAATAAATAAATTTCTACCTATATTTTTCAAGTAACTGGCAACCTCACACAACCTCCTCTCACCTGTCTTCTCTCTCTCTCACGTCCCCTTCCTTCCTTGCCTTCTGTAGTATTTTTTATCTTTTGTTTCTCATATTTTTAACCTTCTCATTCGTTCTTTGAAAGTTTTAATGACATAGGCCTTTCTCCCTTATCACCCATAGTCCTTCAAATTTATGCAAGCAAAAGGATATGATAATAGTTATGTAGAATATACATATAATAATAAAATTATATATATATATATATATATATATATATATATATATATATATATATATATATATATATATATATATATATATATATATATATATATATATATATATATATGAAATGAGAGAGAAAGAAGGGGGGGAAGGGGTATGGAGGGGCTGGTGGAGGAAGAAAGAACAAGAGAGACGCCAATAACTGTGGCTGTAGAGACGTTTTCTTGAAGATTTATGGTTGACTTTGGGCGAAGGAACTAATGGAGATGGAGTTCACATTAACAAACCTATATAATTAAGTATTGAATTTTATCATTGTCATCATAATATTATTATTTTCTACTCTCATCTGTAGGCTAATTAAGTATTGTTCGATATCAGCAGAACTGTAATGACATCAGATAGGATGGGTGACTATAAAACTTGGACATATGTAATGAAATGGCTATACTCAATGGTAAATGTGTTTCAACAATAATGAATATATTAAACAAAATTATGAGAACCACAATTATCCATATATTATATGTGAAAAGAATAATATTCTGTGGAACGGAATGAGACAATCGAATCTCTCCTGCAGAATATAGGCTTATTTCTGATGAAGTGAAGGTTCGAGTCATGTGAACCACAGTTCCCTTTACACATACACACACACACACACCAATCCCACATCTTGTAGCTTTCGCAGGCTTACCAACCTAACACACGGGGGGGAAAATAACTTGTTCTACGTTACATATAGTGTATTATTGGATTACAAGTAAATTTCTGGCCATAACAAGGAAATCATTAACACGTAGACAAAGCAGAATAAAGCTAGTTACTATTTGTGAAACATATGATAATCAGTGGTGACAACCTATGAGACGTCAGCCTTCATAACCCTACACATTTCTAATGACGAGTATTTATGTGCACACAATAATATAAAGGATTAATTCAATAGAAGACTACCATCAGCATCTTGCTATTACTTTTAATACTAACTTTATAAAGATATTATTGCACCTTGTATTCCACAATATTTATATAACAAAACTCTTAATAGTGACAACATTAAAGTAAAATACAATATACAGAAATACAAATTCCAGTTCCATTTCTATAAAGCATTACATATTTGTCTTCCATTCTTCTTAGTGTTTATAATTATGAATTTAGATGCGGCCTATAGGCCTATATATTACGTCTAGTTATCACCCACAAGATTTAATTATTAATGTTGGCAATCTTGCAAACCAATGTATTTTGAGAGCCAGAACTGTTACATATTATTCTCCCGACAAAGAGAATATATATGTTTGTCACCTTTGATTCTCCAGGTTTAATAAAAACAGTGGATTATCGGTAAATTTTTACTTAATAATTTGGTTATGGGTGATAAGAGAGAAAAGCCTATGTCATTAAAACTTTCAAAGAACGAATGAGAAGGTTAAAAATATGAGAAACAAAAGATAAAAAATACTACAGAAGGCAAGGAAGGAAGGGGACGTGAGAGAGAGAGAAGACAGGTGAGAGGAGGTTGTGTGAGGTTGCCAGTTACTTGAAAAATATAGGTAGAAATTTATTTATTTTACGGCGAGAAGAGGTGATAAAGAGGGGGACTGCCAGCATGAGGGGTGAAAAGAATACAGGTAAAGCTGAAGACAGAAAATTAATTGTCTCGGCTCCGTTATTTGTTGCTTAATATCCAAAGGATAATAATTATAATCAGTATCTCTCTACAGGGGTGAACAATAGACAGTGTCTTTATTTAATAGATCGATCAAATGCAATATAATGAAGCACATATTCTAAATGTTTTTAATTTCTTTTCAACTACTCACCCTTATCTGTCCTATACACGACCGATGCCCTATCCATATGGCGAGGAAAGTTCAAGAATGGTTTACTGCTCATGATTATTTGCAGGTGATAGATTTGTCTATTTAAGACTGCGATATGAACCCTATTGAAAATCTATGAGGTTCTATCGTTAACACGTGGGAGCCAGAACGCCAGAGAACCACAGCAGATTTGTTACGTCACACCAGAACACAGTGGGAGATTTTTCGGGGAAAACCATATATATTATACAGTGAGGAGTCATGGTGCCTCAATGCCCGAGCGACTGCAGGCTGTCATTGAGAAGGAGGGTGGTTGAACACGATACTAGCAACAAATTGATGAGTAATAAAATGAAATATGTAATCTATAGTATTTCAAGCCTTAATATCTTCATAGAAGTGTATATAAATAGTGTATATACTGTATATCATCGTGGCTAAGGGTCTAAAGCAATACATATATCGGTGCTTATAATAATACTGTAATAAGAAAACAAAACAAACATTACACATGCTTAATGCAAACGTGAGGTCGAAGTATAAACTTCAGGTTATAATAAGTTAACAGTTATTATAATTGTGGTTATTATAATTACAGTGTGGTGCCTACAGACCCAGTTGGATTATGGGTTTGAATGCTTCGTGACGAGGACTTGTGGAGATGTAAACAATAACCAATAAATGTCTGATTTCAATTTTTCCCTGTTTTAATTAGTAATAACAATAGTTGTGACACAATATCCTCTAAATCTTGTGATTGGTTCACTATACTGGGCGTCTGAATGGCTGACCTAGATGTTGACCTCAGATAAATAAATAAAGGTAATAAATATATTCGTCATATATAACGGATTGTATTTGCATACCAAATATCACTTTTATTTCTATTGTGGTCGTGTTTGCGCATTAACAGATTATGCAGCAACACACAGAATGATGGTAGTGGTGGTAAGATGGAGAGCAAGGAATGCTGGGATGGAGGGAGAGGAAACAGTGAATTGAATAAGGGAGGACGGGGTGAGGAAGAACAGATGGAGTAGTTATTAGGTAATTAACATCTTACACTATAACTATTATCCTTTGGTAACCAGTTACACAATAGACGTTTCTTAGAAAATGTCATAAATGATACAGGATAAAAATAAAGAATTTACTTGAAATGTAACTTAACACTGGGTAGGTGGTGCATCGCTTGATATATTAGTCATCAAAAACTGGTGTCGTGTTAATTATATTAGGTAAAATCTGGATTCATTTCAAATAATAAAGAATATCCCATGGAATGCAGCATCAGAGTTGGATTTAGATTACAGAAGAAAACATTTAGCTACTTGATCCAATAATTCTCTCCATCTCGATCACTGGTGAAGCTTTACCCCTCTCTCCCCAACCCAACCCCTCCTCTCCTACCACCTTCAAGTGAGTGGTTCACATCCATGATCACAAGTGGTTCGGGATTCAAATTTCTGGATGGCTCAACATTGGTAACGCTACCCCCCCTATATAACTCCGCCCACATTTCTCCCCTCCCCCCTCCACCTGTCAGTGATACCATATCCGTTGAGGCCCACACCAAGGCAAGGGTGGAAGAAGTGTGGACCATTGATCAGTCCGGAGCTGTACATAGGGTAATCACATTGTACCATTTTTAATTGACATTTCCACCTAACCTCCATGGAGTTCTGGAATAGGCCTACCTAAATATACTGGTGTTTACAAAAGGCTGCCTCATCACGTGGTACAAACATCACTCACAAAATGGCCGCCTCATCACGTGGTACAAACATCACTCACAAAATGGCCGCCTCATCACGTGGTACAAACATCACTCACAAAATGGCCGCCTCATCACGTGGTACATACAACACTCACAAAATGGCCGCCTCATCACGTGGTACAGTTGCCTCCACTCTGAGGTGTGTTTAGTGAAATGGGACAACATTGGGTTTGTTTACTCGTGGATAAAGTCAGTGAATGGACTCGACTATATAACCCTATAATAATTATACTATATTATACTATTATACTATATTATATTATATAATAATATAACTATAATAATTATACCGTGCTCGCTATAGTCTCCATATGGACGCTATATAACCCTTGCTATAATATCACGGTATTAAGGACTATAATCATTATACCGTGTTCGCTATAGTCTCCATATATGGACGCTATATAAGTAAAATGGTCTATCTAAAAATACATACGTTTCCTACATCAATTTAAATACAACATATACTAGAATACCGGGTACATAAAATATAAAACTCCCCTTTCCGTTGTTTGGTGAGAAATCTGGGTGTAGGAAGGGAGAGGGTAGGCCTATAGGGAAACGAGGGATATGGGGATGTGTGTGTTGGTGTTAAGTAATGATGTTTCCAGACTTATTATTCACTGAAACAATACACAAAACACCATATTTTACCTAACATGAAATAAAATTATATTGACCAATATTTAAGTGCTTTCCAATTAAAATTCGAAGGCTCATTGTTCATGTATCTGTCGACACAGAGAATAAGGATTACTTAGCCTAGGCCTATGTAGTCAAGGCTATAGAAGTATAGATGATATATTGGTGGTACGGTGTTGGTGTTAACGTGTTACTACTGTATTATCTGTTTATTGTATAAAGTTCAGATCAAGCCTACATCTGACTGGGCCAAAATATAGTGTTATAACGTAATATCTGTTTATTGTATAAAGTTCAAATCAAGCCTACATCTGACTGGGCCAGAATTATAGTGTTAGTAATATCTGTTTATTGTACAGAGTTCAGATCAAACCTACATCTGACTGGGCCAGAATTATAGTGTTAGTAATATTTGTTTATTGCAGTAATAAGTCTTCATCTGTCTGGCCCAAAATATAGTGTTAGTAATAGGCCTATCTGTTTATTGTATAAAGTTCAGATGAAGCCTACATCTGTGGCCCAAAATATAGTGTTAGTATTATCTGTTTATTGTAGTAATAAACCTACATCTGTCTGGCCCAAAATATAGTGTTATAACGTACGGTAATATATGTTTATTGTATAAAGTTCAGATGAAGCCTACATCTGTGGCCCAAAATATAATGTTAGTATTATCTGTTTATTGTACAGAGTTCAGTAATAAATAAGCCTACATCTGACTGGGCCAGAATTATTCACATTCATTGAAAGACACAAGCCGAGGTCATGGTTTTATTACAAACACTGACTTAACTTTGACCACAATTACTGTAGTTCACATTAGTATGAAGGAGATCCAAGTTAAGCTACTACCTAACTGCTGGAAACATTCAGTAATACAGTGAATAATACAATTTTTATATCTTTACTGAGGAGTGTTTTATGCAGTTTGGTTTTACACTGCCTGATACAATATAAAAGTAAAGAAAACTCTGGACCAACAGGAGAACAGATGTAGAGTTTAATACTGGAGTAAACAAGTAATCATCAGAAGCAATGATACATCACTGTGAGATTGAACACTTTTTAGGTAATCGCAAAAGGTCATCATTTAGATATGAATAATGAAGTGAAATTGTGGTGAGCATTGTTCAGTTTTGGTCAAGGTGCTAGTTTAGTTTAGCCTAATCTTTTTAGGTTACCCTACTAGGCCTAGGCATATCTCAGTGACACGTCTTGGGTTTCAATATTTATAAATCTTTCATATGTCATCACACATCTTATTAAAACATGGAAACTAATCCTCCTAATGTCTTTACGAATGTTAATAAACAAATGAACTACATTATGTTTATTAGATTAAAACACGTAATTAATATTGTGTGTCCTAAGACTAATAAGTATTATTGGTGTGTCCAGTCCAGCCTCGGCATTAATTACTACACGTAACCTCTCGGACATCAACGAGACCTGCTGCTTCCCTCATAGAAATCTGGATCTTCTATTTACTTAATTGGATTTTTCACCACTGTGATTGATTGTAGGTTAGAAGGAGGAAGACCGTCTAAGCCTCTGTAAAACGTAATAGAGAAGACGGACAACAAGAAAGTAAGAAGGAAAGGAGGAAAAGTTGAAAGGATCCCCAAACCCTTATTGTGTTGTATTCAAGATCATGGCCAATACTCTCCTAAGATTAGAGTAGATATTTATTTTCTATATCAGGTAACCTGCTGGTCTCCTTCATGTCCGAGAGGTTACGTGTAGTAATTAATGCCGAGGCTGACGAGTTTGATATTATGGTATGTACCAATGTCACTTATAAGTCTTAATAAGTGACATTGGTATGTACTGTATGTGTAGAGTTGAGTTTGATATTATGTACTGTACTGTACTGTATGTGTAGAGTTGAGTTTGATATTATGTACTGTACTGTACTGTACTGTACTGTACTGTACCGGTACTGTACTGTACTGTACTGTACTGTATGTGTAGAGTTGAGTTTGATATTATGTACTGTACTGTACTGTATGTGTAGAGTTGAGTTTAATATTATGTACTGTACTGTACTGTACTGTACCGGTACTGTATGTGTAGAGTTGAGTTTAATATTATGTACTGTACTGTACTGTACTGTACTGTACTGTATGTGTAGAGTTGAGTTTGATATTATGTACTGTACTGTACTGTACTGTACCGGTACTGTATGTGTAGAGTTGAGTTTGATATTATGTACTGTACTGTACTGTACTGTATGTGTAGAGTTGAGTTTAATATTATGTACTGTACTGTACTGTACTGTACTGTACTGTATGTGTAGAGTTGTGTTTAATATTATGTACTGTACTGTACTGTACTGTACTGTATGTGTAGAGTTGAGTTTGATATTATGTACTGTACTGTACTGTACTGTATGTGTAGAGTTGAGTTTAATATTATGTACTGTACTGTACTGTACTGTACTGTACTGTATGTGTAGAGTTGAGTTTGATATTATGTACTGTACTGTACTGTACTGTACTGTACCGGTACTGTATGTGTAGAGTTGAGTTTGATATTATGGGTCCAAAGTGGAGGTGTGTTATCTGTGTTATGGTTTTCCAACAGTATTTATTATGTGTTAATATTGGAGTTAAGGGGAATGTTTTAGTGTGAAGGTTAAGTAGGCCTAGGTGTAAAGTGTTGACAAGTGTGATAATATTATGGACCCAAATTAAACCCTAATTATCATATTAGTGTGTTATTTGTGTTATGGTTTTCCAACAGTATTTATTATGTGTTAATATTGGAGTTAAGAGGAATGTTTTAGTGTGAAGGTTAAGTAGGCCTAGGTGTAAAGTGTTGACAAGTGTCAACTAATTTTAAAACTAATTTTATTTAGAATATGAAAATAAAACACCTTTATATAAATACAATAAATTCCTTTGGTTAAGTAGGCTATACAATTTCAACAAGGAAATTACACTAAGAACAAAAATATATAAACTAAATGCAATCAATCTCCAAACCAAATAATAATACAGTATGATGACAAACCCAATAGAAATTAATGTGTCTTCAATGCATTACTGTTACTATTAAATATTTGTATATGTAGTGTACAGTGGTTTGTTGTTTATAAATAAAAACATTATACTGTATAATGTGTCCTTAATGCAAAGTTATATTACAAAAGTACTGTATTGCTATTATTAAATATTTGGATATCAACTGTAAATAAAAACATTATACAGTATAATGTGTCCTTAATGCAAAGTTATATTACAAAAGTACTGTACTGCTATTATTAAATATTTGGATATCTACTGTAAATAAAAACATTATAAACTGAAAGTAATATTAATGTGTCCTCAATGCAAAGTTACCTATTTACATATTACTAATCAGATATATGGTTGGTAAATAGTTTATTACATTATTTTCTGTTATATATTTTAATTGTTGAAGCCTGAAACATATTTACTTATTACTGAACAGATACATGATTGGTAAATAGTTTATTACATTGTTTTATTTCTGTTATATATTTTAATTGTTAAAGTCTGTTAAATATTTCCTTATTATTAATCAGATACATTGTTGGTAAATCGTTTATTGTATTGTTTTCTTTTCTTTGCTCTTCCTGTCTTTGGTTTCTTCTTGTCTTTCTTTAATATTTTGGGTGTTTGATTTTTAACCTTGCCAGCACGGGAGAGTGAACCGTGTACTTTACCTCCTTTCAGTATTACATTAATATCAATAATAACAGAGGTAATAGTTGACAAAAGCTGATGATCATTATTCAATAATATTCCAGATGCATATAGTCTAATATCATTAATGGGTATATCATTAACTTGACTTATAAATGAGCGTATGTCAGTCACTGTTTGTTTGGGATGTATGTCAAAGACGTGTGTCCCAAAAGAAGACCGAAGTAATAACTGCTTCTGGAGTTGCTTGTTTGTGTTGTTATATTGAAGTGCCATTCTGTGAAAGAAAAAAAACATTAATTAATATACAAGTTAATATAAACATATATTATGGATTAACTATAGTTGTAACTTTTCATATTTAGTCTTATTTTCTATTAATTATTGATTTATTATTATATCCAATTGGTTTAATTAGTTATTTAATGATAGTTAAATGGTTGTTACCTGTTAATGTTGATTTGCGTGGTCAAATGGTAGGGTTTGTATGAACTGAAATGGGAGTACATTTGTGTACGTCTCACCATGTCAGAGTTGCAGTATACAATGACTCAACACACCTTGCTCACCTCCTTATATACCCTTGACAGGATCACATGACCAGTAATTTGTCACGTGACTATCAACCAATAAAGATAATATTATTATGTATTTACTATATATAGGCCTATATCTATATATATAATAGTGTCTAAAATGTTAATTTCCTTTGAAATAATACACAAATTAAATTTTAATTAAACAAGAACAAGTGTTATTTAATAAAAACAATTATGTGACATGATCACGTGAGCATATAATTTATCTATATTATTTTGTAAGTATTCGAATTCCTCTTTTTATTATCCATATAAATATCCACAACTTCAATATATAATATTATACCTTATAATTTATATATTTTAAGATGGAAGGTGGAAGAGAAATTGTCGTGGATAATTATTATGATGCAACTTGATTATTCTAATGAATAATTAGTTGTAATTATTACTTTGGCTTATAATTATATTATTATATGTATCATCATATTTCAAATAACATACAGATCAAAACAAACGATATATCCTAGCCTAAAAGTATTGATAAAATACGTAATAAATAAATGGTGATAATTTTTGGTGGCTAATGGTGTTTCAACTTGATTATGCTAATGAATGATGAGTAATTATTACTTTGGCTTACTTAATATTCAAATAACACTTGTCCTTGTTTAACATTCCTGTAATACTTTTATTGTACCAAATATGGATAGTGTTGACATTACTGTATTACTCTTTTTCCTAAGGTATTAATATATATCCCACAGCTGGTACCGGTAATATTATTATTAAGTACCGGTAATGATTATTTTATTCAACAGATATATTGACCTATAGCTCTTTATTATTATATTATTAATACATATCATACAGTTACTTGTATATTAATTAATGTTTTTTGTTTTCCACAGAATGGCACCTTTGAACAATACAGTCCAGCTGAAACAGTTACTACTTCGTTCATCAAGAGGGACACACGTCATTCATATTGATGAAGGACAGACAGTGGCTCATATAAGAACTTTTCTCAGTCAAGCTGATGATTTACCTTTTAATGACATCAGATTGTATGCATCGGGAATTTTACTTAATGATGATACTCTGCTTTTGTCAACAATAACCTCCGTAATTATAGACGTCAATATAACATTAATTAGAGGAGGTAAAGTACACGGTTCACTCTCCCGTGCTGGTAAAGTTAAAAGTCAAACCCCCAAAGTTGATAAGAAAGAGAAGAAGAAATCAAAGACAGGCCGAGCCAAAAAAAGACAACAATACAATAAACGATTTGCCAACCAATGTGTCAAATAATAATAACAACAACAACTAATATAATTATATGATTCTTACTCAAACTAACCACCAATTCAACCTCATAGGCCTAATTACCATTATCACAACAACAACAACAACTAATGTAATTATATGATACTCACTAACTGACCACCAATTCAACCATATAGGCCTAATTACCATTATCACAACAACAACAACAACTAATGTAATTATATGATACTCACCAACTGACCACTAATTCAACCATATAATCACTATTACCAAAGCCTAATAATATTGTTGTTAATTCTTTCTTAATATTATATGGCCTGACAGGTCACTGACTATATTTATACATCATATAAATTATACAACCACTAGGATATTACCAAAGTTTAATAATATTGTTGTTAATTCTTTCTAAAGATTATATAGCCTGACGGGTCACTATATTTATACATCACATAAATTATATAACCACTATTACCAAAGCCTAATACTGTAATATTGTTAATTGTTTCTAAATATTATATAGCCTGACGGGTCACTATATTTATATATCACATTAATTATATAACTACTATATCCTATATTACCAAAACCTTTCTTTCTTAATATTATATAGCCTGTCGGGTCACTATATTTATTCATCACATAAATTATACAGTATTTGTAATAAAGTTTAATATTTCCAATTCTTATTTCTGTACTGTTAACGTTATCTAAACATTTACAATAGTGTATTATATCTAAATCTTTAATGTAGTACATACCGGTATTATATATTTATTACATTGACGACACATTATTATTACCGGTACTTTTTGTTTTTTACAATGTAGATAATTATTTTAAAATATTGTATTTATTTGGTTTGGAGATTTATTGTATATTACCAAAATATTTATTATTATTTGTTTATAAATCAATTATTTTAATGTCGAGCTTTTTATTATTGTATTCTAAACGAAAAGGACTTATTATATTTAATTGTTTTAGTAATCAATATAGAGTATTTAATTAAGAATATAAAATAAACTTACTTTTTTCAACCCTGATGTATTTTTAATCCTATATAATAATAATATTATGTACAGTTGCATGACCAAGTTCGTTAATCCAGTACTGTGTGTTATTTCCATAATTGTTTCCTTTCACCTTCTGCTCTATAACAACTTGTAATAACGTTTTGTACATTACATTTGAATTACAAAAGTAGCTCTATACTATTTTTACACTTCCTGTTTACTACTGGTGATGAATTACCTTTAAAGTTGATAATTTATTTCATCTATATTCCAACAAGTACTTCATTGCATAATAATGAAACACCTGTTGTTCAACAATAAACAAATATTTCACTACATAATAATTACAGACCTAAACCAGTAAAACCTTTATATATCAAGGTTATAAAAGAATACCTGTTGATGGATTATAGTATCTTGTGATATATTACCTGTATGTGTGTGTGTGAGTTGTAATGGGACCAAAACCCACTATTGATATAGAACTGATCAATATTAGTATCTTGTGATATATTACCTGTATGTGTGTGTGAGTGTGAGTTGTAATGGGACCAAAACCCACTATTGATATAGAACTGATCAATATTAGTATCTTGTGATATATTACCTGTGTGTGTGTGTGAGTTGTAATGGGACCAAAACCCACTACTGATATAGAACTGATCAATATTAGTATCTTGTGAAATTTTATCATCAATACAGGCAGAAAGTGTGTGTGTGTGTGTTGGTCCAAAAACCACTACAGATAATATTATAGCACTGATGATATTATAGTATCTTGTAATATCTTGTCATTAGTACGGACAGCAAGTATGTGTTGTAATAGGTCTATTACCCACTACAGATATAGGATTGATCAATATTATTATATAGTATTTTGTGATACATTGTCATCAGTACAGGCAGTAAGTATGTTTATGTGTGTGTGTGTGTGTGTTATAATAGGACCCAAACCCACTTGGTCTTTACTACTGGTACTGTACTGAGTGAAGGAAGGGATATATATAGGTCATAGGAAGGACACTACAGATTAACACTGCTCACTGCTTCACTCAGCTTTCAAGGTCATATCAGAAAGAGAGAGTTATCCCTCATCAACGTCCCTCCCTCAGTGTCCAGTCTATTATGTTATAATAATTAATAGTGTATATCATTAATATGTTGGTGTTGTAGAATGTGTGTTTAATTAATCATTATTATTGTATTAGGAAGAGGATAGCCAAAGTCGTGACGAACAACATCTTGTAAGTTTATTCATTTCTTCAAACGTTTCGACATATCTTATGTCATCATCAGTGATCTAAAAAAAACACAAACACCGAAAGGAATTACAAACATTATCACTTATTATAAGATTATATCAATTAAAAACGAAGGGGATATGAGGAAAGGGTGTTATTTAACTGAGGCTTTTCTAGTTTGATGAACAGGAAGGACACTGTCTCAATACCTTAAAATGAGAAGAACTTGGTAAAATATCACAGGACTCACAGAGTTCCCTTACAGCAGAGAAAGGAGGAGAGTGTAGTCTACGACCCGTTCTGCCTGACTGACCCATATGCTCGCTGGTGCGGATTTTGAGTGGACGCCTCTGGTGCTCCCAATATACCCTGCTTGGCAGCTATAATAGGGCAAGTAAACTGGTAAACTACCGACGAGCACAAGTCAGTAGGCATAGGCTCTTTGACTCGGAATAGTGAACCTATACGAAAAGAGTTCATTAAAATGTATCGAAAGTTAATATGAGGATAGAATTTACTGAGGTTCTTTGACAATTGTTGCTGGAGTTTTAATGAAGCGTCACCAAAGAAAGGTAACACTAGATAAACGGACTCCCTCTCAACTGTTGGGACACACTGTTTTGGCTGCTATTTATCTGACAAGAATTTATTTACAATTTTGTAGAACCTGGTCTTACTATAACCATTATTTGAAAAAAAAATGTTTAAGAAAAAAATGTTTTCAAATAATGGTTATAGTAAGACCGGGTTCTACAAAATTGTAAATAAATTCTTGTCAGATAAATACCAGCCAAAACAGTGTGTATGATCCTTGGCTGGTACACAGTTCTGGGTTGGTAGATGTGGTGCTGTTGTACCACGTGTTAAAAAGTAACCAATAGCATGATACAGTCTCTAGCCTCCCCCTGATCCCCTATTCTGTCTCCCTCTTACTTCCATCTCAAGTAGCAAACTGTACTCTCTACCCTTACACACAGCATAAGTGTAATGAACTTTAAAATCAGTTAATGTGTGTATTGACTCGGGGATATACTACATGATGACCTTGACCCAGTTGTCCTCTCTTCCGTTACCTTCAACGAAACAGATCTCATACTCTTATTAGTCTCTCACCATTTCCCTGGTTCTCTTTTGGCGGTCCCAGCATCTGCTTTGTGTCCGATTTAGGTAACTGAGTTTATCAAATATTATTGAGACAAGTGTATAAATGGTTTTACAAAGCAGAGAGAGAGAATCAAGTCGTGTTGGGCTACTACTACTGGGGCCTAAAGCCGCCTAATCCATTTCAGGGACAGTGAGTTATCATTTTCACAAATATCTTTCATACTACGGTAATTAATTGATCTCAATTGTACTTTGACACAATGTACAAGACACCTTCCGCTAATGTTTGGTAATATAGAGCATTGCCAAATGACATTTGTCTAACATCACCAACATGTATAGCCTATGAACATCCATTATCCCCCATTCCATCCCTTCCTCCCTGACCACTCTATATTATGTTAAAATAATTAATAGTGGATGTCATAAATATGTTAGTATTTGTAGAATGTGTGTGTTAATTTAATCATTATTATTGTATGTCCTAAAGTTATTTAAACGTAAGTAGCTTAGACTAAAGAGGGTATGCATACCATCATCTTATTCACTTAATATAATGTAGTTACTATTACCATCTATTAATTCCTTTACCCCGCCGTATTGACGTGTTTACTACGAGCAGGTAAGATATGGTATTAAAAATATATCACTACATAATAGGATGGTAAGGGAATTATGAAATGTCTCTCTTTCTCTTTCTCTCGTATTATAAACATAATAGGAGAAAAAGTGATGTAAACAATTGAGCATATGTTGATAATTAACATATAGCCTAATGGTAAATGGTATTATATTGTATATTACATACAGGTAATGGAGGTAATGATTAGGGTAGGGATGGTGGTAGAGGATGTTCCAATATGTAAATTAGTACAACTTTGTATATTAACAAAGAGGGATGGAGGTAGAGGACGTTCCAATGTGTACATTAGTACAACTTTGTATATTACATAGAGGGATGGAGGTAGAGGACGTTCCAATGTGTACATTAGTACAACTTTGTATATTAACTTAGAGGGATGGAGGTAGAGGACGTTCCAATGTGTACATTAGTAGCCTAATGGCCAATCATACAACTTTGTATATTATTATATAGAGGTAATGGAGGTAAGGATGAGGTGAGGGAAAGAGTGGTAAGGGACATATGGAGGTAAAGGATGTAGCCTATTGGCGTCTCATATAGCCTAACTTTGCCAACTTTACGTCAGGAGTAAACGCCTTCACTAACACCAATTGTCAATGTCCTATTTTACCAAAAATTAGCGGAAGGTGTCTTATATATTGTGTCAAAGTATCATTCTGATCAATTAATTAGTTTGAAAGATATTTGTGAAAAACGATGACTCACTGTCTCTGAAATGGATATTAGGCCCCAAGCCTTATCATGTTACTCTCACTACGATATAAATACTATTTATAAATAACTTGTAACTTTTCAAGGTTATTGGTTGTGGTGATGTTGGTGATGGTGGTATTATAGTAGCGATGGTGGATGGTTGTAAATCAGGAGAAATGGCCATTGGTGGCAAGCCATTTCTCCCGAAAATGTCCTGGAGGAGGTCGGAAAGACAACCTAATATTATATATAGCCCTTTTGCAGCTACATGTAAGACAACAGCAGTCTTAGTACAGACGGTAACAATATTATCTGCCTGCTGCTGCAGTGGTTGGACGTCAGTCATCTTATTACTCCCACAGGCATGGAGATGGAGTGACTATTATAGCATAGGACATTACCACCATCAAGCCCGGCTCCACTCCCTTCTTCCACAGTGAAGGACACCTTCTCTCCATCCCTCAGTGATGGTGGCAGCAGAGAGACGAACTATTAAAATAAATTTAAATAGTCAAGTGTTAAACCACTTCACCCTGCAACTTAGAGAGGAAGTGGTGTTGTCAAGTGGAGGTGTTGATGAGTCCAACAACATACACTCTGTCACTTAATAAATATATCGCCTTAATAATCATTACGTACTAATGTAATACATAGTCGATTAGCGTTAAACCCAAATAATAAAACACAACGAATGTCTGCTTGTCCAAACACAGACCTCCTCCTGCCTTGGTGCCTTACCTGCCGACCACATCACATGTACACACACACACACTGCTGGACACACATACCCTCACACACACACACACACACACAGTGCACACACTGCCGGACACACATACCCTCACACACACACACACACACTGCCGGACACACATACCCTCACACACACACACACACACACACACACACTGCTGGACACACATACCTTCAACATATTTATAAATATATTTCTTTAATGACCATAACATTATATACCCTGAGTCCCTGACACACACACATACAGTACATTTTTCCATATATAAATATATCTATAAATATATCGCCTTGATAAATAACCATTATGTAGCCGATAGAGTCGTTAACCCCAAATAACACACACACACACACACACACACAACAATTCCAAATATACAATGTATATTAATTTGAAATGTTCAACAGTTTTTCTCTCCATTGAGCAGTGTTGCTTTATAAAGATATTTTCACGCCCAATATGGCTAGTTACTTCTACAAACTGGGTTATGTATTTAATGTTGTAGGGTTATTTTTATGATATTACAGTACTTGACAGGTATTATAAAATATTATTTATATTAATTGAATTAAATGTTAATATATTTATCAACCAATTGGTTATATATGGTTAAGTGTTTGGGCTAGTATTGGCTGGATATTGGGCTGGTTTTATGAAGGAATATAGCCAAGGTTTGAAGACACCGGCAATTTGGCGGTATAATGTTATCAGTTTACCATTAACTTGTGTGAGGTGAGGATGTGTGTGTCATATAATAGATATCTGGTTATCACAAAACATTATTACCTCCTTTGTCCACAATATAGAAAAATATAAATAATTATTGTGAGTGTTAAAAATAATCATTTAACGTTAGTTAAAATGTCGGTATCTTTACCTTTATTTATTTCTTGAGTGAACACAAAATATTTATAATTAACGTAATGTATAAAGTGAATAATTCTAACTTTAAATACCTTTTATTAATTAAGTTTGTGTTATATGGAGATAGTAATAGTTTGATTCCTCCAAAGTATGCCAGGAAACACAACCAGATTAACGTGGATTTATTTAACTTAAGTTATATAAATTATACAACACGTCCAACACAAACCAGTTCTTTGGGAAAAAAAGTACAAAAAGTATAAGTTAGGCCTACTCTAACGTTACTGAACATTGTAAGGAAAAGTCATGGATTAATATAGATGAAATTTTATACGAGAACTGACGACTTGATGAGATGAGAAAGGTAAGAATATTTTGTATCTGTTTATTCCTAAACTCTTATAAATTATAGAGTAACATACAGTAATTTATTATGTAGGTAAAAGTAGATAAGTACTAAGTTAAATTTACTATATTGTAAATTTTAGTATAATTACCCATTATTTTGGACCATTCTAAAGGGGGTATCACACTATAATATAGCACCACGTATGAGGTACACGCTGGACTGGTGGAATTAATAATAATCTGCAGGAATGGCTGGCCAGTAGTAACAATGACACTGGTGGTGTGGGGCTACACGGGGTTGAAGGTGGAATTAATAATAACCTACAGGAATGGCTGGCCAGCAGTAACAATAATCACACTGGTGGTGCGGGGCTATAATAATTACACGGGGTTATAAACACTTGTTGGGTCTCAGCCTCACGGGAGTCTTGACAATCAATTTGATGTAAACACAGCAAAATATTGACATCGTATTTTCTACTTTAATTGTGTTTTTTGTTGTTTCTCGATAATATTTGTATTGCACAAATGTTTTCTGATTTTAATCCACCTTTTTTGCTTAGAATTAATGTATATAAATACATTATTTATTGACTTGATTCTGTATAGGAGGAATGGTATTGGCTATTATAGGGTATCCATTCCATCTTTGTCCCATGAATGTCGCCTCGATTCCTCGTTCTCAGAATCAGGGTTGCCGATTTTGGTACTAAAGTACCAGATTAGGTGTTTTGGGGATTGTCAAGTACGTTTGGTACGACTTTAGAGAAAATGCAATTTTTCTGGTACTATTCTGTGAGAATCAACACACGAAACTGCCACGAGCTATAGGCACTTTCCTGGAAAAGTGGCACAGCAGCTGTACTCTGTCCAGGACACGTTCTCACGAATTTCGTTTAATAGCCTACGAGTTTTTGATGCTATGACCAAGACAAGAAAATAAAATAAATCTTTCAAGTCGCTGAACAAAATTAGTGATTGTGATCATACTGGCTTAATCACTGACCAATTACAACATTACGTATAATGATTGGTGTTACCGTTCCTTTTTTATTTTTTGCAGGCTGAAAAAAAATGAATAGGCAAAGTAAGAGAAAACCTGTACAGCCTGATAACACAGATAGTGACAGTGACAGTGGTACAGAAAGAAAGAAAAAAAACAAGATTATATTTTTTGTTAAAGTAGTTATATGACAGTAGGTTTTCTCCATGGATGATTCATAGCATGAGCCAAGAAATGTTCAACTAAATCATACTGATTTGCACGTGAAAGTGAATTATCAGGAAGTGTAACGCAGCTGGAAAGACATGTGAATACAGAGAAGCATAAGAAAAACGTGCAAATAAAGTAAATAAATTCATTTTTTGTTTATTTTGGTACGTTTTGAGGTAATCTGGTACTTTTCAGTAGCTTGAGCTGGTACCATCGCTAAAAGTAGAGTGGCAACCCTGCTCAGAATGTTATTCCGCCAGTCCCGTGTCACGTGTACAGTACCTCGTACGCGGTGCTATATTATAGTGTGATACCCCCCACCCCCCTTTAATAACACATTTTTCATCTATGGTGTTTTTCTCGGAGATGGGGCCACGTTTTACATTAACATAATTTGGAAATTAGTCTGACCTAAACCTAACCTAACTTAGACTACCGGGACCTAACCTGGGCAAACTACCGGGATATAACTGGTGTAACCTATTATAAAGTGACCGGGGCAAATTCCCGGAACCTAACACTTTGTGGCCCTGTTGGTCAAGAATACAGTACTTCTGTAATAATACCGTCATGTACTTAATTAATATTAGTACAAATTGTGCTCAATACCACTGTGTGTGATGTGGTACAGGATTTGCGTCTCCGCCGATACGGCGAGGCCGCAGCGGCGGAGCCGCAGTGTCACAACGGCCTACTATAATCCTATATAATCCTATTATAATCTAAGGTGTGTGGTTTGATAACAAAGTGGGAAGGTTCTGTTGGTAATAATAGTATTATTCTAGTGTTGTGAGTTAATGTGTTATAGTTTTATTACATTATAATGTAACGTTAAGGTAAGTAGGAGTTGTAGCCTATTATGTCGGAAGTGTTGCCTTTGTATCGGTCCTTCCTAGTGATACTTTTATATGTGGTTTGACGCTCTGGGTCTAGTTGGAAATATCTATTTATGTCCTTTAATGAACTATTCTTAATTTTCTTTTCTCTTATTTTCCATAACTTGTACAATATTTCCTTGCTCTTTTCCATTATATTGTTGTTAAATAGTAGCAGGTTCCCGATTATAATGTCCTCCTGCCAGGTTTTCTCTTCTCACTTCTTCGTAGGTCACACAATGCAAGATGAAATGTTTCAGATCTTTTTCCTCGCCACACATCACACACTCAATCCACTTCTGATTTTTAAATGTATTTTTATCAGCCAGGTTGTTACTCGTACACTTGAATAAGATCATTGACGCCTCTGTGTGGACTGGGCTTGTCTACAGCGGGACAGTTCTTTATTAATACGCTGGGCATATGTTAGGTATTTGTTTATATTACACACCTACTAAATAATAAGGGTCTTGGCTTTGTTCAACAAAGTTTTCCTCCTCTGAAGATATCTTATCTTATAACTAGTGCATTTATTTACTGACTCTAGAGGTATTCGAAGTATATCTGAATATTTATTAGTTACAGAGAGAGAGAGAGAGAGAGGGGTAGGGGTAGGGGTAGGGGTTGTGACAGAGAGGGAGAGAGAGAGAGTGGGGTAGAGGGTGTGTGTGTGAAAGAGATGTGTACAGTCATAACCAAAATAATGAAGATGAGTGTGTGGTGTGTGTGAATGTGTTCATGTGTATTCGTGTGTGTGTTTGTGTGTGTTCGTGTATATGTGTATGTTTGTGTTTATGCTTTACTGACGATGGCTATTTTTTCATATTTTCAACGTGACTTCCCTTGGTGTATTGCCGCTGCCGGGAACAAAACTCCGACAGTTGGGACTTGCCACAATATATTTCCATATGTATTTTGTATACAATACCTCTAAATGAGAGGGTTATTTTCTATCCTTCCTCCTGTAGTAAATCCAGCTTGGTTGTCTTTCCCACAATTATTTTTCACTATTTGCTTTTCTATGCCATTTCTCAAAACAGCCATCATTATTTTATATCCAATGTTTGTCAGTTCAATGGGTCTGTATTAATTTATTTACCTTTGACTTTCGTTTTTGGGATCATTACCGTATTTGATTGCCTCCTAAAATGTTGCAGTTTTTTTTAGCCTAATTTCAAATCTCCATTTTAACCAATCAGGTGCAAGGATTGTGAATTTAAATGTTCATAATTGATAGCCTAGCCAATGAGGTTCAAGAGTTTAAATTTGAACTGAACATTGTGATTGGACAAGACGACTTTGTTATTAAAAAGAAAAATAATAATATTTGAGGGTCAAAATAGTAATTTCCATTTATATAATACACCAATTAATTTTTAATTAAATAAGGACAAGTTTGATTTGAGTAATAAATTAATTAAATCCATTTAATAATTATCAAAGATAAAAGTGATGCATCAAGTTTGAACCTGTGATTATCAGGTAAAAGTTGTATTACATAATTATGTAATTATAAATGTTACCTTATTTACCTTATATATATGACACCGTTTTAACCTTATATATATATCATTGAAATTATGAACAATTCTGAATAGGGACTCCCTCAAGATAATTATTATTGCCTTGGTCACCTTTGGCGGCCATTTTGTAAAATGGCCGCCATTTTACAAAATATAAACATGGGATTCCTGTCATTGTGTTTCTCTTTGTAGGTTTCTCAGAAATGATTAATGGGGTGCGGGAAGAGGGGGACAGGCTTGGGGGGGCTTAGGGGGGTGCGAGAGGAGGGGGACAGGCTTGGGGGGAACTTTCTACCCACCCCAAGCCTGCCCCCTACTCCAGCACCCCCAAGCCTGCCCCCAAGTCTGCCCCCTACTCCTGCACCCCCCTACTCCCGCACCACCCAAGCCTGCCCCCTACTCCAGCACCCCCAAGCCTGCCCCCAAGTCTGCCCCCTACTCCTGCACCCCCCAAGCCTGCCCCCTACTCTTGTACCCCCCAAGCCTGCCCCCTACTCTCACCCCCCCCAAGCCTGCCCCCTACTCCAACACCCCCTTAATACTCAATAGAAATTATACAAATGTCATTTGTGTTTTTTTATTTTATTTTTAACTAGGCTAACTGAACTGAACTAAACTTACTGTATTGGGAAAAATGGTCATTTTTATTTCAGGTTTAGAAGTATGTATAGTACCGTAGTATAGTAGTATGTAGAGTAGTGATGTTGTAGTAGTAGCCTAGTATTAGAAGTACCGTAGTAGTAGTAGCCTAGTAGTAGCAGTAGTAGTACGGTAGTCTAACCACTGTATTGGGAAAAAGGGTCAATTTTTTTCAGGTTTAGAAGTACCGTACCTATGTAATAGTAGTAGTAGTTGTAGTAGTAGATGTAGTACCGTAGTAGTAGTTGTAGTAATAGTAGTAGTAGTAGTTGTAGTAGTAGATGTAGTAGTAGTAGTTGTAGTAGTAGATGTAGTAGTAGTAGTTGTAGTGGTGGTAGTTGTAGTAGTAGTAGTTGTAGTAATAATAGTTGTAATAATAATAATAGTTCCTTTCCACGGCATTTGACATCTGACAACTTATACCTACCAAGCATGTCCATGAGAGAGAGAGACAGAGAGAGAGAGAGTTGGGGAGGGGGGAGGTAAGCGGAGGAGAGTAAGGAGAGAAAGAGGAAAGGGAAGATGGGAAGAAAAAGAGATATAAGGAAAATATAGAATGTTAGGTAGGCAGTTATATGGACTTATGCCCCCCCCCCCCAACCCTACACACACACACCTCCCTCCTCTCCATCACCCCCTTCTCACCTCTCATTCCCTTCACACCCCTTCTCACCTCTCATTCCTCATCACTCTTCACCTTTCATTCCCTTCACACCCCACTCTTCCCTCACCCTCACACCCCACTCTTCCCTCTCACCTCCCTCACCCCTCTCTTCCCTCTCACCTCCCTCACACCCCACTCTTCCCTCTCACCTCCCTCACACCCCACTCTTCCCTCTCACCTCCCTCACACCCCACTCTTCCCTCTCTTACCGTCACCCAACCCTACGTCTGTTATTTTAAATTAATGTATATTATTTTAGTTGTTTATTATCTAATGTGTGTATTATCTAAGCTGTATATTACCTTAGCTGGATGTTTTAGCAGTTTATTTTCCTAGCTGTATAACTGAAGGTAATATACCTTCGTTGTATATTATTTTAGCTGTATAATATCATTGCTCTATATTATTATTAACTTCAGCTATAACTGTATTCAGCTGTTTTAGCTCCATGGAATAGTAATGTTAATATTTTTCATTATGTACCACACAGTTTTCTTATCAGTCAGTCAATAATATAATTTTATTGTTTCCATCAGAAAATATAATCTATGCTTTATGTTACGGTACTCTAGACACCCCGTAGGCTACCTGCATGTATTAGTAATGTGGGCAATACTTTAAGGGTTTTGGCGCCCCTTTGGCCCCCCTTTGGCCCGAACCACTAGCTTTTAGTTCTTTTCTTTCTATTTCCTTACTGCTTACTGTCTCACCTCTCTATCACCTTTTCTGGCTCTATATGACCTCACTGTTGCAGCACCTAATATCAATTAATCCATCAATCACTCTAGGCAGCAGCAGGTGACCCAAGCTATGATAGTCATCTGACTATTATAGGCTACTTTTGCTGGGATGGATTTTAATATGGAAATATTTATCAGAATTATATAGAATTATAGAATTATATAGTACCTGTACATAATTATCAGGTTGTAGAAATACACAACTTTATTATAATGATTGTTACTTTATTATAACACTAATCACATAAAATATACAATAAACAGAAAGTGTAGGTGATTTTCATTGTCACTGAAGTACGGTAGAAAGACTTTCATAAATACAGTACTGTATATAGGCTTTAAATTAGGTTAGACCTTTTTGATTAATGGTACAGTCGGCCACACTTCTGGCTGTTACAGTCAGTACTACAAACTCCAGGTGTCTAACGTTTGTATCCCTGACTTTCTGAATCATAGGCTCGAAGATTCTTAGTGGTGAAGAAGTGAGACGATTTGGTCCCTCCTCCCTCCCCCTTCTTTCCCTCTCTCTTTCTCCCCCTGCACCGTCTCACTTCTTCACCACTGAGAATCTTCGAGCCTATGATTCAGAAAGTCAGGGATGCAAACGTTAGACACCTGGAGTTTGTAGTACTGACTGTAACAGCCAGAAGTGTGGCCGACTGTACATATAATTAATATTTCTTTACTTTGACTTAATATTATACAAATACAATATATAAATTAGTGCTTTAGGTTAGACCTCTTTATTTAATGATAAATATCATAATCTGAGTTTATGATTAATATCATTGTTAACAAAATTATTATTCCTTTATTAAGAAATAAAGGTAAAAGAAAAAATATTAATTAATATACTCCAAGAAATGTGTAATATGAAGTACCGGTAATCTATTGTTGTGATAATAAATAAACCTCATTAATTAACATACTGTATAATACAGTACAGTACTTAGTAACCATAGCTATGTATAACCATACTGTATTTATAACATTTGTCCAAGTTAAAGCAATATACAAAACTAAACCAGGAATAATATTAAAACCATTCTTTAAAGGATTTCCTTATTAATACATAGAATACATAAGTTACAATATAGCTTTAGTAGTTATAAAAGTATAATTCCGGTATATTATATACAGAGAACGTAAAATAAAGTAAATCTTTATATAAACTTAATGTGAACATAAAAGTAACAAATATATACATCCTTCAATATTACTAATAGTGGAACAAAACATTTATTAAGATAAGTATGCAATATTAGGCCTATGTAGGCTACACAGAATTAAAAATAAAGTAAATCTTTATGTAAACTTAATGTAAACTCAAAAGTAACAAATACATACATCCTTCAATATTACTAATTCTTTTTTATCGTGGAACAAAACATTAGGCTAATTAAATTAAGATAAGTAGGTAATATTATGAAGGCTACAGAGAATTTAAAATAAGATAAATCTCTATATAAACTAAATGTGAATACATAAGTAACAAATAGGTAACATACATCCTTGAATATTAGGCTACTAGTGGAAAGAAATATTTATTAAGATTAGGCCTATAGTCATCCTAAAACCATGTAAAATCATAGACTGGTTGAGGTGGTTCAACTTTTGACATTGGGTTTGATAATTCATCCAAAAGTGAGTCTAGCAAATTATCAATGTCAGGGCAAGATTGTACAGGCCAAGGGTCAGTTGGACACGACTGTGTTTGTTGGTCAGTAGGGTGAGGCTGGGTCATGTCAGGTGAAGGACAACATTGGATAGACACAGGAACTGGGTGTTGGTCAGTAGGGTCAGACTGGGTCATCTTGGCAGTAGAAGGGCAGCATTGGGTAGACACAGGAACTGGGGCAGCAGTAGGGTCAGACTGGGTCATCTTGGCAGTAGAAGGGCAGCATTGGGTAGATACAGGAACTGGGGCAGCAGTAGGGTCAGGCTGGGTCATGTTGGCAGTAGGACAACATTGGGTTGACACAGTAGGGTAGGTCAGGCGACGGGTTAGGCCAAAGTAATAAAGTTGACTTTTATTACCTAACCGTAGACAAGTGTTGAGTCCTCTCTCTTTCATAAATATCATTAGTGTTACTTTTGAAACAGGTGTTATGTTCTTGTGTTGGCAATAATAATGATAATTACGAGAGAACTCATCAACACCAACAGGAATATTATTATTATTATTGTTGTCAGGAGTTATAATGTAATATTTATGAAGAAACTTGCACAAACTGTGTGTCTTTGTATTCGTAATAATCCTTGTAGGTGTTGGTTTCTTCTTTTTATATGTTTTACTACGAATACGTGGATTGTCAGCATCTTTGTCAGCAATATTACACATACCAACATATGCATATTGTTGACCTTTACCCCGATATCCACCAATTCTGACCTTCTTATTAACCCCAAGTTGACCTAATAACATACCAATGTTGACAAGAGAGGCAGGTATAAGATGTTTGGATTGACAATACTTTATATATTCTGTATATAATGTATTACGGAGTACTCTGTGTCCTGGCTTTCTTGTTATTAAATAGTTCTCTTCAAAATAACTACAAAAGGCTTCCTTTCCTGGGAATAATCTGTTATATTTTGTAGTTTCTGCCATGTTAGTTCTTTTGGTAAGTAATGACCGACTATGACACTTTACTCTTATTTTATCACTATATTATTGATTTTCTTCTTTCCAATATTTTCAGGTTGTTATTTAATGGTTGTTTAATCCTTATAATGTGATATGTTATTTGTTGGTATGGAATTGCAATGCCTATAACTGGAGTGTAGTTGAATACGTCTGTCAGTTATAAGGTTCAAGGATGCAATGATGTAATACACATGCACACATTCCTTTTATAGTTTTTCAGACCCAGGCGCTCATCATAGTCTAGTCACGTGACTTCATATCAACCAATCAGATTGAAGTATTTGAATTTCAAATCTACATATTAACCAATCAGGTGCAAGGATTGTGAATTTAAATGTTCATAATTGATAGCCTAGCCAATGAGGTTCAAGAGTTTAAATTTGAACTGAACATTGTGATTGGACAAGACGACTTTGTTATTAAAACGAAAAATAATAATATTTGAGGGTCAAAATAGTAATTTCCATTTAAATAATACACCAATTAATTTTTAATTAAATAAGGACAAGTTTGATTTGAGTAATAAAGTAAATAAAATCCATTTAATAATTATCAAAGATAAAAGTGATGCATCAAGTTTGAACCAGTGATTATCAGGTAAAAGTTGTATTACATAATTATGTAATTATAAATGTTACCTTATTACCTTGCTGATATATATATATATATATATATATATATATATATATATATATATATATATATATATATATATGACACCGTTTTAACCTTATATATATATCATTGAAATTATGAACAATTCTGGATAGGGATTCCCTCAAGATAATTATTATTGCCTTGGTCACCTTTGGCGGCCATTTTGTAAAATGGCCGCCATCTTACAAAATGTAAACATGGGATTCCTGTCATTGTTTTTCTCTTTGTAGGTTTATCAGAAGTGATTAATGGGGTGCGGGAAGAGGGGGACAGGCTTTGGGGGGCTTAGGGGGGTGCGGGAAGAGGGGGACAGGCTTGGAGAGGGTTAAGGGGGGTGCGGGAATAGGGGGACAGGCTTTCTACCCACTCCAAACCTGCCCCCTACTCCTGCACCCCCTTAAAATAAGGTAAATTTTTATGTAAACTAATTTTTTTTTATAGTGGAACGAAATATTAATTAAATTAAGATAAGTACCGTAGGTAATATTATGAAGGCTACAGAGAATTTAAAATAAGGTAAATCTTTATATAAACAAAATGTGAATAGGCTACTGTACATAAGTAACAAATAGGTAACATAGGCCTACATCCTTGAATATTAGGCTACTAGTGGAAGGAAATATTTATTAAGATTAGGCCTAGTCATCCTAAAACCATAGAGCCTAGGCCTATCATAAACTGGTTGACGTGGTTCAACTTTTTATATTGGGTTTGATAATTCCTCCAAAAGTGAGTCTAGTAAATGATCAATATCAGGGCAAGACTGTACAGGCCAAGGGTCAGTTGGACACGACTGTGTTTGTTGGTGAGTAGGATAATTAATAAGGCTGGGTCATGTTGTCAGTACGACAACATTGGGTAGACACAGAAACTGGTAATGTAATATATGTGAAGAAACTTGCACAAATTGTTTGTACTCGTAATAATCCTTGTAGGTGTTGGTGTCTTCTTTTTATATGTTTAAGGGGAAGTCTGTTCAAGGACTAGGCCTATGTGCCATGACTGTACATGTATAGGCTACTATAGTTGACGAGGAGGACATCAAGGCTATAATATAGCTTATAGGTTACGTTAAGTTTAGGTTCCTCTATATAGCTTTTTCAGTCGCCGTTTACTCATATTTTTTCCGGCTCCCTCCCTCCCTATCGCGGCTATTTATCAGCGTACTGGTACCGGTATTGTACAGGAAATAAAATGTTCTTTACATTTGACAGAGACATCTTAACTAACATGACGGTTTGTGACGGCTGGCCTGGAAGTGTGACAACCGAAGCTGTGGTAAAGGCATCTCGTAACATCTGTAAGTGTTTTCTCTTACACTGGACTTATTACATATTATTACAATTTGTTTAACTTGGGTATAATTTATTTAGGAACATTTTGATATGTGTATGTAGTAGGCTACACATGAGTGAGTTGATTGGAGAGAAAGAACAACAAGCGTGGTGTGTGTGTTGGTACTTGTATGATAACTATGGTATATAATATTAGGCTATAGGCTACTCACTGAATAGATTGTATTGTGTTGGAGGAGCTGCCCTAACGTTAGTTCTATTGAGCCTAGTGGTGTCAATGTTCATTAATAATGTGTAAAGAGTAAGAAAAATGTGGAAGAAATATAAAAATACCGGTAACGGCTACAGAGAAAAATTTGTGGTTTGCTACGTATATCCAGCGTTATGTTATAAGGCCCCGAGTAGGTTAAATATAGGCCTAGTTATATACTGGTGGTGGTGGTGTTTTTTTTTTTTTTTTTTGTCTTCCTCCTTCGTCTCCATCTCTTGTGGTGTTGGTGACAGTGGTGGTGGTGGTGGTGGCGTCCTCGCACCTCCTGGTTGAGTCCACTTGAGTAGGCGAGGACATGGCCAAGGTATCTCTTGGCCATGGGCGAGGCAGCATTAACCGGCGACGAGGGTGGGACCATGGAGGTATAATCTCAGTGCTCTGTCCTCCACCGTGCCTTCTTGCTGCCTCGTTTCTTGGTGGTGGTTGTAGTTCAGGAGAAATGGCGATCGGTAGCAAGCCATTTCTCCTGAAAATGTCTTGGAGGATGTCGGATAGACGACCTAGTCCTTCGGCAGCTAAGGCAACAGCAGACGGTGACGAGGTCTGCCTGCTGCTGCCTTCGCTGCAGAGGTGGTTGGACGTCGGCCGTCCTCCCACGGGCGTGGAGTGAGCCCAGAACCTGCCCACCATTAGGTCCGCCCATCTTCCTTTCCTCCACAGTGAAGGACACCTCTCCGTCCTTCAAGGATGGTGGTGAAGTGGTGACGGCAGATAGAAGGATGCTCTCCCTGTGGACGAAGTAGTCCTGCAGGCTAGGATAGGATAAGTCTCCCCTTGTAGCCTATATGTTAACCTTGAAAGGTCACAATAACAAAGTGCAGTTTTCATTATTGTTACCTGTGAGGAAATGTTTCATGCACACCTTCCAATGGTCAGGATCAGAAGTAATTTCTCTTGAAATCCTGGCCATACATACTCTTCTCTCCAGCTGCAGACTCGTCCGTTTGTTTTCTCTGACTGGTGCTTTTGGTATCCCATAAAAAGAAATAGTTGGGTTCGTAATGGATCTATTGGTACATCCCATTATACAACAATAGTGTGGCATAGTTATGAATTTAAGTTTGCCGCCGTCTGATGTTGATGAACTGTGCTGTTGGAGTGACGAGACTGACCACTGCGAACGTCTCTCGCATTCATAATTTTCAACAAAGCTGTTTTTAGGTTCATACAAGGATAATTTTGCTGGATTATGTACTTGAAAGAAACTAGAAGTCTTAATATTATGAGTGATAGCTTGTTATTGATGATAAATATATATATTTGGAGTTTAATTCATCACTCTTTTACATTTTGTATACGCTACATTTATCTTGTTATTTCCAATGGTAGATTTACTATTTGCTATATTTCCTCAACCAATAACCTTATGGAAGTGTAAGCTACTTATCTTCTACGGCAAACATGCAAAACTAACGCGAAAAGCCCCACAAATTGAGTAAATAATGAACATTCCCATTAGAATCCTTTATTTAGAAGGTCGTGTGAGTCCCACGTCTTGGTGCGGGAGGAGGGGCTTGATGATTCATGGCCATGGCGTGACGTCAGCCCAAAACACTCATCATTATAATAACAACGTGTCCGGTCAACATAAAGTAATGGAACTATAAAGGTGTTGGGTGTGTATATTGGGATGGTTTTCATCAGTGTGTGTGTGTTGGGAACTTGGGAGGAATGTTATTGTTGGCGTTGAGGTTAGTCAATGTTTTAACCTGTTAGTGACTCCTGTGTGTGTGTGTGTATGTTCAGGTCAGTCAACACCTTAATTAACCTGTTAGTGACTCCTGTGTGTGTGTGTGTGTGTGTGTATGTCCAGGTCAGTCAACACCTTAATTAACCTGTTAGTGACTCCTGTGTGTGTGTGTGTATGTTCAGGTCAGTCAACACCTTAATTAACCTGTTAGTGACTCCTGTGTGTGTGTGTGTATGTATGTCCAGGTCAGTCAACACCTTAATTAACCTGTTAGTGACTCCTGTGTGTGTGTGTGTATGTATGTCCAGGTCAGTCAACACCTTAATTAACCTGTTAGTGACTCCTGTGTGTGTTCAGGTTAGTCAATACCTTAACCTGTCAGTGACTCGTGTGTGTGTGTGTTCAGGTTAGTCAATACCTTAACCTGCCAGTGACTCATGTGTGTGTGTGTGTGTGTTCAGGTTAGTCAATACCTTAACCTGCCAGTGACTCATGTGTGTGTGTGTGTGTGTTCAGGTTAGTCAATACCTTAACCTGCCAGTGACTCGTGTGTGTGTGTGTGTGTTCAGGTTAGTCAATACCTTAACCTGCCAGTGACTCGTGTGTGTGTGTGTGTTCAGGTTAGTCAATGCCTTAACCTGTCAGTGACTCGTGTGTGTGTGTGTGTGTTCAGGTTAGTCAATACCTTAACCTGCCAGTGACTCGTGTGTGTGTGTGTGTGTGTGTGTTCAGGTTAGTCAATGCCTTAACCTGTCAGTGACTCGTGTGTGTGTGTGTGTGTGTGTTGGAAGGGTTGTTCAGGTTTGGCCACACCTCGACTTGTCTGTACCAGTATATTATGACAAATTTATTGGACACAACAACTTATAAATTTGGAATATAACCATGAGAACAGTAAATATGCATAATTTTCAATTAATATTAAGGATGATAAATTGTAAAAACCTCATGACCTCTCAAACAGCCAATCAGACTACAGATTCAAGTTGTCTTCACTGGCAGGCAATACTATTAACACTGGATATTATTTATTTTATTACCATTTCAATAATATTATCATTGAGGTGTCTTAAGTACCGGTAGTACAGTATATGTATGGTTATATAGTTACCGGTATGTTATATCCTACATATAGTACAGTACAGTATACAAAAAGTCCTCCATATAAAATGATTAATTTTAGCACTATCCTTTTTAGCCAATCTGACTACAGATTCAAGTTGTCATCACTGGCAAGCAACAAAATAACACTTGATATTATTTATTTTATTAACCTTTTGGTAAAAGTGTCGAAGTGCACCTTACTGTATAATAGATATTTTACTGTCATTACCCACTATTTTGGACCATTCTAAGACACTTTTCTTCTATGGCTTTTCTTCCTCAAATGCCCTGTTTTCGAGATATGCCCCATTACAAACATAATTTGGAAACTATAGTTTGACCTGACCTAACCTGGGCAAACTACCGGGACCTAACCTGGGCAAACTACCGGGACCTAACCTGGGCAAACTACCGGGACCTAACCTGGGCAAACTACCGGGACCTAACCTGGGCAGACTACCGGGACCTAACCTGGGCAGACTACCGGGACCTAACCTGGGCAGACTACCGGGACCTAACCTGGGCAAACTACCGGGACCTAACCTGGGCAGACTACCGGGACCTAACCTGGGCAGACTACCGGGACCTAACCTGGGCAGACTACCGGGACCTAACCTGGGCAGACTACCGGGACCTAACCTGGGCAGACTACCGGGACCTAACCTGGGCAGACTACCGGGACCTAACCTGGGCAGACTACCGGGACCTAACCTGGGCAAACTACTACAACATCTCGAAAACGGGGCATTTGAGGAAGAAAAACCATAGAAGAAAAATGTGTTAGAATGGTCCAAAATACTGTAGTGGGTAATGACAGTAAAATATCTATTATATAGTAAGGTGCACTTGGGCACTAATACCTACCTTTTCAATAAGGGTAATATTATCATTGAGCTGTTTTTAGGATCTGTATGGCTAGTTTTTAAGTAATAAAACCCACACGGGTAGACAAAATATTTTATTCCAAAGGTCACCGAAACGTTTGAAATAAAAATATTTTGTGTACCAGTGTGTGTTTTATTACTTATTACATTGATGATGACGTCAGTGTGATTTTCCACCCACCATGGCCAGTTTTGTTATACATAAGGTACAGTACATAGGCCTAGTATGCCCTCGATAAAAGATTATTAATTTTACCACTCTTCTTTGAACATAGCCTCAGTAAATGACTTAGTTTATATGGTGATAAATAACAGATGCCTGGATAAGCATTTGGTGGTCTACAATGAGTAACTTGAGTGTAAAATGAAGTGATGAATACAGTACAAGTAATTATTCATTATATATCCAGGGTCAAGGGCTCAGTACTGTTTTGAGGATAACTTTTGTCTTACCCTTTCTCTAATAATAAATATTATATATAATAAATAAAGTTTAATAAATATATCTTGTGCATAATAAGTGAGATAAATGATAATTTATTAGTAAGGCAGGTCTTGACTGACTAAAATTAAATATCAACGGTAGGTTAGGTTTGGTTTAAAATGGAATGTTACGTTTTATCATACCGTACATACTGTATATCCTTCAGAGAATTAATTACTATTAATATCTTATTTTATGTTACAGCCACTGTAGGTGTGTGTGTATTTGAGGACAAGATATACATATACACCTGAGTAAGGGAAGAGAACATAATGTTTTACAGCTACTGGTATAGGCCTAGACTACTGTACTGTAATATGTTCAACCCGAGGGAGAAAAGAAACACCAACAAAACAACTTAGAGAATCTGGATCAAATCTTCACAAGATCCTTGGTATCAAACTGAATGATCAATGGTAGGTTGTATATAGGTTACCAGCCATCTTCCTGTAACTGTATATATATTTATTAACCATCTAATATCTGTATAGGGTGGGAGCCCATTTGTTTACATCTCAAAGTAACTCAAAGTAAATGGATAAAGATTATTTTTTCATTTGTGTGCATTCAGTCACCAAGATCATTGCAAGTTTCTTCTTTGTATGTCATTTGTTCCTGGTTTTTAAATTGACTTCAATCAACTTGAGTACTATGTTTTAAGCATTATGTGTACAGTATTTCTCTTTTCTAGTTCAATAAGTGTTATCCTAAATTATGGCTTGTTAACAGTTTATAAATAATTATCATCTTACCTCTGAACACATTTTACACAGTGAGGATATCATGGAGTACATTATCAACATTGAACAACATACTGTAGCATATTGTACTGCATCTCATTGTTTCTCACTGTACATTTACACAGTAAAGTTCTACCTCTACACAGTAATAAGGATATCATGGAGTATATTACCAACCCTGGACTTCCTTCTCATTGTTTCTCACTGTACCTTTACACAGTACCGGTACTGAATGTATAATTATCATGGAGTACATTAGGTCTACCAATCCTGGACATACTGTATTCCATCTCATTGTTTCTCACTCTACCTATCCTCCAACCTCATTCTTGGCATATACAAGTGATTTGGACACCAGATATCAGAACTTTTATCTGATACAACAAACCATGATTAACTTTGTCAATTACAATATAACGTATGTACGATAACTCATTGTTACACTGGTTGTTAAATTTTGTCTCTTGTGTGATAAACCCTGCTTGAATTGTTGTGAACTTTCCAGCCATATGTGTTCCAGGTGACAGGTCCAGCACCATACCTGTCCAATTATCTGTGTTCCAGGTCCACCACCACCATACCTGTCCAATCATGTGTGTTCCAGGTCCACCACCACCACCACTATACCTGTCCAATCATCTGTGTTCCAGGTCCACCACCACCACCACCATACCTGTCCAATCATCTGTGTTCCAGGTCCACCACCACCACCACCACCACTATACCTGTCCAATCATCTGTGTTCCAGGTCCACCACCACCACCACTATACCTGTCCAATCATCTGTGTTCCAGGTCCACCACCACCACCACTATACCTGTCCAATCATCTGTGTTCCAGGTCCACCACCACCACCACTATACCTGTCCAATCATCTGTGTTCCAGGTCCACCACCACCACCACTATACCTGTCCAATCATCTGTGTTCCAGGTCCACCACCACCACCATAAGATGCCACATTTTACCGTAAAATCGTTAAAAAAAAGTGATTTTTGAAAGTTTTGAAAGGTTGTAATTTTTAATATACATTGATTGATATACATGTGTTTCAGACAGTGTTGGTGTGACTGAAAATAATTATATACCGTACAGGTACAGTATATACATTTGTGTTTCAGACAGTGTTGGTGTGTCTCTGAAAATAATAATATATATATATATATATATATATATATGTTTGAGAGAGTGTTGGTGTGACTCTTGACTGTGTTACCATCCATTGTAGGACATGATAGGTAAGTAAGTAAGGCTTGGTGAATACAGTATCAATCTCCTGTATGTATGTATTAAAGATATACACTACATAATTATCTAGTTTAACCATTATTATTATTAAGGGGGTGTGGGAGTAATTAGGACAGGCTTGTAGGGGGGTAGAAAGCCTGTCCCCCTATTCCTGCACCCCCTTAACCCCTCCCCCCCCCCGAGCCTGTTACCCTCCTCCCTCCCCCCTTAACCCTTCCCCCCCCCCCCCCCCCCCGAGCCTGTCCCCCTATTCCCACACACCCTTAATTAAAACTCTCCAACCACCACCAGATCGTGAAGGAATACACAATGATGGAATTGATGAGTTAAGGTCCAGTACCAGACAGCCCAGACAGCCACAGTTTATTCCTTACATAATTATACTGTACTGTACTGTACTGTACAGGGACGGCAGCTGCAGGAGACCAAGCCAACACCGCTTTATTCCTCCACGCAAAACTCATCAATGCACTTTGCAAGTTTGTGGATATTTTTGTTGATTTTGTGGAGTTTTTGTGGATATTCTGTATATTTTGTGGATTTTTTTTGTGTTGATTTTGTGGATATTGTGTATATTTTGTGGATTTTGTGTTGATTTTGTGGATATTTTTGTGTTTTTTGTGGATATTGTGGAATTATTTTGGTTATCGTGGAAATTTGTGGTTATTGTGGATTTTTTGTGATTATTGTGGATTTTGTGGTTATTGTTAAATTGTGATTATTGTGGATTTTGTGGTTATTGTTAAATTGTGGTTATTGTTGATTTTGTGGTTATTGTAAAATTGTGATTATTGTGGATTTTGTGGTTATTGTTAAATTGTGATTATTGTGGATTTTGTGGTTATTGTTAAATTGTGGTTATTGTGGATTTTATGGTTATTGTTAAATTGTGGATTTTGTGGTTATTGTGGATTTTTTGTTCAAGCACACTAAATATATGTACAGTACATATTTCAGTTTAGATACAACATTTAATATAGGACAAAATTGTATTGTTCTATCAGGCCTTGTCACTCAATCACATCACGGCCATATTTATCTTTAATAGTACAGGTAGTTAGATTATTCCCTTTATTATCTCTACCATAACCAATATCATATTTTAAGGTCCTGAAGGTTGTAAGGGTGGATGCTGGAATGAAGGGCAGAAAATATTGTTTACAACTGTACATAATTTCGTGTTTTACCTTAGCAATATGATGTGAAATTTTTCTTTTTTCTATTAATAAGAAAGAAATAATACATTAAACTAATCTATGCCACCATGCCTTCCAGGTGGCTGAGTTTGAGGATGCCGAGCAGTTTGTAAAGCATTTTGGAGGTCGTCTGTGTCGCTACCCAAAATCTACTTGTGACCTGCGTTTCCTTGGACAACAAGAGATACTGTATGCCACCAACAGGTTAGAGATTTTTTTTTTAGTATAAATTGCAGCCATATGAATAAGTAAACCAGTGGAGATGAGAATTTCACCTTGTCAGTATTGTAGTTGGTGTGTTTGACTTAGTTTTGTAAATGTGTCACACTAGATGAGACAGTGAAACTTGGTAGTGATGTTGGTACCGTAGCTTCTCTTCTGCCCCACTAGATGACCACACCTTATTATTTATACACGTCACTATACAGAAGTGGGTGGGAGGTCAATAATTCTGTCCTGATCCATAACACAATATGTATTATCTCAACCAACCTCTCATTCCACTCCTCCCAAACCATTTCAGTTGGTTGAGATTCATATTGTTCCTCAGATCAGGACAGAATTATTAACCCTCAGTATAACAGACCACTAAGATAATTGATAGAGCTTGGGTCATTTACAGTATAGTAAATATTTGTGTCACCATTAAAAGTATCAAGGGTCAACATAATCACTGAGAGTTCTGCATCACCATCTCCACAAAACATATCCACCTCACCTCTTCTAGGCTAGCATTTTTTTCATTTCATTTATACTTGTCCAACATTAAATGATCCCCACTCCCCCCCAAAAAAAATATATATATACATACCTGTATACTGTATATATATGTATCATATTTGATATTATACCGGTAATTATATTGTCATTTGTTTACTGTATAATTTTTATTATTTGGTTGATTGTAATGTAGGAATAGATATTGACCTTTGTTTGTTTGTTTGTAGGCAGTGTGATGATACCATGAGGGACAACTGAACCAACACTACTATCACCACCACTCATTACTACAACTACCTGTATTACTACAACTACCTGTATTACTACCACCACCACCACTCTATACTACCACTACCACCATCACTACCACCACCTCATCTACCATCACCACCACCATGAAACCAAAGTCCTCAAAATCAAGGATCATCTTGACATGAGAGGCACACAAACACTTGCTGCAGCCTCCACAAACACACAACATCCACTACACTACATGGCACAACACCCACACATGCCAAGAAACATTAAAACAACACCTAGCACACGATACCACACACAAATACTATCATCTCTTACACCATGCCCACCCCAAACCAATCTCCAGAAACACATCCATACTCAAATCACTCATCAGTCCATCCAAACACTCAAAAACAACTCACAGCTGCATGCACGACCTCCTCACATCCATCCATCTGAATCCTCCCTTCCCCGTGAGGACAGAGTCCACCTGGCCAGGCTGCGTTGTGGCCACCACCCGGCCCTTCTGACATACCAGAAGAGGCTGGATGTAGTCACTGTGGATGCCTGTCCAGGATGCAACACAGCACCCCATACTATTAAACACATTATTGAAGACTGCAATACACACAACCACACTCGCCAACAACACAACATACACTCTCTGAGGGCACTGTGGGAAAGCCCGGTTCAGGCCATGGCATTCCTCAGGAGCTCGGGGCTGCTCGGACAGACAGTCTGAGGAACTACAACAACCACCACCACTACAAGACTCAAGTGACCAAATTATCAAGTCTTCTACAGTCCACCTTCACTACTTTGGAATATTACCCACACAGCATCACTTCACACTCTACAGACATGGTTAGTGTCAAATAATTAATTATACTCAAACCAGAATGTACTGAGCTCTGGTGGGGTCTGGATTAAGAGCGGCGTTGCCAAATCATCACCAAAACAAACCCATATTGTTAACATTTTAATGCATAAGCCAATTTGTAGTAGCTCTTAAGTATTCGATATATAATACAACGTTAAAAAGAAGTATTTATAATGACGAGTTAGGTTTATGTAAGTATATTTACAACAACTCTATACAACATGTGACTTGTTATTTTACACATGGTGCCACATCTCCTGTGACAAAGGGTTAATGGTGGGTCAAGGACGCGTGTACTCATACATGTCATCTGGTCATTCTCACACCAACCACTATGGACCACACATCTCACAAGCACGTTGGTGTTCTCCACAGCCAAGCTAAGGAAATTATTTATAATGTAAATAGATATTTCCTATTACATCCCTCTAAATCAGTTGCTCCATGTGGATACCATGTGGGTTTGTTTTGGTGATGATTTGGCAACGCCGCTCTTAATCCTCATCTCCACCCGAGAGCTCAGTACATTCTAGTTTGAGTATAGTTCTCATGTTGAAGGGATTATGGTGTTTTAACTCAGTGGTCAGATAAGCATCCAAGTACAGTATAATTGGAGGAAGATCTATCTATCTATAGCTCCAATGCCTCGCTCCCTCTGGGAACTTTCCCAAGGGGGTGGCCACGGCAGAAGAATCTCCAGTTTTCCCTGTTCCAACACTCCCTCCTTACTCGGTCACCCCCCCCCTTCCCCTCATGTTTCTCTCCTTTACATACTCTTCCACTCTGCTGTTCTGCCATCTAACTGGTGGTCTGCCTCACACCAGGTGCCACAACTTCACTTCCATACACCTTCTTTACAAACTCTTCACCTTGCATTCTCTCTATATGTCCAAACCACCTCAGTGTATTACGTTTTACTCTCTCAACCACTCCACACTCAGTATCAATTGCCTTCTTACTCATACCACATCTCTCATACACACTTATTATTTTCTCCATCCCACCTAGGAAGTCCACATGTACAGTCGGCAGCAGAAATTCGTCCCACTCTGCTGTAGTAATGAGAGTCTGGAGATCTGGTAATATTGTCTGAGAGAGAGAGAGGGGGGAAGGGAAGGAGAGAGTGAGGGGGGAGGGCGTGTTCTGAGTGACACCCGTAGTTATGAACCCTCCAAACTACTCCAGGCAACAGATTCCCTATTAGAAACACTAAAGCGTTTTATGGCCTGGATTATTTGGAGGGTTCATAGAGCTCCAGTAAGGGCCCTCAATTTTTTTTAAACTACGGGTGAGACTCTTAGCCTTATAAAACTGAGTTAATATTCACACCTCGGTTAGGGTTATCAAAGCTCCCGGAACATTATCTCGATGCTGATTTGGTTTCAAAGTTCCTCTCAAGTTTGAAAAATATGCGAGTCCACAACCAATAATAATCATAGAAAACACCCAAATAATGTATCATTATATGATTTTCAGAATCAATATTATTATCAATACACACTTTTATTACATAAAGTTCAGTATATATTAGAAATTAATTCTTAAGGTATCCCTGTTCAAACGATCTTTAGTAATTGCCATTTAAACCATACCTGACAACTCTCCCTCCCTCCCCCCCCCTCTCTCTCCTTCCCTCCCTTCCTCCCTCACTCTCTCTCCCTCCCTCTCTCTCTCTCATACAGTATTACCAGATCCCTAGGCTCCCATCACTACAGCAGAGTGGGACGAATTTCTGCTGCCGACTGTACCTCTCAAGTAACTCATTTCCACAGTACCTATTCCCGACTGATGAGCCCTACTTCATGCCCATGTCTCCGACGCATATGTCAGTGTTGGCAGGATTATACTATTGAAGGAAGATTTTATTTTGTACAAAATTGTGGAATAAAAAGTGACAGGTTAAAAACAAGTTTTGGAGAATAAGTTTTGTTGGTACAGTTGTAGACAAAAGTTAGTCACACACACACCAGTCTGAAAATTTACTTGTTAGACCAGAAGCTTTTTCTAGTGCTGGTCAAAATGTCTAGGGTTGTCCCAAGTCCCAAGTATTGTATTGTTATTTTAGTATTAACAGCACTTCCTAATTTACTGTAGACCCTCGATAAACAATTACTGTAATAAGTACTTATATCCACCACTTCATTTTACATTCAGTCACTCATTGAAGACCACAAAATGTTTTGCCAGGTTTCTGTTCTTCATTACCATACTGTACAGACTAAGTGATTACTGAGCCTGTGTTATAAGGATAGTAATACATTCATTCATCATATATCAAAGCCCTACTCTACTATTGTGTTTGCTGTGTGGTAAACTGTTGACATTGGACAGCATAAAGTAACATACAAATTTGAATCATAATAATAAACCTTTGGAGTGGTTACAAAATGGTGTGGAACTTTTATCTGTGACTGTACAGTTAGGGGAGATTCTCTTATTGGTGAATAGAAAGGTCTCTGATTCTTGTAATCTATGCCATGAAACCTTCCCTATTAGTACTGTTGAGGGAGTCTGTTTCTTGGCATAGTTTGGAGGAATCAGAGACTTTCCAGTTCACCAACAAGAGAATCTTCCCTTAAACTTTCCACAAGGGTACATTCAGACCAGACAGTCTAGGGAACAACAACAACTAACTATCACACCTAAAAGTCAGTTGTTGTTGTTGTTCCCTAGATTGTTTGGTTGAGCAGTCCTGGGTCAGGTTGACTGAGGTCACTCTGATGCTTGGACTCGGATAGTGAAATTTGTTTCTTTCAAGGCAACAGTAGAGGGAACTACTGACTCATAGTCATGTACCCCTGTGTGTCAGTCATACTCTTTCAACAACATTATAAAGATTTCTCTTCATTGGAGGCTTCTAGTGTCTCCAAACTGTGGTATAAACAGCCATTTGTAAAGATCAATATAATTATAGGTTCTATATTTTAGTTCCCATATTGAATGTTTGCATCCTTTGAATTCTGGCATTATTTAACTGCTTCATTTGAGTTGGAAGATCTGTGATTCCTCCAAATTATGCTAAGAAACAGATCCTCTATTAGTACCATTGGTTGTGTCTGTTGTCTGGTCTAGTTAGGAGGAATCAGTTGCCTTCCAATTTACCAAGAGAAATTTCTCCTTATATTTTAAATCATTTACATATTCCATTTTTCTAAAACCTAATAATTATGATTAAAGACTTTGATTTGGATTGGATTCACAATTAGTGTTAGCATATGGCTGAAAGAGTTATATTTAAGAACATTCATGGTGCAGACAATTAGTAGCAATACAATGGTTCCGTTTGTTTATGGAGCCATCGCATCGGTACCATGCCATAGTAAACACCACAGATGTTCTTGCATAACATCCCAAAAATCTATACCATAGGGTGTAGTTGGCCACACATTGTTAACACCATTAAGGGGAAGGTATATATTTTGGTTCATTGAAGTGCTTTAATTCCTTCAGAGTATGTCAGGAAAACAGCACCAGATGAACTATAATAAAATAATGGCCTGTGGCTTGGAAGAATTAATTACTCCATATTTATTACCTCCTTAAAATTATATATCTGTATAATGAAGCCTACTTACTGTCCAACTTTAATATGAAGGTTATATAATTTGTTTTGTTAGTGACCTTTGAGTGAGACATTAAAGGGATGCTCTCTTAGGGCCGATTCCACAGTCGTCAATATTTGTTTGTTAGCCAACAGACGAATACTTTTGGTAACGTGTCCGATTCCAGTCGTTTTTCGGGACCCAGTTTGTTCGGACTCCAACCAAAATCAGCATTATTGGTGATGGATCTTTGGTACCGGGTATACCGCCCCAATCGAGCTTACTAATTATATATTAATGAAAATATTTATATTATTTGCATACCAAATGATTATTTTTCATTGTATAATACATGTCCATTGTTTTCTATAGAAGGCATCCACAAACAAGGAAAAACAGCAAGATTGTATTATTTTTACGATAATTTTGATGATCGCAGTAAATTCACGTCTGTCGTCTGCTGCTGCTACAACCAGTGTTGCCAAATATGGGAAAGTTTCCCTAGACATGATAAGAGGTAGCAATGGAGAAATTATATTAAAATTATTGCAGTATAAATGGGGAAATTTCTACAAGACGAAATATACGACTATTTTCAAGAATAAACAGGAATTTTTTGATGTAAAGAGGGAAAATTTGATGTTGAAGATGGGAAAATTTCGTCAAGCAGACCTGGCAACACTGGCTTCAATTTTGCTAATAAGCATCACAGCACTTCATTACTTTACATCTATTGTTCTTCCAACACGTTACCCCAGATTCATTATAAATTAGCATATGAAACATTTATTATGGTATAACTTTATACAAGTACTTGGAACAGAGTAGAGGGAATTAATTATAACTCAAATTAACACTAGTGTAGACACATCAATGAACAATCATCCGTAAGGTATAATTTGTACAGTTTGTATGGTCTTTTTAATCAAATTACCCGCTATGACAGCAGACAAATGTATTATTAAAACATTATTTATATATTTGAAATATATTTAACATCAGTATTTCTCAAGTTTTATGTTATTTAGTGAAAATTAACTGGTGATAAGTTAGAGCACCAGAGCCTTGTTACGAGGAGAAATTGTGGCCGTCAACTCGTTATGTGTTCTCTCTTCCAAATTCCTTCTGCTCACAACACAGGTGACAATTCATATTTCACTGCCAGTTTGTTATAGTTTAATGGCCAATATCCACCATTCAGGTGTACCAACCCTTCCGGTTAGTGCCCGGGGATTTGTTTGCGCTGCTACCAAGTTTGTTGGATCCCTAACCAAAGATCAGACGACTGTGGAATCGGAAAGGGTTATTGGTTAGGGGTATCACCATGTTGGGGATGGTTTTCGTTCGGGCTGTAACAAATCGACTGTGGAATCGGCCCTATGTACACTATTATCATGTATGATTGATGTGTATAAAATTAATGTTGAGAAAAGTACAGTATAGTTACCAAGTAGGATAATGCAATATTTCTTAATTTACTTGAAGGTTGAGTTTAATACAAGGGATACATGAAATGCATATACAGTTCAGTGATATTTGTTTTTCAGGTGGTGAGGACACCATCCAACCCAGATTCCCAACCCCTCACTCACCAGAACCAACATGACATCTACTACCAAGCACTCATCAATTCCTGAGGCAAGATGGTAGAGAAATGCTAAGACTAAGCCTAGTACAAAACTGTATTGTTTTCGGACCAAAGAGACCTTATTTATTTCATCTTAATGCATTTTGTCATGATTGCAATATTTATGTGATGTTCTATAACCTACATTGAATCATATTTTCAATGTAGAGGGATAATACCAGGTCTGCATAATAAGAAAATCCGTGAAATATAGGAAAATGCTAAGACTTGCAGGTAACATGTCGGGAGTTTACCAAACCTCCAAACGATATTAATCATATTTCGTCGAATATATTTATTGGAGCCTGGTATTATCATTCTGCATTGAAAATATGATTCAATGTATGTTATAGATCATCACATAAATATTGCAATAATGACAAAATTCATTAAGATGAAATAAATAAGGTCTCTTTGGTCCGAAAACAATACTAGGCTCATCAGTCTCTTTCCCTACATTTCACGGCCTGGTATTATCCCTCTAATATTCTTGGCCTATTTCTATGTATAATTTGATTACCTCTGTACTCGGTCACACGGTGTACTACTTAGTTTATGCCTTGGTGGGCGGTGGAAGAGACTAATTTCATGATTTATATGGAATCCACACACTTTCGGTTGCTTATGACAAAATCTTAAACCCGTAGGATATACCCAGACCCAATCCTAGCTAAGACGAGAGTTATGACGAGACATAAAGACTTGTGTCTAATTCTTAGGGATTTATGACAAATATCCGCCATCTTGAGGCTTAGGTCAGAATCATAGCGCTAAGACGAAGACTTAGTGCTTTATAAGTACCACCCCACTGATTCCTCCAAACTATTCCACAAAACAACCTCCTTCCATATAGGTGTGTGTGTTAGAGGGAGAGAGAGAGGGTGTGTGTGTGTATATGTGTGTTTGGAGCAGGGTTATATAGACAAACAAAAATAACTTGTGTAACACATAGAGTATAAGTGTGTGTGTGTGTGTCTGGATACACACATACACACACTTATACTCTATGTGTTACACAAGTTATTTTTGTTTGTCTATATAACCCTGCTCCAAACACACACACACACACACACACTCTCCCTCACCCTCTCTCTCTCTCTCTCTCTCTCTCTCTCTCTCTGTGAACTTCTCAAATACTTAACATGGAGTAAACCTTTATTATCTCTCAGTATTTTATTTCTTATATTTATTTTAATATTATTATAGAACACATATAAGGCCACAGCCAGGCAGGGTATTAATTATACTTTGATATTGTTAAATATTTATTATTCAAATAATTGGGTAGGACGAGGGAGAAGGTGATAAAAGGTGTTAGATAGCAAGCACCAATAAGATAGAATAAAGGAAAGGAGGTACACATGAACCATTGAAAGGACCAAGGAATGACAGCAACATTTTCAATTTGTCCCTCTCCTAACTTGGCAACTTGGGGTGTGGGAATACGGGGACAGGGTTTGGAGAGGTTGGTGGGTTCAGGAATAGGGGGACAGGCTTGTAGGGGGAGTTAGTGGGGTGCGGGAATAGGGGACTTTTTTTCTACCCACCCCAAGCCTGTCCCCCTATTCCCGCACCCCCCAAATCCCCCCAAAGCCTGTCCCCTACTCCCACACCCCCTTAATCATTCTCCCAACCCTATCATCTTTTTCTTGGCTTTATTACATTCTCCAATTTGACACAGTTTTTACCTGGTCCCTCTTTTCTCCATCATTCTCTCTCCTTCAATCATTCTCTTTCTCTCTCCTTCCATCATTCTCTCTCTCTCTCAGTATTTCAATTTTCTCTCTTTTCTTTCTATTTCCTTCCTGCTTGCTGTCTCACCTCTATCACTGCATTCTGGCGCAATAGGACCTCGCTGTTTCGGCACTTAATATCAATCAATCAATCACACATTAATCTCTCACACACACACAGTTTCTTTCACACACACACAGTTTCTTTCACACACACAGTCTCTCTCTCTCAATCCCTCCCTCCTAACTTTGGTGTTCCATTCTTTGGTACAGTTGGACATATGAATAGGTGGTACAGCCCAAGTGAAAGATGGTCCATTTCTCCCAATATCAAGTTCCTTAGTGCCAAATAGGAGACATCAGAGGCAGAAGTCAGTATTGAGGATGGTGTGTGGATGTGTGTGTGTTCCTTAGTGCCAAATAGGAGACACCAGGGGCAGAAGCCAGTATTAAGGATGGTAATAAATAGAAACTATCTGATAATAGACACTGGTTACTCAATGGGACAAGTATATTTCATGTGCTGGGGCATTTTTGTTCTATCCTTTTTGTTGTTGTGACATTCTTCAAGTTGTCTGGCTGAGTAGTCCTCAGGCCCGTAGTTTAAAAAAATTTGAGGGCCCTTACTGGAGCTCTATGAATCCTCCAAAATAATCCAGGCCACAGAACCCTTCAGTATTTCTAATAGGGAATCTGTTGCCTGGAGTAGTTTGGAGAATTCATGGAGCTCCAGTAAGGGCAATCAAATTTTTTAAAACTACGGGTGTTAGTTCCAGAGGAAGGCTATGGGCTGTATCTGGCTTTGGGTTTGGAGGCTTCTGATTCCTCCTAACTATGCCATGAATGTTAGAGAATTTGTGTTAGAGAGGGAGGGATAGAGAATGTGTGTGTGTGTTGTGTGTGTGTATTGGAGAAAGAGAGTGTGTGTGTGTGTGTGTTTGTGTGTTAGAGGGAAAGAGTGTGTGTGTGTTTGGAGGCTTCTGATTCCTCCTGACTATTCCACAAAACAAACTCCTTCCATATAGGTGTGTGTGTTTCGTGGTAATATTTGGAGGAATTATTTGCTCCAAGTTTACCATCAACATTGTACTCTCTCTTAAGGGGGTGTGGGAATAGGGGACAGGCTTGGGGGGTGACTGGGGGGGTGTGGGAATAGGGGGACAGGCTTGGGGGTGGGTAGAATGCCTTTCCCCTATTCCCGCACCCCCCAAAACCCCCCCCAAGCCTGTCCCCTATTCCCACACCCCCCCTAAACCCCCCCAAGCCTGTCCCCCTACTCCTGCACCCCCTTAATATAGACTTGACACACAGACAGACAGTTACATTGAAGTACCATGATTCCTCCAAAGTATGCCAGGAAACGGGACCAGATGAATAAATATAATGGTGTTCTGTTGCTTGGAATAGTTTGGAGGATTAATTTACTCCAGATATTCTTAGGGTGGTGAATTGGAAGGTCTGTGATTTATTATTATTATTATCATTATTATTATTATTATGAGGTGCTGTTAATTAAATTATACACGTGTTGTTTTTTATTACCAAGATATTTACTACAATGGAAGGAAAGTGTGGTTGGATATTATTATAACCAGATAGTTACATTCTGAACCAGTGTTTATTCTAACAACATATGTAATTTACCATATTATTATTTTTATTATTATTATTACCTTTAGTATTATAATTATTATCAATATTTAATTATTAATAGGTTGTATTTTGTTATTAAAAGAGTTGTATTTTATTATTAAAGAATTGTTATAGAGACAAGAAACATAGAATTAACCATAACCCTTACACTGCTGATTGGTACAGGTCACTCCCCAGTGCTGCAGACATCATAATGCTGATTGCTACAGGTCACTCCCCAGTGCTGCAGACATCATAATGCTGATTGCTACAGGTCACTCCCCAGTGCTGCAGACATCATAATTTATGCTGATTGACGTAGGCAAGACAGAATGTGGCATCACGAGGGAGGGGCTGCTTATACACAAAAACGTGGAGCACAAGTGAGGCCGCCCTCGAGAATAATCCCTCCACTTCACTACTTTACACTCCTCAAACGTACTCTTACGGCTGTCCTGGCTCACAGGGTTTCCAAAATTCCATGAGCTCCGAGAAATATTACCCTAGAATCGAGACAGTTTTACCCTATATTACTAAAAAGTATAATAAGTGAAATCATCATATGCTGTCGGTGGCACTGGGGAGTGACCTGTAATAATGATGTCGGAGGCAATGTAATGTAAGGGTTAATAATTCGGCACACGCCAGTTACCAAACGTAAACAAAGCGGCAGCGTAAAGGGTTAATATATTTCTTCACTTATGTTTGGTCATCCATAAATTAAATAAATTGTAATTTTGTTACAGACTGAAGAATCTTCCTTCCATCAACAACAACAACAATAACAACAAAAACAACTAAGTGTTTATGGTATTGCATTGTTGTATTTGTTGTTGTGTGTATGTGTATGTTTGTGTGTGTGTGTGTGTGTGTATGTGTATGTTTGTGTGTTTCTCTCTCCATGTATATGTGTATGTGTTCCTCTCTCTCTCTCTCTCTCTGTGTGTTTCTCTTTCTCTCCGTGTATGTATGTGTGTTTCTCTGTGTGTGTGTATGAAAATTGGAGGCTTCTGATTCCTCCTGACCAAACCACCTCCTTCCATATAGGTGTGTGTGTATTATTTCTGTGTGTGTGTGTGTGTATATTATTCCTGTGTGTGTGTATTATTTCTGTGTGTGTGTGTGTGTATATTATTCCTGTGTGTGTGTATTATTTGTGTGTGTGTGTGTGTTTGGAGGCTTCTGATTCCTCCTTCCATATAGGTGTGTGTGTGTGTGTGTGTGTGTGTGTTTCGTGGCAATATATGAAGGACCCAATTTCCTCCAATTTCTTTTTAGTGTGTATATATGTGTGTGTTAGAAGGATAGTATATGTATGTTTGTATGTGTATATGTGTGTTCTAAGGGTAGTATGTGTGTGTTAGAAGGATAGTGTGTGTATGTATGTGTGTTATTATACTAATTACACTGTATGATTTATTGAATATACAGTTTGTATGTATGTAGCTTGGGGGAAAAATAATTTGAAGGACTCATTTATTTATTATTATTATTTTTTTAGTTTGTATGTATGTATGTAGTTTGGATTTAGAAATATTTTGTACTTAAACACACAAAGGTTTAACACTAATTTTAATCTGTTTATTTTATAGGTGTGTAGAGAGGAGAGAAGAGACAAGAAAGAAGGAGAGAAGAAAGGAAGGAAGGAGAAGAGAACAAGAAGAAGATAGAAGAAAGGAAGGAAGGAGGGAGGAGACAAGAAAGATGGAGAGAAGAGAAAGAAGGAGAGAAGAAAGGAAGGAAGGAGGGAGGAAACAAGAAAGAAAGAGAGAAGAAAGGAAGGAAGGAGGGAAGAGAAGAGAACAAGGAGGAGAGAAGCCACCACTCAGATTCACAGATTAAACATAATTAAGGTAAGGTTAGGGTTTGGTAGTAATATTCATTAATGTAGAATTAATTCTTAATTAATTTAAAGTGACAATAGAAGCCATCACTCACACATTAAAGTTAATTAAGGTAGTTTGAGTTAAGTAATTTTAATTAAGGCGTCTTCTATTTATGCCAGTCGATCAACCCGGGTTGGCAACCTGGGTTGCTCCGAAAAACCCGGGTTGGATGTTGTAAATAGAACACGCCGACCACCAACCCGGGTTGATCTTCCTTTGTTTGTAAACATTAATAGACATTTCCCTCAAATGTTACTGATTAGGGTACTCATGCCACTTCAAAATAATATTTCCTTTATGTATTTTGAAGATTATGTCTCGTGTTATGCTAAAATGTCATATATATTTCTGAAGAGGGTTTACCAGTGTTTGTTTTTGGCGCGTCAGCTGTGAGCAACCTGTAAAAGTTGCCAGATACCACCACGTAACCCCCTGCTGCTATTGCACTGGGTTGGTCCAGGTTGGGGTGAACCGGGTTGACTGGTGTAAATAGAACATGCCAAATCGACGATTCGAGCAACCGGGTTGCCTGACCAGGGTTGATATGGCATAAATAGAAGACGCCTTTAGTTAATTAGTATAAAATTAATCCTTCAATTAAACCTACATTGAAAACAATTATCCAGAATTAATAATAAGTTTTATAAGTTGTTTTGTTAATCTATTTTTGTTAACTTATGAAATGTAAACAGCTGTTTGTGTATTAATAATAATAAAAACAATAATAATAACAATAGTGATAATAATTTGAAGGACTCTTTTATTATTTATATTTATTAGTTTGTATGTATGTTAGAAATATATTGTATTCAAACACACAAAGGTTTAATACTAATTAATCTATTTATTTTACAGGTGTGAAGAGGAGAGAGAGAGAGAGAGAAGAAAGGAGGACAAGAGAGAGAGAGAGAAAGAAAGGAGAGAAGAGAACACACAAGAAAGGAGGGAGAAGAGAACAAGAACACGGAGGAGAAGAAGAAGAGAACAAGAACACGGAGGAGAAGAAGAGAACAAGAACACAACACAAGAAAGGAGAGAATAGAAAATAAGAGAAGAAGAACAAGAACAACAATAAAAAAATATAAAATAAAAACCATATTTTATTATTATATATATTTTATTTACCTCTTACATATATAAACATATTATCCTGCCACCTGGTGAAAATATTAATTAATTTTTACCTGTAAGGGTGTAGGGTTCAATTAATTTTTTTTGATGTTATAATAATAATTGTGTGTATGTGTGTAAGAGAAAAGAGATATAAATCCCTCTCTCTCACACACACAAATTATTATAACATAATTATTTACATACCTAAAAGAGTGTAGGGTACAAGTCAAAATTATTGATGCTATTATATTATTTGTCTGTGTGTGTGTGTGTGTGTGTGTGTGAGAGAGAGGGATATATATGTATCTCACTCACACACACACACACACACACATAGCATATAATACCATCAGTGATAATGTATGTGTGTATGTGAGAAATACATACACACACACAGTAAGTCAATAACTCACATTAACTGGTAGTGATGATAGTAGCAGTTATTTTTCTTGTACAACAAATCTGTAAATAAAATACAACTGAATTAATTTATGGATGGTACAACATAATACAAATGAATTAATTATTTTAAAATTACTACATTAATAATACAACTGATAATAATGATAATAATGAATCCACTATTTTAAAATTACTACATCAATAATAATAATAATGTCAGAAGAGTAAAAATAATGGTGTTTTCTTGCTTGGAATAATTTACTCCAGATTTATATTGCAGCATTTTGATTCCTCCAAAGTATGCCAAGGAAACACGACTAGATAAACAAAAATAATAACGATAGATAAACAAAAATAATGGTGTTTGTTCTGTTGCTTGGAATAATTTGGAGGAATCATTTACTCCAGATTTACCAACAAATATACTCCAAAAAAATACTCACTGTTAAATTGTAGTGGTAGTGGTGGTGGTAGTGGTAGTTAGTAGTAGTAGCTCTCTGTAACAAAATATAACCTAATTAATTTATGCATGGGATAAAATACAAATGAATTAATTATTTTAAAATTATTACATTATTTTTATTATTATTATGAAGGAAAGGAATGGAAGGAACAAGAAGAGAAGGAGAAGAAGGGAGAGGAGAGAAGGTAAGAAGGGAGAGAAGGAGGAAGAGGAATGGAAATAAGGAACGAGAAGAGGAGAAATAAAGAAAGGAGGGGAGGGAAGAAAGGAAAGGATGACGAGAAGAAAAAAGGGAGAGGAGGAGGAAGAAGACTGTTCACTGAAGTACTTAATCACCAGAAATAACACATATACAAAATAGGAAAGAGTAACACAATATTCACTGTAACACTAACACACCACAATATTCACTGTAACACTCTTAACACACCAGAAATAACACATATACAAAATAGGCCACACTCTTAACACACCAGAATATTCACTCATGCACAATATAGCCCAGAGTAACAGAATATTCACTGTATCATTCTAACACACTACAATATTCACTGTAACACACTACAATATTCACTGTAACACACTAACACACCACAAATTTTCACTCATGCACAATATAGCTCAAAGTAACAGAAATATTTGAGAGGCACGACAGCCAGTGAGGAAAACGGCTACTTGGGGTGAAGCTGTGAGCACTCTCTCTCTTTCCTATCTCTCGACACACTCTCTCTCTTTCCTCTCTCTCGACACTCTCTCTCTCTTTCCTCTCTCTCTCTTTCCTCTCTCGACACACTCTCTCTCTCTTTCCTATCTCTCGACACTCTCTCTCTCTTTCCTCTCTCGACACTCTCTCTCTCTTTCCTATCTCTCGACACTCTCTCTCTCTTTCCTATCTCTCGACACTCTCTCTCTCTTTCCTATCTCTCGACACTCTCTCTCTCTTTCCTATCTCTCGACACTCTCTCTTTCCTCTCTCTCGACACTCTCTCTCGACACACTCTCTCTCTTTCCTCTCTCTCGACACTCTCTCTCTCTTTCCTCTCTCTCTCTTTCCTCTCTCTCGACACTCTCTCACTCTTTCCTCTCTCTTTGTATCCTATTCTCACACAACACTTACTACATACACACACTCACAAAATATATATTATTATACATACACACACACAGGAGAACTATAGACACACAAATGAAAAAGTCTTCTGTATATGTCTGTCTGTGTCTATATGTATGTATGTATGTATGTCTATATGTATGTAATGTATGTCTATATATATATGTATGTATGTATGTATGTCTGGCCAGGGTTCAATTGTATGTACAGCTTATCTTCCCTTTACATATACAGTACACACACAAAATAATGACAAATATATACACACACATATATATACATACACATAAGGAAATACAGAAGATGGAAAACTGATAGGGAAGTAGTGCAAGAAAACTTTAAAGACATTATTAACCAACAACTAGAGGAACGGGCAAGGGAGTCAGTACACTCTCCTCTCTTTTTATGAGAGTTTAAATTATGCGAATTTGAAATAGTACGTATCATGAAAAAAATTAAATAAATACAATTTACACGAACTCTTAAAATAACACGAACAAGGAGGCTCAATTTTCAAGTTAAAGTACCATTATTTCTTATGGAAATGTACAATTTACTTTATGCGAAATTCACTTTATGCGACCCCTTCAGGAACCTAACCTCCCATAAAAAAGAGGAGTCAGTAGTTAAGGTAATTAAAGAAAATGAAGACTTAGTAAGAGAAACTGTGGATAAGCAGAAATGTGTGATAGATAGTGTTTGGAATCAAGGAGGATAATATACCAAATAAATTTGAGAGAGAGAGAACGGAGAGAAAATATTGATAAAATAATTAAGGAAATTGAGAATGAGGCAGTAAACTGGAAGATGAAGGAAGTAGAGGAGTTTCAAAGGTTGGGAAAATATGATCAAGGTAAAAAAAGGCAATTGAAGTTGAAGTTGAAGGTAAAAAAAGGCCGTTGAAGTTGAAGGTAAAAAAAGGCCGTTGAAGTTGAAGGTAAAAAAGGCCGTTGAAGTAGAAGGTAAAAAAAGGCCGTTGAAGGTAAAAAAAGGCCGTTGAAGCTGAAGGTAAAAAAAGGCCATTGAAGTTGAAGGTAAAAAAAAAAAGCCATTGAAGTTGAAGGTAAAAAAAGGCCGTTGAAGTTGAAGGTAAAAAAAGGCCGTTGAAGTTGAAGGTAAAAAAAGGCCGTTGAAGTTGAAGGTAAAAAAAGGCCATTGAAGTTGAAGGTAAAAAAAGGCCATTGAAGTTGAAGTCACAAGTGGATGGTGAAGAAGCCTTGGCAGGGACAAATAGGTTGGTAAAGAAGGAGGAATATAAGAACATTTGGATTAAAAAGGACCTAAATGAGCAGGAAAGGGCAAAAAGCAATGAATTGTGGAATGAGGCAAAGGCAAAAAACGAGGAGAGAACAGAAAGAGAGAGAAGGGGATGTTTGTTCTATTGGAAAGTGATGAACATGAAAATAAGGAAATGGTATATAAAGCCCAGGGGAGGGATGAGAGAAAATTAAAAGTGACTTATAGTAATGTAAATGGGATGGTTGTGGTAAGTAATGAAATAAATGAACATCTCCGAACGAAAGAACCAGATATTGTGGGGCTAACAGAAATAAAATTGGATAGATCCATCGATTGTTTAAATATAGGTGATGGAAAATACAATATGTGGTTAAAGTCTAGAACAAATAAACAAAGAGGAGTTATGATCTTAACCAAGAAGAATCTAGAGGTGGATGAAGTAACCTATAGGAGGAATAATGTTGAGGATTCAAAGTGAGGATAAAACCACAAGGAACTTTGCAGTAATATATATATCACCTAAAACAAGGCCATGGAATAATATAGAGCACACAAAACTACAAATAGAATCATTACTAGACATGGAGGAACTTAAAAGAAATTGTGGAAACGTGACTACATGTATTATGGGTGATTTCAACTGTAGGGAGATAACTACTGAAGGGAGTGATGAATCATGGGGAAGTGAAGTGTTGAAATTAGCAATGGAAAACACCTTAATTCAATGGATATCAACTAATACCAGGTTTAGGGGCGGGGATGAACCATCGAGATTGGACTTAGTATTCACTAATAAGGACCCACAAAGTGTAGAGAATATTACCTATGAAGTGATCATGTGTTGGTGGAAATTATTATGACAGAAAATTTAAAATACATGAGAGAGGAGAGTTACAGAAATGGAAGGTTTAATAAAACTATAAAAAGGCAGATTTTGAATCCATGAAACAATATTTTGTCAATACAGATTGGAGAGGATACAACGAGTTGCAACCAAGATGATACCAGGTTTGTGGCACCTCCCTTATGAGGAGAGATTACTGAGATTGGATCTAATGACCCTGGAGGGAGCAGAGAAGAACAAGAGGAGATTTGATAGCAATGTATCAACTGCTGGAAGGAATGGAGAAAATGGACAGAGAAGATTTGATAGTGAGGGATGAGCGGACCACAAGAGGACATGGAAGGAAAGGGAAGAAGGGAAGATGCACGAGAGACATTAAAAAGAGGACATGGAAGGAAAGGGAAGAAGGGAAGATGCAAGAGAGACATTAAAAAGAGGACATGGAAGGAAAGGGAAGAAGGGAAGATGCAGGAGAGACATTAAATAGTACAGTTTTCCATATAGAACTGTTGATATTTGGAATGCTCTAGACAAAGGAATGGTTAATTAATGCCACAACAATACTGTACATAACTTTAAAAAGAAGTTGGATAAATATTGGGATAATAGAGACGGGACAACACGAGCATAGCTCTCTTCCCGTATGTCACAAATAGGTAAATAGGTAAATACACACACACGCTTCGCAGACGACAGTGATATCATTTCGTGACATGTTCATTATGATTTTGCTCGTTTTGTATAAGAACTCCTCAGATTTATTCGAGAGTCAACTGTATATATACATAAATAGGTATGTAATGATGTGTAAATAATGTACCTACGGTATAATGTAAAATTATAATGGAGAAAAAATAGAGAAACCAAAATTCATGCAAATTAATAAAAAAAAAAACTCCAGCGGATTGGGTCTGTTGTATCCGAAATCCGTTGTAATGGGGTCCGTTAAAACGAGGTTTAACTGTATGTTTGTACAGTATTTCAAATTGATCAAAATTTTGGAAATGTGTGTGGAGCGCGAGCACTCACGTCCTCTTACTTCCATGTCTTCCCCAAAAGTCTTTAATAATAATAATGATAATAATAATAATAATAATAATAATACAGTAATAAAAATAATACAATAATAATAATAATAATAATAATACAGTAATAACAATAATAATACAGTAATAATAAGAAGAACAAAAATAAATAATAAAATAGGGCAAATGCTTGATGATTATTAACAGGAAATAAATATATCCTCTTTTTCTAATACAATATAATATTATCCATCTTGTGCACTCCATTATGTCCAAGAGAGTTTCCTTCACACACTACAGTACTGTTGGCCACACATTAAACTGGTACAGTAAAAGTATAGTCTTTCGGTATCCAATGTTTCGGCACTTTTAAAAAACGTTCCATCTTGTGTAGTGATATATGAACTAAACTCCTCCCATTAGGCTAACTGGCTATATAGCTACCTGGGCTCTTATGTAAAAGAGTAAGAATAGCAAGTACCAGACAACAAGTTTATCCCATATTTGACATTAGACTAACTGGCTATATAGCTACCTGGGCTCTTATGTAAAAGGGTAAGAATAGCAAGTACCAGACAACAAGTTTATCCCATATTTGACCCTTGTGAGTGAGTGAGTGAGTGAGTGTTACTTTTGAATGTGTAGTGAACTTGTGGTGAGCTTTGTCTTGGCCAAGGCAACTCTATTATTACCAACATTATTATTGAAAAAATGGCTTCAACAAGTGGAAATCATTCTTTTATAGCCACAGATCTACACATCAGAAATATGCCTTGATTTTTGTATTTCACAAATAAATATGAAAAAAATATGTTACAGTACAGGTATGTAATAATTATTCATTATTTATAGTTACAAAAATCACATGTAAGACAATTATCCAATGATTTGGCAAATTCAATGTTTTGGTACCTACTGTACTTGGTTTCAAAGGTGTTGAAAGACAGGACTTGTACTGTACTGTATGTCTCTCTACTTGTGTAGTACTTATAACAGGAAGGAAATTGACCAAAAGTAATATAATGGTTTGTTGACAGACAGACAATAATAATACTACATTCCTGATGGAGTGTGTGGGGTACCCTGCCTACCACAAGGTCCATTGTGGGCACAACCAGGTAGACAGGACTCTGTAGCTTGTCTAGCTCCACCACTTAAAACTGTGCTTTGTGTCAGGAAAGGGCATCCAACAATAAAAATGGATGCCTAAATCTAAATGTTATGAGTTGTACAGTCGGCAGCATAAATTTGCGTCCATCTCATGTACTATACTAATATGTCCAGATAGTTGCATTCTAAACCAGTTTCTATTCCAACAACACATGCAATTTACCATATTAGAACTATATATACTATCTCTGTATTAAAATTGTATTACAACATAATTATAGCTAATATTTACACAATTGGAAATGAAGCGAACTTATGCTGCCGACTGTACAAATGCTATGACCCCTAGTACCCAGCAGCTTCAGCAAGGTGTGCTAAGAATCTCTGGGTTGAATAATAGTTTAAGGATAGCTATGTTAAATGTGGACTCAATTTGTGGATGAAGCAGGGAGGTCGTAGTGATGCTGGCAAGAAAGAAGGTAGATGTGTATTTAGTAAAGGAAGTAAGGTACAGTATAGTATAGCCACGGTGGTACAAAGATTTATAGAAGTGATAATGACAAATATAAATTTTGGTGGAGTGGAGGAGGGGAAGGGAGAGCAAATTTTAGTTAAAAGGTAATGGATGGAAAGTGTGATAGAGGTGATAAAGTGTTGAATATATTTTCAGTGTACTGTACTGTACTGTATGCTCCACAACAACGAAGACCGAATGAGGAGAAAGAAGAGTTTCGGGAAAAGCTGTCTGACAGGATCTCAGAAGTGTCGAGGGGAGACATAGTTATAGTTGCTGGAGACATGAATGTGTACAGTCTCGGCCTGGAGTAAGTATCCACCCACTCTCAGCCAAACCCGACATGTGGCACCATCGCAATCAGGGATACGAGGGATGAAGCAAGGCAAGACTTATCAATCTGAGTTGAATCAGTGAAACACTGTCCTTCCTCCACTTTCTCGTTGGCTCAAGTAACTGATTCGACTCAGGTTGACGAGTCTTGCCCTGCTTCACCTTTCGTATCCACGGTAGCGATGGTGCCAGATTTCTGGGTTGGCTGGGAGTGGGTGGATACTTACTCTAGGCCGAGACTGTACATTGGTATAGACAATGGGGGATATGAGGAGGTTATGGATGGATATAGAGTAGGACAGAGAAACAAAGAAGGGCAGCAGATGTTACAACTGTGTCAGCTACACAACCTGAGGATCTGGAACACCTCATTACATTACCGGTATTTTAAGAGCAGAGATGCAGTAACACAGATAGACTATATAATGTCAAGAGGAGAGGGTGTGTGGGTCCAAAACTGTAAGGTGATTCCAAGGGAAGAGTGTATAACACAGCATTGGCTGCTATGTGTGGATACTAAAGATGATGATGAGACAGAAAAAGAAGAAAAGGCAAAAGAGGATAAAGGTATGGAGACTCAAAAACCCTGACATATAGAGAATTCCAGGAAAAATTAGCCGAGAGAGTTGATGTGGTTCAGAGCGGATGGACGGAATATAGAGGTGCACTAATGGAAGTAACAAGGGAGGTTTGTGGTGAAATAAATGGGCAAAGATGGAGAGAAAGAGAAACATGGTGATGGTGTATAGAAGTGAGGCAGGCAATAGCAGAGAAGAAAAGAACTTTCAAAGAATGGCAAAGGGACTGAACAGAAGAGAGTTTAAAGGGAGAAGCCAAGACAGGCTCAGAGGATGGTAGCAGAAGCAAAGGAAGCAGCTTGCCAAAAATAGAATAGGAATATTTATAGTGCAGAAGGTAGAAAGAAAATATTCAAAGTAGCAAAGCAAATGAGGAAGGAAAGAAAGGATGTGGTTGGAGCTAGATGTGTTAAAAAAGAAAACACAAGCATTTTAGGGAAGGAGCAAGCAGTGAAGGAGAGATGGAGGAAGTACAGTATTTTCAGGAACTGTTAAATGAGGAAAACCCTTATGAAATAGATGATGTAAACAAAGTAAAAGGTCCAATGGAGGAGGTTACTGAAGAGGAAGTCAAACATGTAATGGATAAGATGAAACTATAAGGAAGGAGCCAGGACCATCAGGATTGACAGTCTATATAGTCATTTGACAGAGTTCTAGGAGTGGCAATCAGATGGGCTTTAAGGAGACAAAAGGAATATCAGATGAGTTTTGAGATAAAGGTGGAAGTTCATCAGGGATCAGCTCTGAGTCCTTTGTTCTTTATTGTGGTAATGGAAGAGGTGACAAGGGAGGAGAGAGAAGAAGAGGTATTGAGGGAGTTACTATATGCTGATGATCTGGTAATAACAGCAAGGAGTGAAGTAGTAGTGGTTGATAGGTTCAACAGATGGAAAAGTGAAATGGAGAGACTTGAAGATAAATATGGAGAAGACCCAAGTATTGGTTACAGGAAAGAAAACTATGGAAAGACAAGACAGGGAAACACTTCCCTGTACCTGTTGTGGCAGAAGGGTGGTGGGTTGTAATGGTTGTAACAAGTGGTGTCACTTGAGGTGTTCTGGGTTGAGGAATGTGAATCAGGCAGGAGAAAACTACAGGTGTCCAGAATGTGAAAGAGGTGGGAGAGAGCAGAGGGTAGGGAGAGTGATTCTGGAGGGGGATGGAGGAAGTTTTATTACCTAGGGGAGATGGTGTCTTGTGAGTCTGGAGTGAAGGCTGCAGTGAGAACAAGAATAGCAGCTGCATGAGAGATTGCAGGGTTGTTGATCAACAACAAGATACCATTGAGGAACAGGACAAAGGTGTATGGTACTTGTGTGAGATCAGTGTTACTGTATGGTGCTGAGATGTGGCCAGTACATAAGGAAGATGAGAGAAAGATAAAGCAAAATTATTGTAGAATGTTGAGATATATGGCACATGCGAGATGGGAAGATAAGGGTATCAAATGAGGAGGTGTGTTAAGGAGGTGTAGACTGAGATGGTTACTTTTTGGTAAGACGTGGGAGCGATAGGACGTCAGTGCTTGAGCTCCGCTTATTTTCCAAATTTTGAGCTATTGACATATCAACAAACATACCTACACACACATACCAACACATACAGACAGTGCAGAAGGAAGGAAAGTGCCTTTAAGCAAGTAATGTCAAAGGTAAACATTGGGCCTGGAAGAACCCGGAAGTGACGAACATGCAGGGGGACGAACAACCGGCCAACCAGCAGCAAACAACAACAACAGCAGAAATCATGGAATGTACTACTACCAACAACAAGAGGACTCTATCTCCAGATACACCGGGTGACGTATTCATCACTGCTAAAAGCAAAAATTCATATGCTGATGTAGCAGCTTCACCACCAAGCATTATTAATGTAATCAATAACCCACCCCATGCTAAAACTAATGTTATACACAAACACCATGATAATAATAACACACATATAACCATATTAATGAAATCTGTTGATGGTTCACAATGTTTTGTACACCCCAAGAGGGTGTCAGAGGCAATATTCAAGTCTATATTTGCAAAGAAATATATTGAAAGTACCCTGGTCACCACTGGCAAAGGCAGAGGGTTAAAGTTTAGTGTGGCCAATATCGACGGCCTGGTAAGTGTGCCTGAGTCGGTGGTCATGCTGGGCGAGTGGCCAGTTAAGTGCTGGATCGCTGGTGATGACGATCCCACATATCAATACGGGAGGATTTTCCCAGTTTCCCATGAACTTAATGACAAAGACGTACAGGAAGGACTGACCATATTAGACGATCAGCCGACAAAACTGTTGACAGCTTTCAGACTGCCAGATACGACAAGGGATGGGGAGAGGGTGCCAAACATGGCTATTCGGCTGAAGTTCAGGGGACCACTCCCTGAGAGGGTTGCCCTGGATTCAGTGGTGTACCGTGTGAGGCCGCACACTCTCCCCATCCTGAGGTGCACCCGATGTCTTCTGTTTGGCCACGGAAACATCTCCTGCGGAGGTAAGATCCGATGTGGGAGGTGCAGTGTTTCCCACAGCACCGATAAGTGTGAGAGAACACAACACTGCTACTTCTGTTTGGGAGCACACAGACCAACATCAAAGCAGTGCCCGGCATACATCAGGGCTGCGAAGGTCCAGGAGACCCAGCATGACCCTGATACCTCCATGCAGGAAGTCAAACGCCAACTGAGGGAAATCCGTCCGGATACTATTACAACCAAACTCCATTCACAACCTCAAACAAAACCAACAAACCTAAACATTTACCCCCTCAGCCCTCAGATAGTTGTTCTCCCCATAGCGGCTCGTGGCAATTCCACACCGCCACGACAGCCTTCTCCTGCACCCAAAGACACTACACACACACCCAACAGCACACCAAAACCACAACGTCGAAATAGAACACCTCGCAAATCCAGAATAATTTCCTCACCACCCAAACAACCTAAACACACAAACAGTCCTAAAACCCGCAAAGCCAAAACTCCTCAAAAAGCATCCCCAAAATCCAATGCACCACCTATAACACTGCCTATACCTTATCCTCGTCCTTCCCTACCCAATCCACCATCCCTCCCTCAGCCTCAACCACAGCCTTCACAACACATGCCCTCGCTTGGTAGTGTAGGCCTTACTCACACAGCTTCCTCACTTCCAGCCCAGCATGCTTCGGGTTTTGCATGGCCGGCTTTCATTTGTGGTATAGTACCTATTGCACTAGAATTTATCACACACATTTCATCCGGTCTTGGCCTAAGGGTGGCCTTCTGTAAGTGCTTGCCAGGGCTCCTGACCTTCCTTATGTCACTTTCTCAGTGAATACTTTACTCCCACACCATTTCATCCTCTGGAATGCCCGGTCTATGTACCGGAAACTTCCAGTCTTTAAAACCACGCTCTCATCATATTCTCCTCTAATAGTTGGCATATGTGAGACGTGGCTCACAGATGCATTCTCTCCCTCCTTTCCAAACTATGTTTCTTACAGGGTAGATAGAACACCTGGACAGGCAGGAGGCGGCCTCCTTCTCCTGGTGCATCAGTCTCTCCCTTCTAGTCCTCTAACTATTACTTCCTTTCCAGGAGGTGGGCTAGAGCACTTGGGAGTTACAGTAACCTTTGATACAGGGCCAATTCAAATATTATTGCTTTATAATCCATGTTTGGATATTTCATTACAAGAATTTAAACATTTGTTTTCACAACTTTCCTCCCAGTCATTAATTATGGGTGATTTTAATGCCCATCATGAATTCTGGGAACCGGCCCTGCCCAGAAGCAGGAGAAACCGGTCGGGGTTGGCCCTCTCGGTTTTTTTGATGGACAGTGACACTATCTCTCTACTTACCCCACCTGGCCTCCCTACCAGGATTGATCCAGTTTCAGGGAAATCCTCTACCTTGGACTTATGCCTGGGAAATGGCTCACTCCTCCTAACCACAATAACAACTGGCCCTAACATGGGTAGTGACCATCTTCCTGTAGTAATATCCTTTCAATTTACAACACCTCCTCCCACATCACGTAGACCCTGTTGGTCCCTCAAAACGGGTGACTGGGAAGCTTTTCACAAGAAATTAAATTCAGTTATTCCTCCAAATACCCTCCCATCAAAAGTCAAAATTCAATACCTCACTGACACATTGGTGGAAGTGGGGTCTAGTCATTTTCACCTTAATACTTCCCGCCCTTACCGCACTTTCAGGGTTCCCTGGTGGAGCAGAAAGTGTTCGGCAGCCCTTCAGGCAAAGCGTCACGCCTTCAATGCGTGGCGCAAACGTCCCATCAATACCCTCCGTCAACGCTATAGATATTTAGAGGCCAAATGCAGACGTGTTATTCTTGATGAGAAACATTCTGCATGGGCCTCATTTTGTGCTTCCCTATCCTTTGCAACCTCAGTCACCCGAGCATGGTCATTCTTCAGGAAGATGGTCAGACCCCAACCCCCATTAACTTTCCCGTTAATTAGTAACGGTGCCCACCTTATCACTGATGCCCAAAGAGTCGAGTGTCTTGCAACCCACATTCACACCACACTCGGCTCACCAGATCCAGTACCCACACTTGCATTACCCACTTCCTCACACACCAGCCATATAATTAGCACTGCTATCACTTCCCAGGAGCTTTCCTTAGCTTTACACTCACTGTCCAACAGAAAGGCCGCGGGACCGGACAACATCCCGAACGAGTTTCTTCGTCATCTCCCAGATGCTCTGGCTCATGTTCTATTAAGCATCCTCAATGACAGCTGGTTGTTGGGGGTGTTTCCTTCTGTGTGGCGTCATGCTATCACAATACCTATTCCTAAACCTGGCAAGGACCCAACAGAAGCAGCTTCCTACAGGCCCATTAGTCTTCTATCTAACATTAGCAAAATCTTTGAGAAAGTAGTTCAAAATAGACTAACCTGGTGGTTGGAACGCGAACACCTTCTTCCACCCAACATGTTCGGCTTTCGCCCTCATCGGGGCACTCTGGATGTATTGCTCCAGCTGGAATACATAATACAGGAGGGATTCAACCACAAAAGATTCACAATAGTAGCTTTTCTTGACCTTAAAGGTGCTTTTGACACCGCCTCACATAATGCCATTATTGAAAAACTTGCCCGCCTAGGACTATTTGGTCACCCTCTAAATTGGGTTAAATCCTTCCTGTCATCCAGATCCTTCTCTCTGGTAATTGGAGACACCTACTCCAGGGTGTACCCAATTACCAGAGGTGTTCCACAAGGTTCTCCTCTAAGTCCTCTACTTTTCAATATCTTACTTTCAGACTTTCCCTCATCACCAAGCACCCAAGCACTCCTCTATGCAGATGATATTTCAATACTTTGCTCTGCTCCCACTATCCAGGAGGCTCAAATTTCCCTTCAACGTGAGCTTGATAAGGTATTGATTGGACATCCCGTTGGGGTCTGACGGTGAGTGCACATAAGAGTAGCCTTATGTGCTTCACTCGAAGACGTATACCCAACATTCCCTCGGTCACCATAGGTAATTCCCAAATACCCTTCAAAACCCCCCACAAATTTCTTGGTTTAATGTTGGACGGCCCCCGACTAAATTGGGGCTGCCACATACAATACATGGTGACCTCCTGTCATAAACGTTTAAATTTAATGAAATCCCTTGCAGGTGTTAAATGGGGTGCAGACAAAAATACCCTTCTGAAATTTTATTGCATTTACATCCGGAGTCGCCTGGACTACGGATGTGAGGTATATGGAGCGGCCTCACCTTCAATACTCCAAAAATTGGAGGTAATTCAAAATTCAGCTTTAAGGATTGCCCTGGGAGCATTTAAGTCCTCCCCAGTAACAGCCCTTCAGGTAGAATCCTCCCTAGCCTCACTGTCAAACAGACGCTCCACCTTAATTGTCCGCACCTACACTAAACTTGCAACATCCCCTAAAGGTCATACACTTCACTCACTCCTCCAAAAATATGACAAGAAACCGCTCCTTTGCCCCCTGCCATATCAAGCTCACATGCCTTTTGTAGAAAGAGCCCTCTCCTTCTTTGCTACTATCCGGGTTACTCCACCTCTTTTTCTCTCACTTGAAAAAACTTCTCCTCTGGGCCCTTGGTTCCCTATATCTGCTCTAATATCTCGAACTCTCCATACAGATATACCTTGGTTTAAGGCCGACTGCCCTGCGAGGGGCAAGACACTTTTCCTATCCCTACTCCTCACCAGATACAAACACCACATACAAATATACACCGACGGCTCCCGTATTCCGGACCCTCCTTCAGTTGGTGCCGGTATTTGAGTAGCTCCGTGGGAGAAGGATCCAACCGACATTTTCATTATTCTCCAGAAATCGCTCCTAAAGTTTACCCATATAAAATATCAAATATTTTAGTAACCAACCATGCGAATTTCGACTTTCACATATCAAAATAATCCTTAATGCATCACCATTCAAATAACATAAAAATAAATTCGATCATAAAATTTCTTCAATTATTATAATCAATTTTTGCCAAACATGCACCTGTGATATTTCAGGTGAATGTGTTTATTGCCTGTAAACAAAAGTTGTAAACATATTAACAGTACTATTTTGTATTCATAATAAGGGTATTTACCACACTGGATTGACAGATTATTGTTGCATGTTCATGTGTATCCCTATCCTCCCCCCATCCCCCAAGATTAGTTGCAGTAAGCTCACCATTTTTTTAATGTAAGCTTTCTGGGGGTCGTAGGACACCAGTGCCCAAAATTCACTAAAAATTATTAACACCTTCCTGTGTATGACTGCTGGGAGTGGGAGAAACTTATAGCTCTTCAAATTGGGATGATGATGATGTCTGTCAACAAACTATAATAATATAATGACTGTCTGCCTGTCAACAAACTATAACTGTTGACAGGCAGACAATAATATTGCAATATAAGTACTGTCTACCTGTCAACAAACTATAACTCTAGACATGCAAACAGCAATAATATAATTACTGTCTGCCTGTCAACAAACAATAATTGTTGACAGGCAGACAGTAATAATACAATGACTCTCTGTCTGTCAACAAATTATAACCTTTGGTTAATTTCCTTTCTGTTATAGCTACCATAACTCATATATAGTGACATAATGTAACAGGTTCATGTGTGTGTAACAGTACCTCACAAATAGAGAGATATACATACTGTAACAGTACCTCATAAATACAGTGACATACATACTGTAACAGGTTCATGTGTGTGTAAGGCGCGGCTTCCACTAGCCCGTCACCGTTAGTGACGTCACGAACGGAGGCTGAAATGGAAATCAAGGGCCCGGGAGCTCCGACCCATCACGCTGACGGCCACCAGCAACAGATGAATAATTTCATCTTTTGACGGAGTGACTTGGGCGGTGGTGACCACCATCGATGGTGTTGGATATCTTGGTTATTATGAAAATAGGAATATTAAGCAATTGCACACGGAAAAAGATATGAGATCACATTAGTCATATAAATATTTAAATTTATTTACATAAAGCGTGTGCATTCATGGATCGTGACCACTTTTTTATAGATGAATCTGGAAATGTGACAACACCGCACATTCTTGCGCATCTCGGCTGCGCAGCTCATGTAAACAAAAACACCGTGTAGGCCTACTGGTACACACTACACAAGCAGTCCTCCTCATCACTTTACTGGTGAATATATTCCTCACAGCTCCTCTTCTATAAGATTCCAACTAAACGATATTGCCGATAGAGTCCACCAGGCCCACGTAGTCGGTAGGGTAATTGCATTTATTAACGATGTAAAGAGGGAACTAAATTTGATTTCCTATACAGATGAATAAAATATGAAAATAAATTAAACTAGAAAATGTGTTTTTGTTTTGTATCCTGAAGCCGCATTTAACTATGATTTTAAATTAATTTAAGAGCAGCAACTATAAACTCGTCGTCCATGTCCATCTTGTTCTAGTGCGGGTAGGCTGTGTGGGTAGGCAACAACAACACCACCGTCGCCGTTGACGGTGCTCATCTCCTCCAAAGCCAACGGTCGTCGTGTTCGTGACGTCACTAAAGGGGGTATCACACTAGCACCGCGTACGAGGTACACGCGGGAGTGGTGGTATGAGGTACCAGGAACGGTTGGGCAGTAGCTATCACACTACCGTGGGCTGGTCCTTTGTAATGAGTCACACCACCACCGCCACAAAACGTAAACAACAACATGAATTTTGTGGATGATAATGACCAATTTGACTGCATTGGTCCTTGTAATTAATAGTTTTGAAGAAGAAAAGAGGAAACACTACCATAGGCTTGATTTTATTGTCCATGTTTGCATTCAATGAAGACCACACGTGTACCCGTCACTACGGGATGTAAACACAGTAAAATATCGACATCGTATTTTCTACTTTAAGTGTTTTTTTTGTTGTTGTTCGAAAATATTTGTATTGCAAAAATGTTTTCTTATATTAATCCACCTTTTTTTACCTAGAATTAATTTATATAAGTACATTATTTATTGACTTGGTGGTGTATACGAGGAACGGTCTTGGCTAGGGATCCATTCCAGCTTTGTCCCGTGAATGCCGCCGCGGCTCCTCGTTCATGGGACGATATGGAGCCAGTCCCGTGTGTACCTTGTACGCGGTGCTAGTGTGATACCCCCTTAACGGTGACGGGCTAATGGAAGCTGCACCTAACAGTACCTCACAAATACAGTGACATACATACTGTAACGGGTTCATGTGTGTGTAACAGTCCAGGATGATAGACTATAACAATACCTCCTGAGTAGTCTGGCCCTGGGTTCAGGTTCTTATAGACTATAACAATACCTCCTGAGTAGTCTGGCCCTGGGTTCAGGTTCTTATAGACTATAACAATACCTCCTGAGTAGTCTGGCCCTGGGTTCAGGTTCTTATAGACTATAACAATACCTCCTGAGTAGTCTGGCCCTGGGTTTAGGATGATAGACTATAACAATACCTCCTGAGTAGTCTGGCCCTGGGTTCCACAATATGATGTTTCCTCTATATAAGATCTTGGCTTCAGGTTCTCATACCTGTAAAGTCAATATTACAAAGTCAATATTATTCTGGCTTTGGAGGAACTATCACAATAAGAATAAAATATGAATAGTGCTTAAAATAGTTTTCTTTGTTTAGTTTAATACTAAGGACTCCACTTTATACTGTATATCAAATATTTCCTATATAATAACCAACCATGGGAATCTCCTCTTATGAAGAGCCATACAAATACATATCAAATTACTTCATATTTTGGTTGATGGTTGTTGTTGCTTTATGAAGTTATTATTTTATCAGTGTGACAGTACATGTTGATTAAGTCCAGGTCTTTAGGTCCAGGTAGTCTGCCCCAGTTATATCTCTGTAGTGTGTTGGTCTGCCCTGGTCCAGTTTAGGTCAGGTTTGGTCCTGGTAGTCTGATCCAATCATGTCTCTGTAATCTGCCCTGGTCCAGTTTAGGTCATTTATTTATTTATTTATTGATGCAACTAGGCATCTGGCGGCGCAACAGCTAGGGTCATATACCGCCCAACACAAAATTATTATCCTCAACTAACAAAATCACAAACTCCCGAAAGGGACACACATCATAACTAAATTACACACAAACTATAAACACACACCATTACTAAAAGAACGCGTCAACTTAACTAATATATAAAAAAGAATCAAGACTAAATAATATTATATCAAACTATTTAAACACCATAAGTATAATAAAATCACAATTTATGGAGGAGGCCAGCCTCCTCCACATAGGAGAGTGTGTTCCCTCCCACACTACAAGCCTCCTCCCCGAGCACCAGGGAGAGACTGTAAGAACCGTCACCCACCCGGTACTCGGAGAGGTGCCCTGAGTGGGAAAGAGAGAGAGTGTGAGATAGAGAGTGAGAGTGAAAGAGAGGGAGAGGGAGGGAGACGGGGGATAGAATGAGGGGTGTTGTAGGGGGATGGTGAGGAGGTTGTCTGGTGGGGGATTTAGGAAGAGGGGGTACCTCGCCTTGTCCGAACATTTGCTCAGGATTTTGTGTTCTCACTGACTACAACTTATGATCATAAGAGTAAACTCCTTAAGTATACAAATTTGCCTATCTACTATACCGCCATAAATTACGGCGGGGTGTCGTAAACATTGTGTTAGAATGTTAGAATGATCTGACTAAGAGCCTTCAAGAACTTTGCGAAAAACGATACAACATGGGGCCTGAAATGGATAATAGAGGTGGTTCGTTAGCGTCCACCAGGAGACTGGGGATTGGTGATGACCTGAACGCTCCAGTTGCCAGACGTATCCCAGCATTATGAACAGGGTCTAAAACTCTGAGACGGACATCTGTGGCAGAGGAGTACACCTCACACCCATAGTCAAGTTTTGACCTAATAAAAACATGGTATAGGCGAAGGAGGGTGGCCCGATCAGCCCCCCAGGTAGTATGGCTCAGAACCCTCAACAGATTAAGAGCCTTGAGGCAAGAGACCTTAAGTGTACGTAAGTGGGGAACCCAAGTCAAACGTTTGTCGAAAAGGAGACCCAAAAAGCGAGTCTCCTCGACACAGCGTATCCGATGACCATACATGAATAAGTCCGGATCAGGGTGGACACCTCGGATGCGACAGAAGTGCATAGCAACCGTCTTGGCAGGAGAAAATCGAAACCCATGAGAACCAGTCCAACGTGACACTCTGTCAAGGGCAAGCTGCATGCGTCGCTCCGCCACTGACATACGGGAGGCAGCAAACCAGACTGCTAGGTCATCAACGTACATCGAGTTGGCTATACCGTCCGGAAGGGATGAGGCAATGGCATTAATTGCTACTGCAAACAATGTGACACTGAGGACACTTCCCTGAGGGACGCCCTCCTCCTGTGCAACAGATGCTGAGAGAGCTGTACCAACCCTTACAGAAAAACTGCGACCACTAAGAAACTCTTTAAGAAAGCGTGGAAGGCGACCTCGCAGGCCATATACATGGAGCTGCTGCAGGATGCCATATTGCCATGTAGTGTCATATGCTTTCTCTAAATCAAAGAATACACAGACAAGGTGTTGATGTCGTGCAAAGGCCTCACATGCAGCAGCTTCCAATCTGACCAGAGCATCTGTAGTGGAACGATGTTTACGAAAACCCGACTGGGACGGAGACAGAAAATCACCCCGTTCCAAGAAGTATACCAGTCTGACATTCACCATCTTCTCAAATAGTTTACATAAACACGAGGTCAAAGCAATTGGTCGGTAATTGAGGGCAACACTAGAGTCTTTGCCTGGCTTGGGGAAAGGAAGGATGGTAGCAACCCTCCACCCAGAAGGGAAGACACCCTCCACCCAGATTCTGTTATATAAAGCTAAGAGAAATGAGATTGCCTCCTCACCCAAGTGTCGCAACATTGCATATGGGATGTTGTCTGGCCCAGGAGAAGTGTCCCCACAGAGAGAGAGAGCAGAATGCAGGTCTCTCAGGGTGAATATATGGTTATAACTTTCATTCTCGTTCCCTGAGAAATTCAGGGCTGTACGCTCCTTGGCTCTTAACTCATGTTTCACAGCCAGAGGTCGAGAGTCACGGCTGGAGACTCTAGCAAAAGCCTCCGCCATGGTATTGGCCACTGTCAAACTATCCATAATCTGAACTCCATTGAACATCTTACATCTTACGGACTCTCTTGAACACTTGAGTGAGTGGAGTTTTACTATTAATTGAAGACACATAGGCCTTCCAAGATGCACGTCGTGCCTCTTTTAAAACTCGTCTAGCCCGGGCCCTTGCCCGTCGGAAGTCCTCTAAAAGAGTTGGGTCCCCACGATTGCGACGAAGGTGAGAGAAAGCAGCGCGCTTCTCCCGCACAGCAGTGGTGCAGACTGGTGACCACCAAGGGACAGGACGTTTGGGAAAGTAGCCAGAAGTTTTAGGGATAGAGTTGAGAGCGGCAGAGTGGAGTACATCAGTGAAATATGTTACAGCCTCATCAGCGCTACCAAAATCGGCTACTGAAGAGACCGAAGAAGTTAGCTCTCTAAAAAACTGCCAGTCAGCCTTCTCTAATTTCCACCTAGGAAGACGAGACTGTGATCCTTCCTGTTACCCTGTTACCTTCTAAAAGTATAGGAAAATGGTCACTACCATATAAATCTGGCAACACTCTCCAAGTAAAATCTAACAGAGCACTGGGTGAGCAAAGGGAAATGTCAATGGCGGTAAAAGTCCCAGTTGGGCTATTAAAATGTGTCTCATCTCCCGTATTTAAAACCCCTAATCCCTCATCCTCAATAAAAGAAGCTAATAAAACACCCCTGGGGTTGATCGAACTATCACCCCACAGAGGATGACGCCCATTAAAATCACCCAATAAAATAAAGGGAGAGGGAAGGTCCCATACAAGACGGGTGAGATCACCCCTCTCTACTGTAACACTGGGAGGAAGGTATAGACTGCACACAGTGTAGGGGCGGTCCATAAAAACCTCAACAGCAACAGCCTAGAGCGGTGTGTCAAGCTCCAGGCTCGTGCATGAAATATCTCGACGAACTAGGATGGCAGAGCCACCATGGTGACCCTGCCCTTCAAATGAATTTGAATAAAATGCAGAATATGCTGGAGGACTGGCAGGAATGTAGTCCCCAAGCATTGTCTCTTGAAGAGAAACACATACAGGAGAGAAACTAGAGAGAAGAATGCGAAGTTCTTCCCAAGAAGCACGTAAGCCACGGCAATTCCACTGAAGGACCTTAAAAAGTGTTACTTTGGTCCTGGTTTATGGGAAGCCTCATCGAGGTACTTCCCACTACCACCTCGACCTGAGGGTCTACTCAAACGATACGTTTTGTCAAATCCTGGGCCACTAGAAGAGCGAACCCGAGGAGTAGTACTTGGGGCAGTAATTGGGACCCTCTGACGAGTCCCTGAAACATTTGATATGTTTGATAAAGATGAAGGTATATGAGCAGGGATATTCTTAGAAGCATTTACATTGGTATTGTCCTGTGCAGCAGTGGTATCACTGACACAGGCAGACACATCAACATCCATAATACAGGTGGTAGAATCACTCTGCTGTTCTAGCGGAGAAGAAACTGAATCTTTTGAAGTCGCGACATCAGTGGCATCCACAGAACTTCACACTCCTCTGATAGTCCTGAAGAAAACTTGCGAGGAGGAACTTCTGTTGAATCAAGAGATTCATCAGAGCCACGAGAACGCTTCTGGTGACATTGAGAGGAAACTATGGATGAGTCCTCAGAGATGGTTGCTTTATAAGGAGGAACATCTATTGAGTCAAGTGCCTCAGAGGAACCATGAAGACGTCTCTGTGACCGTTTAGGTGACTTAAGTTTCCTTTTTGGAGAGCGTGTGGCAGCGTGAACCTCTACCACATGGACACCTTTAGCTAAAGTTGCAGAATTGTCATTAGTTGAAGGGTCACCAGAATGAGTGTCTGATAAGGTTTCCAAAACAGAGAAGGTATTATGTAGTGTAACCTTAGAAACGCTCTCACTGGAGCATAAAGCAGCTGCCTCTTGAGAGGGTTGAGAGGGTGTTACAACTGATTTGGGGCGAAGGGTGGAGGTGTATGTCTTAACACCACCATCCTTCTGTCGCCTGAAGTTGAGTTGCCGTCTGGCACTACCAATACTAATGAATTGGCTATTAGCCAAGTGGAGAATATCCTGCTCAAGGAGGTACATCTTACATTGGCGAGACCACAAGGGGTGAGCATCTCTGCAGTAAAAGCAGTAACTCTCTGACCGACATTCAGAAATAAGATGTGCGTCAGAAGCAGAACAATTACCACACCGGGAACGGTTGTTGCAGTTCCTCCTCCCATGACCAAACTCATAACAACAGAAACACTGTAAGGGACTCTCAACAAAAGGCTTCACCTCAAAAGAGGAGAGGGTTAATGTTAATGCGATCTGGGATATGCGAACCATAAAAAGTGAGGATGATCATATTTTTACTGCCTTTCATCTTTGTTATTCGTTGGACATTGTCTGGGCACATAGCAAGAATGTCCTCTTCTGAAAATTCATATAGGTCTTCATTATATATACGCCCCTTGCTATAATTGAATGTTCGGTGTGGTTTGATAGATTCAAACATACTATCAGTAGGACAGGGGAGATTGAGGAGCATCATGGCCTGAGTAAGATCTTTGGCTCTGATTAAGACGCCCTTACCATATTTCTTTATGTGGCCCATTGGTAGTACTCCAACTTCCTTCTCCAAATAACGGGAAGCATGGATAAGGTTACCACGTCCCTCCCTGTAATATGCTACAAACCAAAAGGGTGTTGGAACCTGACGTTCCTTTGGGACATTCTCTTTAGAGTCATCAAAAAGGTTAGGGCAGTAGTCATTATCACTATCTACTACATTGGCAGACCGCATTAACTGAACTTTACAGTGAGTATCCCCCACTGTCAGAGAATCTTTTGCCTCAAATGCTGCTTTGGCAGCAGCATTTGTTTTGAATGTAATATAACACCGATTAGACCTACAATCACAGTCATAAGTGATTCGGATACGAAGGACTACTCCGAAACACTTAAAAATGGAGTGGATAGCGCCATACGAAAGTGATGCCTGTACATTAGTTATTATCAATGTGTCACAACCACTAACACGGTTATCTGACACTACACCCGACCTGCTGGGTCTACTCATATTTGGAGCTCTCTGCTCATCACCACGACCAGATTTTGGCGTCTCGAGGGCCTGGTCGACCACCGCTCGAGAGTGAGATTTGGGTTTTGATGTATCCATATAGCATTGATTTAAAGTGTTTGGCCCCAGGAGCCAAGAGCTACTACCAACCGGGCAGATGAGGGGACCGAGCGCTGGTCGCCGCAGGCGGGGTACCTCTTCCCCCACGGGGCCACTCGTTTTAAAAAGCACCCCAATGGCTCGAAAGTTTGCCCACGACGGTGCTAAGACCCCCTTCCCCAACATCTCCCGGCCCAGACACCCAACCATCCAACATAGGACTGCCCCTAGAAGGCAGTCCCTCTGGAGGGCAGCACTGTTGGCCCGTACTGGCAGCCTATTGCATAGGAACCATTTAGTCTGGTCTCTCACTGGCGACCTTACTAGCATGGGAAACCCTCTCTCCCCAAAATTGGGGCAGAGCAGGGGCCAAAGCCCCCTCTAGCCTAGCTCGCCAGGTCATAGAGACACGCAAGCCCCCCCACCTCGTCAAGGCGATTCCCGTTTGGGGGGGAAAATAACAGTGATAAAGTACAATAAATGACTGGGGCAAAATACTGGGACACAGCCGGATCTGGCAACACTGCTGCAAAACAGTATTTCTTTCAATAAATACTGGATTACCTCCCCATAATAATAATAATAATGTGTTGTTGTGAGTTGTCTACTATAATAACCAGGGCTGCCCAGGAGAAGGACTTGTTATTTCATCTATTTTTTTTCTTCTATTAATTACACGCTAATTAACATTATCATTATAATATAAAATACAATATACAAGTGTTATGGTAGTGTGTACATAAAAAGGAATTACTTAGGATTACTATACTTCACTAACTTCAGCATCAGAATAATTCCCCTATTTGTCTCAATAATTCCCTGTTTACTCTTGTCAGATAAATAGTTGTGCATTTACCATCTTCTAAAAACAGCTTTTTTTTAATACTTTCCCTGTGTGGACTTCAAAATTCCCCAAAGCAGAGAAATTTCCCTGCACCTGACAACACTGTGACTGATTGTGACAGGCAACATAACATACATAATTATAACAATGCTGCTCTAATATCTAACAATAACATAACATAGGTACTGTACATATTATAACAATGCTACTTTAAGGTGTAACACAATAATGTAACGTCACAATTCAGCTCTACGTTAAGGTGTAACACAATAACACGTTAAGGTTACAAGGAGTTACAAGGAGGTACAAAGAGGGTACCTGTGGGTTTAGTTGTGCAAGTATGTGACCGTCCTCGAATGTGTCATGTGAAACCATCAAGGAACACTCACACAACGGCTTAAACACCTAGACGGTGATTTAAGACTTAAGGTGTACGGTAACACAATAACACCTTTTTGTGTATACAGTATAGATAAAGTATTATAATTGTGAAAGAGGATATTATTAAGTATAATTAAATAAGGTAATAAATAATACAGTATTGTACCTTGGTTTTGGAGATATAAATATAACTTTGTAACGTTAGGATATCTGGCCGTGTTGATTTCTGAATGTAACCGATTACTTTCACAATATTCTCGTTACAGCTGACGTTAGGTATATATACAGTCTGTAGTCTATCCTGGTATATATACAGTCTGTAGTCTATCCTGGTATATATACAGTCTGTAGTCTATCCTGGTATATATACAGTCTGTAGTCTATCCTGGTATATATACAGTCTGTAGTCTATCCTGGTATATATACAGTCTGTAGTCTATCCTGGTATATATACAGTCTGTAGTCTATCCTGGCAGCAGATTCAAACGTGTTGGTATTGCGGTGCTGTGTAATTAACGTTGAATAAGCAATAGAAGAATGAGTTCCAGAGATAGAGGAGCAAGGAAAAAGGAGTGCAAGAGGTGTGGATTCATGGGAAGATTAAATGAAGAGGAAAAGTGCACGAGTTGTGAGGAAGACGACAAAAAGAAAACACGGCCATCACATCGACGGGAGTCCAGCCAGTCCAGGGATGTATGCAAGCAGTGTGATGATGAAGTAACAGAGGAAGATGCAGGAATACAATGTGATCATTGTAAAAGATGGTATCATAAGAATTGTGAGAAGGTAGGAGAAGAATTGTATAAACAGTTGGAACGGGATAAAGAACGACTTTGGTTCTGCAAGGGATGTAATAGTCAGGTGAGGAAGAAGCTGGAGGGAGCTAACAAGATGAATGAGGATAATATTGAGATGAAAAAAGAGTTGAAAGAATTAAAAGAGGAGAATAAAAAGGGGATGGCGTGGATGGAAAAATATGAGAAGAATATGGAGAAGGATAGAGAGGGGAATGAGGAGGAGGATAATGAGAAAAGGTATGAGAATAATGATATGAAAAGGGAGCTGGGGAAAATTAAAGAACATATGGAAAGAATGCAGAAAAAGTTGGAGGAGGTGGACAACAAGTGGAAAAGAATGGAAGAGGATCTACAAGAGAGTATAACAAAAAAAAGTAGTAGAAATATTGGAGGAAAGAGAGGAGAAGAAAAAAAGGATTAAAAATGTAAGTGATCTATAACCTAGAAGAGAAAGATGCAAGGAATTGGAGAGAGGAGACGGAAAATGACCAAGCAGCTTGCATGGATATTTTTACAAATGAAATGCAAGTAGAGGACATTAAAATAGTGGACACAGTGAGACTGGGAAGAAAGGAACAAAAGGAGCAAGGGGAAGAAAGAAAACCAAGAGCACTACTGGTAAAACTATCAAATGTACGCACAAAATGGGAATTAGTGGTAAGAGCTAAGAAGCTAAAGGAAGCAAGAAAAGAAGAGTACAAAAGAGTGTTTGTGGTGCCAGACCTAACATTCAGGGAAAGGGAAAAGGAAAGGGAGCTAAGGAATATGCTAAAAGAGAAAAGAGATAACGGAAAGAGAGGATGGTTCATAAGAAAAGGGAAACTGGTGAAAGGAAATTTTTGGTAAATGGAAATCAAAACAAGAAGGAAGAAAAGGAGAATGTACATATTAAATTAATAAATATACAAGGATTAACAAAAGCAAAGATGAGTGAGCTAGAAGAAATAATTGATAAGAACACAGTTATGTGTTTAACAGAAACACAACTAAAAATAAGAAATATCCAGATAAAAGATATGAATGTATATGAAAGCATGAGAGAACAAAAAGAAAAGAAAGGAGGAGGAATAATGATAATACACAAGAAAAATGAAAGAATAATGTTCAAGAAAATGGAAAATTTTAATAAAGATTACTTATATGTAAAAGGGGAAATTTACGGTAAAGAAACTAATATAATAGTGGTGTATTTTTCTGTAAATGATGAGGAAAGAAATAAAACTTTACAACAAGAAATAGAAACACATTTAAGTAAGCTGGATGACAAAGCAACAATTATACTGGGAGACTATAATGGACATGTAGGATATAAAGGTAAACAAAGTATAAATAGAAATGGGAGAAGGATATTGAACTGGATAGATAAATACAGTTTGATAATGCTAAATGACGACTTAAACTGCAGAGGAGAGATAACTTGGCAAAAGAATGAGCAAAAAAGTGTAATTGATTTTGCTCTTGTTAATCCAAACTTTTATGATGTATACAAGGAAATGTTTATAGATGAAGAAAGAGAAATATTTGATCTCTCTGATCATAACATGATACAGATAAAACTAAAAATCAAAGGGGGAGTGGATAAAATCAATAAAAATAGGTGGGAAGAAATATCATACTATAAAACAGAGGAGGAGAATGTGAAAGAATATGTGAAGGAAGTTGAACAGAGAATGGAAGTAGAAGACATTACAAACATGGAAGAATTTAATAAGATAATAAAGGAAAGTGCGGACAATAAACTAAAAACAATATACCGAAGAAGAACGGATAAGACTGGACAAAATAAGGAGGCACCATGGTTTAATGAGAATATTAGAGAAGGAATAAGAAAGAGAAAATATTATAACAGACTAACAAGGAACTCTAAAACACAAGAAAAATGGAGATGAATAAGGAACTGTATATTGTACAAAAGAAAAAGGTGCAACTAGAGATAAAGAAGGCTGTATGTATTTATGAGGAAAAAATAACCCAGGAAATTACACAAGGGGGAAATGCAAGTAAAAAGATGTGGGAAAATATCAATAAATTAAGAAAGAAGGATGGAAAAGAAAATGGGGAAATAAAGATATACAATGAGAATGGAGAAGAATTAAAAGAGAAACATCTCAGAATAGAGATGGAAAGATATTGGAATACAATATACAATAAACAATCAAATAAAATAGATATGGTGTGGAACGAGGTGAAACGAAATGAGTATGAAGAATTAAAAATGACAAACAGTGAAAATGGAGAAGGAAAGTTTATGATACAGCTACCAATGAACCATGAAGGAGAACAAAAGGAACAAACAATTATAATCACAGATCAATTGAAGGAACATATGGATATGGCACTGCCAATTAAGAGAGAGATGACAAACGTGGAAAAACCTAAAATAACAACTTTACAATTGAAAGAAAACATAAAGAAATTAAAAAATAAAAAATCAGCTGGACCAGACAAACTAAAGCCAGAATTATACAAAACTTTATTAACAAGCAACAAGATAATGAGCACTATGACAGCATGTTTTAATGAAATTATAAATACAGGGAAAGTACCTAAGGATTGGAAAGCATCAAGGACTGTTATGTTACCCAAAGTCAATAAACCCAAAGTAAATGAATTAAGGCCAATAGCATTAACTAACATATCATATAAAATATTCATGTCTACTGTAATAAAGGAAAAAATAGAACAACAAATAAAGATAAACAATGAAATTAAAGAGAATCAAAATGGATTTACAACAGGAGGAAGAATAGAAAATAACTTATTGATTTTGAAATACTGTATAGATAAAATATATGAGCAAAAAAAGTGGTATCAATAGACTTTGCAAAAGCATATGATTCCATAGATAGAAAGAAAATGATTGAAGTGTTAAAAGAGTACAAAGTTCATGAAACAGTAATATATATAATTGCAGATAATTACACTGGTGACAAAACAACACTAGAATATGGAAAGGAAAATAAAACAGAAATAAACATCAGTAGTGGCATAAAACAAGGATGCACAAGCTCAACAACATTATTTAAACTGATAACATATTATATAATAAATAGATTGGAAGAAGAATGTGTTGGTTATAAAGATGAAATTTTGAAATTAGTAACTTTATTCTTTGCTGATGATGGATTAATACTGGCAACAACAATAGATGAGGCTGAGAAAACAATTGATTGCTTAATAAAAGTGGGAGAAGAATGTGGCTTAGACATAAACAAATCGAAAAGCAAAATATTAATTTTCAACATGAAACAGAAACCAGAAAAATTGAGAGACATTGAAATAACAGATAAGATAAAATATTTGGGTATTACAATAAATGATAAGAAAAAGTGCTTCAGAATACATAAAAGCCAAGCAATACATAAAAGCCAAGCAATACAAAAGGCGAGGAAAATGGCAAACATGACTTATACAATAATAGCACAGAGTGTAAATAAGATCTTAATTGGAAAAACATACTGGAAAAGTGTAGTGCTACCATCAGTACTATATGGATCAAATGTAGTGGAATTTACAAAAACTGAAACAGAAGAACTCCAAAGGATAGAAAATAATGTATATAGATTTATATTAGGTGCACCAAAATATGCTCAAGTAGCAACATTAAGAGGAGAAATAGGAGCCTCCAGTATGCAGAGCAGAATTGAAGAAGGTTATATAAAATACCTAAAATACGGAATAGAAGGAAAAAATCAATTAGTAAAAATAATAATGCAAGAAAAGATGGAAAGTGGAAAAGACCAATGGATGAAGAAGGTAAAATCATTCCTTAAAGAAACTGAGTTGGGAGGAAAGTCAATAAAAGAAACTAGTGTCAAAGAAATAAAGGAAAAAATTAAAAAATGGGACACAGAACAATGGAAGGAGGAAGTTAAGGAAAAACCGAGTTTGGAAATCTACAAAGCATTTAAAACAGAAATAAAGACAGAAAAAATATATGATAATGATATGTCATCAGTACTATTATATAAGGGAAGAACAAATAATTTGAAACTTAATGACAGGAAAAGATTTACAGGAGATGAGGTAAAATGTGACTTGTGTGAAGCAGAAACAGAGGATATAAGGCATTTCATATTGTGGTGCCCATTTCTACAGAAAGAAAGAAATAAAATTGTGAATTTACAACAACCATATATAGAAAATGAAAATAATATTTTAGGACAGTTACTATTTAATGAAAAAAATACAAGTGTAACAAAGGACTACCTATTTCAAATTTGGAAAAAAAGAGAAAAATAAAGGAAAACACAAGGATTAACATAAACTAAAGGAAAATAATATATTGAAAATAATAGATAAAGAAAAAAAAAGCACAGCATCGGTATAAACACTAATTAATATACAAACGAGACAAAAGAGGAGTGCCGTTGGAAAGGCAAAACTCCTCACCTATCAACTGAACTGAACTGAACTGAAATAATAATAATAAATAAATAATAATAATAATAATAATAATAATAAATAATAATAATAATAAATAATAATAATAATAATAAAGTCTGAAATAATAAAGTGTCATTAATATGGGAGGAAATTCTGTGTTGGTAAATTTGGAGCTAACGTTACTGAATCTTCCAAACTCTTCCAGGAAACAGAACACCATTATTTTTGCTATTTTGGTGCTGTTTCCTAACTAACCTACTGTACTTTAGAGGAATCAAGGCACTCCAATGTAACCAAAGTGAATGACCTCCTTAATATAGTGGGTCAGGTTAGGTTATAGTAACATGTTGACTTAGTTAGGTCTATAATAATCTATCTTGGTTCTGGTTACATTATTATAGGTTACTTCAGGTTATATATTATTACTTAGTTAGGTCTATAATAATATAATCTATCTTGGTTCTGGTTAGGTTAGGTTAGATCACTTCAGGTTATATATTATTACTTAGTTAGGTCTATATACTGTAATATAATCTATCTTGGTTCTGGTTAGGTTAGGTTAGGTCACAAGTTATATATTATTACTTAGTTAGGTCTATAATAATATAATCCATCTTAGTTCTGGTTAGGTTAGGTCACAACAGGTTATATATTATTACTTAGTTAGGTCTATAATAATATAATCTATCTTGGTTCTGGTTAGGTTAGGTCACAACAGGTTATATATTATTACTTATATTATAGTTAGGTCTATATACTGTAATATAATCTATCTTGGTTCTGGTTAGGTTAGGTTAGGTCACTCCAGGTTATATATTACTACTTAGTTAGGTCTATATACTGTAATATAATCTATCTTGGTTTTGGTTACATTATTATAGGTCAGTTCAGGTTATATATTATTACAATAAACACAGAGGAATTATTTGGCATTAAGGCAAGCATGGAAATGGTTGACAGGAAAACAGAAAAAAGGAGAAAGATCAGATTACTGTATAAAGTAAAGTTATATAATATTTGAGGTAAAAGTCAGGAATGACACAAAATGTACATGACGAATATTAATATTAACAATTTATAAAACATAAATATACTGTAGTATCTATCTATTATAATTGTTGGTGTTGTTTTTATCTTTCATTTACTGTTAACTTTCCATGTGTATTGTCTTTGTATGGGTATATCTGTATAAAAGGTCAATGTAGCCAACATTTACAATTTGTGTATATTTTACAAAGGGACAATGTAATATGTTCATGTGTAATGAATTTAAGAACAGGTTGCATTTATTTTTGGTATAATAGCATATAGAAAATTCAGCTCTCCAGAACCTAACCTAATCCAATGTTTAATACAAATGTTTAATTCATTTAACAATATAACTTTAAGTACCAATACTGTATATACCGTATTAAGTATTATTTATGTTTTTGTTTAATATAATGATAATAATACTTTTTATTTAATTCATTTGATAATATTCTTTTAAATATAAGTACTGTATAATTATAATGAATATATATTATTTATGTTTTTGTTTAATATAATGATAACACAACTTTTTGTTTAATTAATTCATTTGATAATATTCCTTTAAATATAAGTACTGTATAATTATAATGAATATATATTATTTATGTTTTTGTTTAATATAATGATAACACTACTTTTTGTTTAATTAATTCATTTGATAATATTCCTTTAAATATAAGTACGCACTGTATAATTATAATGAATATATTATGTAGTTGAAGTTAGTTGGTCAAGGTGTGTGTGTGTGTCTGAGAAGCCTTGTTATATATTATATATTCACTATTATATTAATTAATAGTGATATAAGCCAAAGTAATAATTACAACTCATTATTCATTAACATTATTAAGTTACAACATTATTATACAACATCTCTCTTAAAATCTATATAAGGAATTTATATTGAAGTTGTGTATATTATATTTAGTTATGTGGCGTATCTCAGTAAAGTATAATGAAGACTGATAAGTGATTAAAAACTATTATTTTAACTTGTTATTGACTTACTATTTGTGTTGTTAAATGGCGGTGAACTTCAGAGGGACTGCAAGCCTAATATTGTTTTCCCACCAAAGTCCAAAGATAATATATTTATTTCATATTAATAAATTTTATTATGATAGCAATATTTATGTAATCATATTTTCATTGCAGAGGGATAATGTAGAGAAATGGTAAGACTTGCAGATAACATGTCGGGAGTTTACCAAACCTCCAAACGATATTAATCAATATTATTTATAAGATCCTGGTATTATTATTCTGCATTGAAAATAGGATTCAATGTACGTTATAGAACATCACATAAATATTGTCATCATGATAAAATTTATTAATATGAAATAAATAAGGCTTCTTTGGTGGGAAAACAATATTAGGCTTGCAGTCCCTCTGAAGTTCACCGCCATTTGACAAAATAAGTTAAAATAAGTTTTTATCAGTCTTCATTATACTTTACTAAGATCACAAACTAAATACACCAGACAACAAAATATAATATACACAACTTCAATATATAATAATATACCTTATATAGATTTTAGATGGAAGTTGCAAGATAAATGTTGGTGGATAATGATGTTGCAACTTGCGATTATTATGCTAATGAATAATTAGTTATTATTGTTACTTTGGCTTATAATTATATTATTATAATTTATTATCATATATATCATCATATTTCAAATAACATAGACCACAATATTAATATTTTAAATCAAAGCAAATGATAAAATACGTCATTAGAAAATGAGGATAATTTTTGGTAGATAATTAATGGTGTTACAACTTGTTGATTATGCTAATGAATATTGAGTAATTATTACTTTGACTTATTAATTTTCAAATAACAATTATAATTGAATTAGTGTATTATTTCAATACAAATTAACATATTTGACACTGATCTATATATATAATGTAATATAATATAATATTATCATATTTTTGGAACAATGTCATTTTGACCAATCACAGTCCCTCATTCAAACTCTTGAACCTCATTGGTCAGACGATGAATTATGAAAATTTAAAATGAAAATCCTTGCATCTGATTGGTTGTGGAGGATATATATAATATGAAATTTCAAATACTTCAAGTTGATTGGTTGCTACGTGACAGATGACTGAGTCATGTGATGCTGTCAAGGGTATAAAAGGAAGTGTGCAGGGTGTATTGCCTCAGTATATACTACAACTCTGATATGGTAAGACGTACACAAATGTACTCCCATAAACCCTACCACCATTTGACAACACAGACCAACATTAACAGGTAAGAACCATATAACTATTATTAAATAACTAATTAAAACAAATTGATATAACAAGAATTAATAGAAAATAAGAAATAAATTAATGAAAGTATTGATTGAATATTACTAATATTATTATTGTCGTATTTTTGTTGTCCAAGCGTCGGCTTTGGGTACCAAGCGGACTTGAAGCAAGCCGTATCTGACAATAAAAACAGTCCAGATTACGTGGACCCGAACACTTGGCTTACAGAAGGTAAAATACTGCAAGTTGGATTACATAAATAATTCTTTTTTTTTTTTTTGTCTTACCTGTAATATATAACTATCCAAAGTAGCCTATACCTCGTTAAATACTACTACATCTTATTACATCATTATTTTGGTTTATCTAGCACTAATTACAAGTTACATGCAATAATCATTTAATACATTAATGATTTATTATTATTATTATTATTATTAGCATATTTCAATGACCTGTGGGCCATATTGTTGTTGTCATGTGACCCAAAGTGAGGCCAGCGGCACCAACATTGTTCCTGAGCACTGCTGCTGCTGCTGCTGGTTGAAAAAAGGTCGAAGACGGCTTGCTTCCGCTTGGCACCGCTTGATATCAAACGTCCAACAAAAACAGTACAGAGCAAACTCGCTTGGTGAAAAGAAAGCGAGCTTCGTGTCGCTTGGACAACATATGTCGTATTTTTGTTGTCAGATACGGCTTGCTCCAAGCCCGCTTGATAACCCAAGCCGACGCTTGGACAACAAAAATACGACCATAGATAATGAAATGAACAATATTATATTATATGTTAATATTATTTGTTTATTGTGAGAAGTTTGATCTCTATCATAATATAATGTTATTAATTGTAATACACAGTACAATAAACAATTAATGTACCGGTATTTGTTATATAAAACTATATCAAAATGTATATTATATTCACCATGTATCATATTGAACGAGGCCAATAGTTACACCTTATATTCTTATACAAAATGAAAAAAAAAAAAAAAAAAAAAAAAAAAAAAAAAATATATATATATATATATATATATATATATATATATATATAATAAAAAACATAAAACAAACTAAATACAAATAATAATAATAATAATAATAATAAAAAAAAAAATTGAAATAAAATAAAATAATTATAATAAAAAAACAAAACAAAAAAAATAATAATAATAAAAGTAAAAAATAAAAAAACGATGATAAAAAAATTAAAAACCAAGAATACAAAAAATAAAAATGAAAAAAAATAACGAAAAACATAATAATAAAAGAAAATGAAAAATAAAATAAAAATAAAGATATGTAAAAAAAAATAATAGAAATAATAATAATAATAATAATAATAAAAAAAAAGAAAAAAAAAAGAATAACAGTAAAAATAATAATAAAAAATGAAAACTATATTAAAATGTATATTATATTTACCATGTATATATTATATTGAACGATGCCATAGTTATGTACGGTATTTGTTATATAAAACTATATTAAAATGTATATTATATTTACCATGTATTATATTGAACGAGGCAAAGAAAATAATATTGAATAAAGAAATAGAAAAAAATAGAAATAATAATAAAAATAATAATAATAATAAAAAAAAATAGAAATAAAAATGATAATAAAAAAATTGGCCTTACATTCTTATACAGAATGAAAAATAAAACTAAGAAAAATAAAAATAAAATTAATAATAATACAAAAATATATATATAATAAAAAAAAACTAAAAAAAGTAACAATAAAAAAGAAAAGAAAAAAAAAGAAAAAAATAACAATAGAAATAAATTTTGAAAAAAGTAAAATAATAGTAAAAATAATAATAATAATAATAATAATAATAATAATAATAGCAAAAATAATAATAAAAGTAAAAAAAAGATAATAATGAAAACAGAAATCGAAAAAAAGAAATAATAATAAAAAAATAGAAATAAAAATGATAATAAAAAATAATAAAAAACTAAGAATAAAAAATGAAAACGAAAAAAAGCGAAAAAAATAATAAAAATTATAATAAAAAAAAAATAAAAATAAAATAAAAATAAAGATATTTAAAAAATAAAATAAAAATACATTATAATATTAATAATAAAAAAATAATAATATAACAAAATAAAAAAGAATAAAAGTAAAAATAATAATAATAAAAAAAATATTAATACAAAAAAAATAAAAAAGAATAACAGTAATAATAATAATATAAAATGAAAACTATATTAAAATGTATATTGTATTTACCATGTATATATTATATTGAACGATGCCATAGTTATGTACGGTATTTGTTATATAAAACTATATTAAAATGTATATTATATTTACCATGTATTATATTGAACGAGGCCAAAAAAAAAAAAAAAAAAAAAAATAGAAAAAATAAATAATATTAAAAATAATAATAATAATAAAAAATAAAAAAAATAGAAAGAAAAATTATAAAAAAAATGGTCTTACATTCTTATACAGACTAAAAAAAAAAATAATGATAATAAAATATATATATATAATAAAAAAAACTAAAAAAAAGTAATAATAAACAAAATAAATGAAAAAAATAGAAAAAAAAATAATAATAATAAAACAAAATAAAAGTAAGAAAAAAACAATAATGAACAAAGAAATAGAAAAAAAAAAATAGAAATGATAATGATAATAAAAAAATAAACACCAAGAATAAAAAATGAAAACGAAAAAAAAGCGAAAAAAATAATATTAATAAAAATAATAATATAAAAAAGGAAAAATAAAATAAAATAAAAATAAAGATATATAAAAATACGAATAAAAATACATTAAAATAATACAAATAATAATAAAAAAATAACAATTAAAAAAAATAAATGAGAACATAAATAAAAATAATAATATAAAAAAAAAAATAATAATAACAAAAAATGAAACCTCTATTAAAATGTATATTGTATTTACCATGTATATATTATATTGAACGATGCCATAGTTATGTACGGTATTTGTTATATAAAACTATATTAAAATGTATATTATATTTACCATGTAATATATTGAACGAGGCCAAAAAAAAAAATAAAAAAAAAAATAGAAAAAAATAGAAATAATAATAATATTAATAATAATTATAATAATAAAATAGAAATAAAAATGATAATAAAAAAAATGGCCTTACATTCTTATACAGAATTAAAACTAAAACTAAAAAAAAATAAAAAAAAATAATAATAATAAAATATATATATATATTAAAAAAAACTAAAAAAAAGTAATAATAGAAAAGAAATGAAAAAAAAAGAAAAATAATAATAATAAAAATAAATTTTGAAAAAAATAAAATAATAATAATAATAATAATAATAATAATAATAATAACAATAATAATAATAATAATAATAATAATAATAATAACAAAAATAATAATAAAAGTAAAAAAAAATATAATAATGAAAACAGAAATAGAAAAGAAAAAAAAAGAAATAAAAATGATAAAAAAAAACAAGAATAAAAAATGAAAACGTAAAAAAAGCGAAAAAAAATAAAAAATAAAAATAATAATAATAAAAAAATGAAAATAAATATATATATATATAAAAAAAAAATACATTAAAATAATAAAAATAATAATAATAATAAAAAAAAAATGAAAATAAATATATATAAAAATAAAAATACATTAAAATAATAAAAATAATAATAAAAAATAACAATAAAGAAAATAAAAATAATAATAAAATAAAAAATAAAAAATAATAACAGTAAAAATAATAATAAAAAATGAAAACTATATTAAAATGTATATTATATTTACCATGTATATATTATATTGAACGATGCCATAGTTATGTACGGTATTTGTTATATAAAACTATATTAAAATGTATATTATATTTACCATGTATATATTATATTGAACGATGCCATAGTTATGTACGGTATTTGTTATATAAAACTATATTAAAATGTATATTATATTTACCATGTAATATATTGAACGAGGCCAAAAAAAAAAAAAAAAAAAAGAAATAGAAAAAAATAGAAATAATAATAAAAATAATAATAATAATAATATTAATAATAATAATAATAATAATAATAAAATAAAAATAAAAATGATGATAAAAAAATTGGCCTTACATTCTTATACAGAATTAAAAATAAAAATAAAAAAAATAAAAAATAAAATTAATAATAATAAAAAATATATATATAATAAAAAAAAACTTTAAAAAAGTAATAATAAAAAAGAAAAGAAAAAAAAAGAAAAATAATAATGATAAAAATAAATTTTGAAAAAAATAAAATAATAATAATAATAATAATAATAATAATAATAATAATAAAAGTAAAAAAAAATACAATAATGAAAACAGAAATAGAAAAAAAAAATAGAAATAAAAATGATAAAAAAAATAAATAAAAAAAACAAGAATAAAAAATGAAAACGAAAAAAAGCGAAAAAAATAATATTAATAAAAATGATAATAAAAAATAAATAAAAATAAAATAAAATGAAAATAAATATATATAAAAATAAAAATAAAAATACATTAAAATAATAAAAATAATGATTAAAAAAAAAAATAGTAATAATAAAAAAAAAGAATAACAGTAAAATAATAATAAAAAATGAAAATTATTTTAAAATGTATATTATATTTACCAAGTATATATTATATTGAACGATGCCATAGTTATGTACAGTATTTGTTATATAAAACTATATTAAAATGTATATTGTATTTACCATGTAATATATTGGACGAGGCCGAAAAAAATATTAATGAAAAAAGAAATAGAAAAAATAGAAATGATAATAAAAATAATAATAATAAAAAAAATAAAAAAAATAAAAATAAAATAAAAATAAAAATGATTATATAAAAAAATTGGTCTTACATTCTTATACAGAATGAAAAAAATAAATAAATAAAATAAAAATAAAATTAATAATAATAAAAAAATATATATATAATAAAAAAAGAAGTAATAATAATAAAAAATATAAATAAAAATATAAAATAAAAAAAATAAAATAAAAATAAAAATAACACTTGAACAAAAATAAAGATAATTAGAAAAATAATAATAATAATAATAATAAAATATTAATAATAATAAAATAAATAAATAATAAAAGTAAAAACAAAATAATAATGAAAAAAGAAATAGAAAAAATAGAAGTAATAATAAAAATCATCATAACAAAAAAAAAAGAAATAAATAAAAATGATAATAAAAAAAAAACAGAATAAAAATGAAAACGAAAAAAGCGAATAATAATAATAATAATAACATAAAATATAAATAAAAATATAAAAATATATAAATAATAAAAATAAAAATACATTAAAATAATAATAATAAAAAAATAACAATAAAAAAAAAAAAATAATAATAATAAATAGAAATATAAAAGAATAACAGTAAAAATGATAATAAAAAATGAAAACTCTATTAAAATGTATATTGTATTTACCATGTATATATTATATTGAACGATGCCATAGTTATGTACGGTATTTGTTATATAAAACTATATTAAAATGTATATTATATTTACCATGTAATATATTGAACGAGGCCAAAAAAAATATTAATGAAAAAAGAAATAGAAAAAACATAGAAATAATAATAATAAAAAAAAAAATATAAATAATAAGAAAATTGGCCTTACATTCTTATACAGAATGAAAAAAAAAACTAGAAAAAAATAAAAATAAAATTAATAATAATAAAAAAATATATATATATAATAAAAGAAAAACTAAATAAAGATAACAATAAAAAAAGGAAAAAAATAATAATAGAAATAAAATTTGAAAAAAAAAAAATAAAAAAAAAATAATGATAAAAATAATAATAATAATAATAAAAAATAATAATAATAAAAGTAAAAAAAAAGATAATAATGAAAAAAGAAATAGAAAAAAAAATAGAAATAATAATGATAATAAAAAAAATAAAAACCAAGAATAAAAAATGAAAACGAAAAAAAAGCGAAACAAATAATAGTAATAAAAATATTAATAAAAAAAAAAAATGAAAAATAAAATAAAATTAAAATAAAGATATATAAAAATAAAAATAAAAATATATAAAAATAGTAGAAATAATAATAAAAAAAATAACAATAAAAAATAGTAATAATAATAAAATAAAAATAAAAATAATAATAACAAATAAAATAAAAAAGAATAATAAAAAAATAACAATAAAAAAACTAAAAAACTAAAAAACTAAAAATATTAATAACAATAAAAAATAAAATAAAAAAGAATAGCAGTAAAAATAAAAATAAAAAAATGAAAACTCTATTAAATTGTATATTATATTTACCATGTATATATTATATTGAACGAGGCCAAAAAAAATAGTAATGAAAAAAGAAATAGAAAAAAATATAAGTAATAATAATAAAAAAATAATAATAATAATAAAAAAAAAAAAAAAAATAGAAATGCAAAAGAAAAAAAATAGAAATAAAAATGACAATAAAAAAAGTTGGCCTTACATTCTTATACAGAATGAAAAAAAAAATAATAATAAAAAAATATATATATAATAATAAAAAAAAGTAATAATAATAATAATAACTATAATTTTTTTTTTGAGAAAAAAAAAAAAAAAAATAAAAAAATAATAAAAATAATAATAAAAGTAAAAACAAAAAATTATGAAAAAATAAATAGAAAAAAAATCATAATAAAAAAATGAAAATAAAAAAAAAAATAAAAAAAATAGAAATAAATATGATAATAAAAATAAATAAAAAACAAGAACAAAAAATGAAAATGAAAAATAAACACGAGAAGAATAATATTAATAAAATTATAATATTAATAAAAAATAAATAAATAAAAAAAGTGAAAAAAATAAAATAAAATTAAAATGTATATTGTATTTACCATGTATTATATTGAAGGAGGCCAATAGTTACACCTTATATCCTTATACAGGAAAAAAAAAAAAAAAAAAAAAAAAAAAAAAAAAAAAAAAAAAAAAATATATATATATATATATATATATATATATATATATATATATATATATATATATATATATATATATATATATATATATATATATATATATATATATATTAAAAATATATATAATAATGAGAAAAAAAATTAATATAAATAAAAATAGAAATATAGACAATGGTAATACAAATAATTTTTGTTTTGTGTACCAACTACTATATATACAGACATATATAACCATTTATAATAATTATTTACACAAGTTAGAGCTACAATATGAACAATATATACTTATCTAACACAAATCATTACATAACTAAGTTAATTATTAAAATATTAAATTGAATGAATAATATATCACTATTGTACTTAAATTAACACCAATTTACAGAGTATTTAGTATTATAAACAATAACATTCTTACCTAAACACAAATAATGGAATACCGTAATTAATTAAACAGAATGAATTGTATATCACTAAAATATTCTGTATTTAACTTGACACAGTGTTTATATAAGAAGGAACGATAAGTCATTACCCGACAAACACCAGTCCATAATAAAATAATAATAATAATAATAATAATAATAATAATAATAATAATAATAATAATAATAAAAAATAATAATAATAAAAAAAAATTAGAAACAAAATAATAATAATAATAATAAAATAATAATACGAATTTTTTTTTATAGACAAATAATAATAATAAATATAGAAATAAAAATAATAATAATATGTTATAATTAAGTTGTAATGTGTTATATAATTTAACTAAAAATGTAATAATATTAACGTGTAATGTAATATTATAATTAAGTTGTAATATGTTATGTCTATATATAACCCCCCTAACGGGAACTGCCTTGATATGGTGAGGGGCTTGTGTGTCTCTGAGACCTGGCGAGCTAGACTAGAGGGGGCTCCGGCCCCTGCTCTGTCCCGATATCGGGGAGAGAGGGTTTCCCATGCTAGGAAGGTCGCCAGTGAGAGACCAGACTAAATGGTTCCCATCTTACACTGTCCTTCTTTTCATTTTATTTCCTTCCTGCTTGTTGTCACACCTTTATCTCTTTCACCTTTTTCTGGCGCTATACCACCTCCATGTTGCCAAGCCTTATATCCATCAATCAATCAATGTATATAACTATAATTATATTATTTAACTAAAAATGTAATAATATACATGTGTAATGTAATGTTATAATTAAGTTGTAATATGTTATGTATTATTTGTATTATTTATAATATTTATATCATCTGTAATGTAATGTTATAATTAAGTTGTAATATGTTATGTATTATTTGTATTATTTATAATATTTATATCATCTGTAATGTAATGTTATAATTAAGTTGTAATATGTTATGTATTATTTGTATTATTTATAATATTTATATCATCTGTAATGTAATGTTATAATTAAGTTGTAATATGTTATGTATTATTTGTATTATTTATAATATTTATATCATCTGTAATGTAATGTTATTATTAAGTTGTAATATGTTATGTATTATTTGTATTATTTATAATATTTATATCATCTGTAATGTAATGTTATTATTAAGTTGTAATATGTTATGTATTATTTATAATATTTATATCATCTGTAATGTAATGTTATAATTAAGTTGTAATATGTTATGTATTATTTATAATATTTATATCATCTGTAATGTAATGTTATAATTAAGTTGTAATATGTTATGTATTATTATTATTAGCTTTGCGCAGTGGCAATATCGTAACCAATGAGGTGAAGAGGTGCGGCCACTGGGCACAAGCTACCATCAGCAATTGGGAAAAATTTCAAAACACCTCGGTGACCAGGTAAGTCTCACCCCGCCTCCACGCGGTAACCACGGGTGACACCTTCCTAATTTTAGTTTTATTTTATTGTAACTCGGAGGTGAAGCTAAAGGGGGAGGCGGTGTGGGGACAGTTTAGGTTCCCACGATAGGTTTTAAAGTTTTTGTATTTTTTTTTGTATTGTATATATTTTAAGTGGTTGTTTGTAGTTTTCTTTTATTTTATATATTGCTGTTGTTGTTTTTTTTAAATTCTGACAATGCTGGTGGCCCGTGTCCCTCCGGGAATGAGCGCTGCGTTGGCCTTGCCAGCCACCCGCGGCCCCCCAATGGGGGGGAGGACGGCTGCGGCTAGTGGCGGGGAGGGGTCTCCGGTCTGTCCTGTAGGGGACAAGGGAGGGGAAGAATGTTTGAGAGTAGTTGGAATTAATGTGAATGGAATGACGAATGAAGTGAAAAGGAGAGAGATAGTAGAGTGTACGAGGAGGAGTAGGATAGATGTATGTGGAATAACAGAGACACATGTGAAAGGATGGGGTTTGGAAGAGAGTGGGGATGGAGGGAAGAGTGTGTTGTGGGAAGGAATGGAAGGAGGTGTAGCATGGACAGGTATGGATGAAAAGAGTAAAGGGAGAGGAAAAGAAGGATGTGCATTGTTGGTGTCTGGGAGGGTGTGGAAAGGAATAGATGGACATGGAAGGAAGGGTACAAGAATTTTTTTTTTTTTTTTTTTTATTGATGCAACTAGGCATCTGGCGGCGCAACAGCTAGGGTCATATACCGCCAAACACAAAATTATTATCCTCAACTAACAAAATCACAAACTCCCGAAAGGGACACGTATCATAACTAAATTACACACAAACTATAAACATACACCATTACTAAAAGAACGCGTCAACTTAACTAATATATAAAAAAGAATCAAGACTAAATAATATCAAACTATCTAAAAACCATAAGTATAATAAAATCACAATTTATGGAGGAGGCCAGCCTCTTCCACATAGGAGAGAGTGTTCCCTCCCACACTACAAGCCTCCTCCCCGAGCACCAGGGAGAGACTGTAAGAACCGTCACCCACTCGGTACTCGGAGAGGTGCCTACGACGCAGGTCCCCAAAACTGGGACACTCAACAATAATATGCCTCACTGTCAAAGGGACCAGACAATCATCACAGTAGGGAGGGTTAATCCTGTCCATTAAAAAGCCATGAGTCAATAATGTGTGGCCAATGCGGAGACGGACAAGAGCCGTCTCCCACCGGCGGGACAGGCTGCTGTAGCTCCACAAACCAAGGCGTTGGCGGATGTCACGGAGCTTGTTAGCCCCGACTGCGTCCCATCTGTCCTGCCAGCAGGAACGAACGGCAGCATCTATATAGGGTCGAAGGTCCACTGCAGGGACAGGATGATGTCCGGCAGGAGGCCGAGAATTGGAGACCACAGCCTTAGCCAGGGCATCAGCTCGCTCATTACCATCGACACCCACATGGGCAGGGACCCAACAGAAAGTGACTTTGCGGCCACGACGACCCAGGAGGACAAGCCACTCAAGGATGGCCAACACCAGGGGATGGGGAGAGTTAAAATTGCACAAGGCCTGCAAGGCACTACAGGAATCACTATAAATAGTAAAAGAAGGCTGAGGGAGAGTAAAAATCACTTGGATGGCATATAAAATGGCCGAGAGCTCAGCAGTGAAAATGGACATGACAGAAGGAAGTCTACCACCACGGCAAAAGTCAGGAAAGACAACTCCAAAACCAACTCCAGCATCAGATCTTGACCCATCTGTGTACACAGGGAGGGACCCATCTGTGTACACAGGGAGGGACTCCCTGTGAGTGAAGGCATGTTCTAAAAACAGGGAACGAGCCACTGGAGGAGGAAGAGATTCTTTTTTGTCTGTAAAACAGGTGCAGGGAAAAACTTGTGGAAGAAGCCATGGAGCCACCCTGGGGACCCTCACAGGACGAATCTGGAAATCTTCAATTCCCATCTCCTCCATAGCCTTCCTGACCCGGAAGCCAAAGGGCCAAGGTGTACGAGAATGTGAAAGGTAATAATTAGACATGATATCAGATGACACCGCCAAGCAAGGAAGGGAGTCGGGAAGTCGATGTAATCTATGCCAACAACGAACCATTGAGGACTGGCGACGGAGATCTAGAGGTGGTTCGTTAGCGTCCACCAGGAGACTGGGGATTGGTGATGACCTGAACGCTCCAGTTGCCAGACGTATCCCAGCATTATGAACAGGGTCTAAAACTCTGAGACGGACATCTGTGGCAGAGGAGTACACCTCGCACCCATAATCAAGTTTTGACCTAATGAAAACACGGTATAGGCGAAGGAGGGTGGCCCAATCAGCCCCCCAGGTAGTATGGCTCAGAACCTTCAACAGATTAAGAGCCTTGAGGCAAGAGACCTTAAGTGTACGTAAGTGGGGAACCCAAGTCAAACGTTTGTCGAAAAGGAGACCCAAAAAGCGAGTCTCCTCGACACAGCGTATCCGATAACCATACATGAATAAGTCCGGATCAGGGTGGACACCTCGGATGCGGCAGAAGTGCATAGCAACCGTCTTGGCAGGAGAAAATCGAAACCCATGAGAACCAGTCCAACGTGACACTCTGTCAAGGGCAAGCTGCATGCGTCGCTCCGCCACTGACATATGGGAGGCAGCAAACCAGACTGCTAGGTCATCAGCGTACATCGAGTTGGCTATACCGTCCGGAAGGGATGAGGCAATGGCATTAATTGCTACTGCAAACAATGTGACACTGAGGACACTTCCCTGAGGGATGCCCTCCTCCTGTGCAACAGATGCTGAGAGAGCTGTACCAACCCTTACAGAAAAACTGCGACCACTAAGAAACTCTTTAAGAAAGCGTGGAAGGCGACCTCGCAGGCCATATACATGGAGCTGCTGCAGGATGCCATATTGCCATGTAGTGTCATATGCTTTCTCTAAATCAAAGAATACACAGACAAGGTGTTGATGTCCTGGAAAGGCCTCACATGCAGCAGCTTCCAACCTGACCAGAGCATCTGTAGTGGAACGATGTTTACGAAAACCCGACTGGGACGGAGACAGAAAATCACCCCGTTCCAAGAAGTATACCAGTCTGACATTCACCATCTTCTCAAATAGTTTACATAAACACGAGGTCAAAGCAATTGGTCGGTAATTGAGGGCAACACTAGAGTCTTTGCCTGGCTTGGGGAAAGGAAGGATGGTAGCAACCCTCCACCCAGAAGGGAAGACACCCTCCACCCAGATTCTGTTATATAAAGCTAAGAGAAATGAGATTGCCTCCTCACCCAAGTGTTGTAACATTGCTTATGGTATGTTGTCTGGCCCAGGAGAAGTGTCCCCACAGAGAGAGAGAGCAGAATGCAGGTCTCTCAGGGTGAATATATGGTTATAACTTTCATTCTCGTTCCCTGAGAAATTCAGGGCTGTACGCTCCTTGGCTCTTAACTCATGTCTCACAGCCAGAGGTCGAGAGTTACGGCTGGAGACTCTAGCAAAAGCCTCCGCCATGGTATTGGTCACTGTCAAACTATCCATAATCTGAACTCCATTGACCTTAAGTACAGGTGGAGAACTAGGAGAAAACCTTCCCACCATCTTACGGACTCTCTTGAACACTTGAGTGAGTGGAGTTTTACTATTAATTGAAGACACATAGGCCTTCCAAGATGCACGTCGTGCCTCTTTTAAAACTTGTCTAGCCCGGGCCCTTGCCCGTCGGAAGTCCTCTAAAAGAGTTGGGTCCCCACGATTGCGACGAAGGTGAGAGAAAGCAGCGCGCTTCTCCCGCACAGCAGTGGTGCAGACTGGTGACCACCAAGGGACAGGACGTTTGGGAAAGTAGCCAGAAGTTTTATGGATAGAGTTGAGAGCGGCAGAGTGGAGTACATCAGTGAAATATGTTACAGCCTCATCAGCGCTACCAAAATCGGCTACTGAAGAGACCGAAGAAGTTAGCTCTCTAAAATACTGCCAGTCAGCCTTCTCTAATTTCCACCAAGGAAGACGAGACTGAGGTTCATACTTGTTACATTCTAAAAGTATAGGAAAATGGTCACTACCATATAAATCTGGCAACACTCTCCAAGTAAAATCTAACAGAGCACTGGGTGAGCAAAGGCAAATGTCAATGGCGGTAAAAGTCCCAGTTGGGCTATTAAAATGTGTCACATCTCCCGTATTTAAAACCCCCAATCCCTCATCCTCAATAAAAGAAGCTAATAAAACGCCCCTGGGGTTGATCGAACTATCACCCCACAGAGGATGACGCCCATTAAAATCACCCAATAAAATAAAGGGAGAGGGAAGGTCCCGTACAAGACGGGTGAGATCACCCCTCTCTACTGTAACACTGGGAGGAAGGTATAGACTGCACACAGTCTATATAAACCTCAACAGCAACAGCCTGGAGCGGTGTGTCAAGCTCCAGGCTCGTGCATGAAATATCTCGACGAACTAGGATGGCAGAGCCACCATGGTGACCCTGCCCTTCAAATGAATTTGAATAAAATGCAGAATATGCTGGAGGACTGGCAGGAATGTAGTCCCCAAGCATTGTCTCTTGAAGAGAAACACATGCAGGAGAGAAACTAGAGAGAAGAATGCGAAGTTCTTCCCAAGAAGCACGTAAGCCACGGCAATTCCACTGAAGGACCTTAAAAAGTGTTACTTTGGTCCTGGTTTATGGAAAGCCTCATTGAGGTACTTCCCACTACCACCTCGACCTGAGGGTCTACTCAAACGATACGTTTTGTCAAATCCTGGGCCACTAGAAGAGCGAACCCGAGGAGTAGTACTTGGGGTAGTAATTGGGACCCGCTGACGAGTCCCTGAAGCATTTGATATGTTTGATAAAGATGAAGGTATATGAGCAGGGATATTCTTAGAAACATTTACATTGGTATTGTCCTGTGCAGCAGTGGTATCACTGACACAGGCAGACACATCAACATCCATAATACAGGTGGTAGAATCACTCTGCTGTTCTAGCGGAGAAGAAACTGAATCTTTTGAAGTCGCGACATCAGTGGCATCCACATTAACTTCACGCTCCTCTGATGGTCCTGAAGAAAACTTGCGAGGAGGAACTTCTGTTGAATCAAGAGATTCATCAGAGCCACGAGAACGCTTCTGGTGACATTGAGAGGAAACTATGGATGAGTCCTCAGAGAGGAACATCTATTGAGTCAAGTGCCTCAGAGGAACCATGAAGACGTCTCTGTGACCGTTTAGGTAACTTAAGTTTCCTTTTTGGAGAGCGTGTGGCAGCGTGAACCTCTACCACATGGACACCTTTAGCTAAAGTTGCAGAATTGTCATTAGTTGAAGGGTCACCAGAATGAGTGTCTGATAAGGTTTCCAAAACAGAGAAGGTATTATGTAGTGTAACCTTAGAAACACTCTCATTGGAGCATAAAGCAGCTGCCTCTTGAGAGGGTTGAGAGGGTGTTACAACTGATTTGGGGCGAAGGGTGGAGGCGTATGTCTTAACACCACCATCCTTCTGTCGCCTGAAGTTGAGTTGCCGTCTGGCACTACCAATACTAATGAATTGGGTATTAGCCAAGTGGAGAATATCCTGCTCAAGGAGGTACATCTTACATTGGCGAGACCGCAAGGGGTGAGCATCTCTGCAGTAGAAGCAGTAACTCTTTGACCGACATTCAGAAATAAGATGTGCGTCAGAAGCAGAACAATTACCACACCGGGAACGGTTGTTGCAGTTCCTCCTCCCATGACCAAACTCATAACAACAGAAACACTGTAAGGGACAGTCAACAAAAGGCTTCACCTCAAAAGAGGTGGGGTTAATGTTAATGCGATCTGGGATATGCGAACCATAAAAAGTGAGGATGATCATATTTTTACTGCCTTTCATCTTTGTTACTCGTTGGACATTGTCTGGGCACATAGCAAGAATGTCCTCTTCTGAAAATTCATATAGGTCTTCATTATATATACGCCCCTTGCTATAATTGAATGTTCGGTGTGGTTTGATAGATTCAAACATACTATCAGTAGGACAGGGGAGATTGAGGAGCATCATGGCCTGAGTAAGATCTTTGGCTCTGATTAAAACGCCCTTACCATATTTCTTTATGTGGCCCATTGGTAGTACTCCAACTTCCTTCTCCAAATAACGGGAAGCATGGATAAGGTTACCACGTCCTTCCCTGTAATATGCCACAAACCAAAAGGGTGTTGGAACCTGACGTTCCTTTGGGACATTTTCTGTAGAGTCATCAAAAACGTTAGGACAGTAGTCATTATCACTATCTACTACATTGGCAGACCGCATTAACTGAACTTTACAGTGAGTATCCCCCACTGTCAGAGAATCTTTTGCCTCAAATGCTGCTTTGGCAGCAGCATTTGTATTGAATGTAATATAACACCGATTAGACCTACAATCACAGTCATAAGTGATTCGGATACGAAGGACTACTCCGAAACACTTAAAAATGGAGTGGATAGCGCCATACGAAAGTGATGCCTGTACATTCATTATTATCAATGTGTCACAACCACTAACACGGTTATCTGACACTACACCCGACCTGCTGGGTCTACTCATATTTGCAGCTCTCTGCTCATCACCACGACCAGATTTTGGCGTCTCGAGGGCCTGGTCGACCACCGCTCGAAAGTGAGATTTGGGTTTTATTGTATCCATATATCATTGATTTATAACATTTGGCCCCAGGAGCCAAGAGCAACTACCAACCGGGCAGATGAGGGGACCGAGCGCTGGTCCCCCACGGGGCCACTCGTTTTAAAAAGCACCCCAATGGCTCGAAAGTTTGCCCACGACGGTGCTAAGACCCCCTTCCCCAACATCTCCCGGCCCAGACACCCAACCATCCAACATAGGACTGCCCCTAGAAGGCAGTCCCTCTGGAGGGCAGCACTGTTGGCCCGTACTGGCAGCCTATTGCATAGGAACCATTTAGTCTGGTCTCTCACTGGCGACCTTACTAGCATGGGAAACCCTCTCTCCCCAAAATTGGGGCAGAGCAGGGGCCAAAGCCCCCTCTAGCCTAGCTCGCCAGGTCATAGAGATACGCAAGCCCCCCCACCTCGTCAAGGCGATTCCCGTTTGGGGGGGAGAACTAGGAAGGGAAGAAGTTAGGAAAGCAATAGGAAAGTTGAAGATGGGAAAGGCACCGGGGGTAGATGGGATAACTGCTGAAATGTTAAAGTATGGGGGGGAGGTAGTGGTGGAGTGGATGTTGTATATATGCACATTGGCTTGGAGGCAAGGAGAGGTGCCAGAGGATTGGAGGAGGGCTATAATTGTACCGTTGTATAAGGGGAAGGGGAATAAGGAGGAGTGCGGTAGCTATAGGGGAATAAGCCTTCTTAGTGTACCGGGGAAGGGGAATAAGGAGGAGTGCGGTAGCTATAGGGGAATAAGCCTTCTTAGTGTACCGGGGAAGGGGAATAAGGAGGAGTGCGGTAGCTATAGGGGAATAAGCCTTCTTAGTGTACCGGGGAAGGTGTATGGGAAGGTTCTAACTGAGAGACTGATGGAAGTAACAGGGAATAAAGTTAGTGAGGAACAGGGAGGGTTCAGAAAGGGTAGAGGATGTGTGGACCAAATATTTGCATTAAAATCAATAGTGGAGAAATATATTGGGAAAGGTAGGAAGTTATATGCTGCCTTCATGAACTTGGAGAAGGCATACGATAGGGTTGATAGGAGAGCTATGTCAGAGGTGTTAAGAATATATGGTGTTGGGGGGTCTTTGCTAAAGGGCATTGAGGCTTTTTATGCAGAGGCAACAGCGTGTGTGTGGGTAGAGGGTGATCTGAGTGAGAGTTTTAATATTAAGGTAGGGCTGAGACAGGGATGTGTTATGTCACCATGGCTGTTCAATATATATATGGATGAATGTATGAGAGAGATGGAGGCTAAAATGAATGGTATAGGGGTGAAATTGAGGCTGAATGAAGCAAATTGGTCCTTGGTGGCCAGTCTGTTTGCGGATGACACTGTGTTGATGGCTGAGAGTGAAAGGGAGTTACAGAGAGTGGTAGATGAATTTCAGTCTGTGTGTAAACGAAGGAAACTGAAGGTGAATGTTGGAAAAAGTAAAGTGATGGTGTTTGAGAGAGCAGAAACTGAAGTGATTGACTTTGCTACACCTTACAGAGTGGAAGTAACAACTGGGACGAAGTGCGAGATAACTCTGAGAGGTGAGAGGATGGAGGAAGTGAAAGAGTTTAAGTACCTGGGGACAGTTATGTTGTAACAGACACATGTACACTGACATACGTACACATGTATGTACACAATGCAAGGTGCCTACTTGGTTACTAACACCACCAACTACATAATACATACGTAACCAACACGTGTAAATAAAGGCTACTGGTTTTTGAGATAAATAAATAAACTATTATGTAGGATAATAATAACCATACTAATCCTGTATCTTTAGTTAAATTTAAATCTTAATTGTAATACCAACCAATAAAGGGCAACTGTCACCTATCACGTGACAACGCCCCTGGCTGCCCAAGCGGCATAGAAGCACCTCAGATTGTAACCGCCATTCACGAAGTACAGACGTACTCTTACGAGGTCGCTATACCTGTAAATTTGGTACTCACTCTAACAGTGAATTAAAACACAAAAGCCAATCCTGTCTTTGTGTTTCCCACTTTTAACACTAAGTATATCCACTGTTTATCTGTTATCAGATCTCACAATACCGAAGAACATTCTACTAGAACAACAAAGACTAACTCCCAACAACGTGAGTAATAGACAACATAAATATTTTTATGTGGTTAACGAAACCGATACATAAATGGTGGCAGCTAGTGAGATAACAATACAGTGAAAAACAGTATGTTAAACACACCACAAGTGTCATACATATAAAATACCATGTGTTATAGTGGATTGAAAATAGTGCCAAAGTGAATGGTAATCACTTTTAGGTGGATAGAGGTGAAAAATTCGGTGAATTATCTTCAAAATCACTCCAAAAAGCTCATCTTCACACCTCTAAACCTTCAAACAAAGGAAGAGGGAGGAGAGAGTGAGAGGGTACAGTATTAAAGAAGGAATTCGCTGAGCTTGTTGTTATTTGGCCCGATCGCTTATCTTGGGACTGTAAACAACCACCATGGCAACGGGACAAAGACCTCACAGTCACACCTACCAGCCAAGGACTCCACCCACACTCGTGACGACATCAACAGGGGCGGGGCCAGTGACGTCATCAACACACAGACGCACTCACTCACCAACCCAAGGTCACACAGCAGAGAGCGTGAGGTAAAACCGAGCCAGCTGACATCAAGGTCGTGACACACTTGCCACACCCACGAGCTTCAGTCTTCAGTCTTCAACGACTTCACGACTTCAGCTTCAACCAGAGAACTTCAACTTCAGACTCAGTCTTCAGTCTTCAATACTACAAAGAACTTCTTAACACCTAGACAGGTAGAAGTAACATAGTAGTTTAACACATACAATAAAACTTGGTTAAAAGGAGACACACTCTTCACACTAAGGGTACATTGAGCAGTATTGGTAAAAATATTATTGTTACAATCTCCCATATTATTCCTTGTATACTAACCCCATGTGTAACTAACCATATGTGTTGATAATACTAACAATTTTTGTGTTGTTTGTAATTTGTTTCGTGTGAATTTTTCTGTGAAGTGGCCAGAACGTAAGTGTTTGGTGTTATATTTTGTACATGGCTCAAAATCTACTTAAAAGTTTGTTTAAGAAAGGGGATAAAGACGAAGGTGAGAGATATACCGAAGACATAGAGGGACAAACCGAGACTGATAGCGCATCGTTTACGCAGTCTATGACAGACGCTGACGAACCTACACATAACCCAGACAGTCTTTTCTTACACCTTGACGCTTCCTCTAGACTTGACTTGGATTTTAGCGGATTCCAGGATCCTAATCCTAACACTGAGACAGACTTAGCCGGTACCTATCCACCAACACAACCTAGTCACAACATACTATTCAGCAGAAACAACACACCAAGCCCAATCCTACACCACGTATCATATACACCACCACCTACATCACCAGTCGAGATGCAGAGCCCAGCGCCACATACGGCCACAGGGGGAGTAAACCCAGCGCCACCTACGACCACAGGGGGAAGTAATCCAGTTTCACAGACGGCCACAGGGGGACAACCGCTCCTTTACCTGGAGCCACAAGAGACCGGACCTTTTTATGATGGTGAGCGGTCAAAAACAATGATATATGAATTCCTACGGGAAATTGAAGCCCAAATGGACTCCAAACACATTTTTAGTGACGAGGATCGGATAAAATATGTCAGGGCTAGACTACGCGGAGAAGCTAGCACCATCCTAACCACATCCATTTTCCAACCGGAATGGATACAAGGCAAATATGGAATGTTTAAAAGCTCCTTATTACAGACTTTTGGCACCCTCACGCAGGCGGGCCAACTAGCCTCGATGCCCAGACTAGTCGATATCCTGTCGACCAATGGAAGAAGTCTAACACCCAGACAAGCTAGAAATAAGGCCGGATCCATAGGACGTGATGTAACAAATACGCTTCGAAACGCTACTGCCTTGAATGACCATCCTGAGTGGCTAGATGCCAACTATAACATGTCACAGCAAAATGTGTCCATTCTGATAGAAAACATCAGTTATTTGCTGTTGGTCAAGGGCGACGAGCACAATGTTCCTAAACCAATAGAGAAGAAACCACAAGAGGAACCACGGGCAACACCCTCCTCAACCAAAGGTGCACGAGCCGCACAAGGCGGGCCGATATGGTGCGGTCTCCACCGTACCAACACCCACAACACCGATGAATGTAGTCTCCTACCACAGATGGCGGAAGACGTTGAGAAGAAAAAAAGAAAATATTCATCGAGACCAAGACGGTCGAGGGAAGACCAGCGACGGTATGCACAAGATCCGCGCTAGCCCTCGAGAGGAAGAAAGAAAGTGAATCGCCGCAAATGACTTCTATAATAGCAGCACTAAATAAAAAGGAGATATTGGCGATAACTGGGGGAATAAAAGAAAATGAGGTATCCTTCATCATGGATTCTGGGGCAATACCAAATCTCATTTCAGAAATTTCCTTTGAAGCATTAAAAAGGAAATACCCACCAGACACTTTCCAAGTCATGCCAACAGAACTCAGTGCGTCTGGTGTGACAGGAGACGTACTGACACTACTAGGGACTGCTACCTTACCAGTACGACTTTCCATAAGAGATAAAAGTCAAATAATTTGGATGGAATTTTTAATAACAAGAGATTTCAAGTTACCTGCCGATGGAATAATTGGCTTAGAGACTATGCGAGAAGAAGACATAACACTCAAACCAAGCAAAGACATCATCATACGGCGCAACCGTCACTATCCAGTTATGGATACAGCACATCCACTTTTAGTATGTAGTGTTAGTGCAGGGACTTCCACAGGTATAGGAGGTTTTACTGTACCTAATACTCAGACTGAATGTAGACCGGAGTGGAGCGTGGTACCTGCTGTGCTAACCAAAAACTGTCGGTTACTCAGCCAGGAACTTACACGTCTACCAGTCCGTCTGTCTGGCATAGTTGAGGGAACAGATGTGATATGTATGAGTGAATCTGTACGCATCAAAAGGGTATCACTTGAATCTACCTTGTCAACAGTAAAGGCAAATAATGAGACGGAAATCTTAATATCAAACCAAACAGGAAGTACCATTTCTCTCAAGGAAGGATGTAATATGGGAAATTTCCTTGTCTGTCCAGGAAAGGTAGAAGAGCAGAAAAACGAGACTATTATTGGGAGCATCCAGAAACCTAATTTTTCAAATCTCGCAAGAATTAAAAGGGAGATAGAACCTCACGTCAAGGTCGATCAAGCAGGAAAGGACGAACTCCTCACACTGTTAGCTTCCTACAGAACAATAATTGCATTACCTGGAGAACCATTAGGTGAAACAGATCAGGTAGAACATCTGATCAAAATTAAACCTGACACATATCCAGTATACGTGCCAGCGTACAGACTGCCACATAGTCAGCGCGAACCAGTGGAAGAGGCCGTACAGGAGATGTTAAGAGAGGGAGTAGTTGAACCTTCCTCATCACCCTGGAATGCGCCACTGTTCCTTGTACCTAAGAAAGATGGAGGATGGCGACCAGTCATCGACTTCAGAAAGGTCAACGAGGCAACAGAACCAGATAGATATCCACTGCCAGTTCTCAAAGACTTACTCCAAAACCTTGGAGGAGGCAACACCTTATTTTCCAGCCTAGATCTAATCTCAGGGTACTGGCAAGTACGCTTACAAGAGGACAGCAAGCCTGTTACAGCGTTCAGTACTCCATCAGGACATTATCACTTCAAGAGAATGCCTTTCGGATTACGTAATGCACCTCTCACCTTCCAGAGACTGATAAACAATGTTTTTCATGGTTTGATAGGAAACACCGTACTAGCCTACTTGGACGACTTGATCGTCCCATCAAAGGATTTACGCACACACTTGAACCAGCTTCAGATAGTGCTATCTAAACTTGCTACAGCAGGTCTCAAGATAAAGTTATCAAAATGTGAATTTCTTAAAACCAAGATACATTTTCTTGGTCATGCAGTAGACAGTGCAGGAATTCATACACAGGATGATAAGGTTAAAGCTGTCTTACACTTTCCTACTCCTAAAAATGTGGAGACTCTAAGAAGTTTCCTAGGCCTATCGGGCTACTACAGATCCTTCATCAAGGATTATGCAAAACATGCTGCTCCACTAACGAAGCTACTGAAGAAGGACGTACCTTATGAATGGACTTCCGCCCAGGAAAACAGTCTACAGTCATCCCTCCGCTATCGCGGGTTCCACTTTCGCGTTTCGTAACTATCGCGCATGTGTGAAAAGTTCACCTTCATCCGCTATAGCGCATCCGTATGCGGACTATCGCGCACGTAACATTCAAATTTGGCGGTGTGATTGACCAAGCACACTCGACTGACAGCCATGTTTACCATGACATGGTGTTACAGCAGTAAAGATGAGGACTGTGTGGGTTTATAACTAGCCCTGCTTATCAACCCTATCTTTGTTTAACACAAGAGAGTTAACTAGTGATACAATATGTGGAGATAAAGCTTTTTCATCTGTGCCTAATTACACTTCGGTCTGGTATAGAATGTCCAATACGTCGATATAAGACGTCGTTCCTATAGGGATGTATATTACAATTCGTATTAAGCATATTAAATGCATATAACAATTTGTATTAAGACGATTCATGACTGAAATGAGTCGTCGGCATCGATGGCATGCGTGGTGGTAGTGGAGGTGGTAGGGGGGAAGGGGGGAGATAGCGTGATATCGTTTGTTTACATTTTATTAATCATACGTTATTAGTGTTTCCTTCTTTTTCTGTCTTAGAAATACCGAAATAACTTCCTTCTTTATATGGAAGGATATGGCTTTCCATTTTGTAAATGCACCACCTGGCATGACTGAGTGTTGAAGCCAGTGTTTAACTCGTACAGTAATTACTAAACACGAGAGTCACACACACGGTGACAAGGCAGGCTAGGCCTATATTCCCTTGACCTTGGGCTAGGGGGAATGGAGATACTGAGGGTAGGGGGGGGGGGGAAGGAGCGCGGGAAAAGTGGTGGCAACACACACACACACACACTTCACAGACGAGTAATATAATTTCCTACCATGTTCACTATCATTTCGCTCGTTTTGTATACAAACTCATTGGATATGCTTCACTTATTTTCGCCACCCATTTTATATGGATGCAATCGTTTTGAAAATAATTTTAAGTTAATATTTTGGTAGCTAATTCTACAGTCAGTGAGACATCCTACTCTGGCACGTGCTCTCGGAATCAGGCGCCCGACTCTCCATATGTGAACACGTTTTGTTATGTTTAATGAATTGCCATCGTGTTTGAGGTCTCATAGTAAAAAAAAAAAACGTCACTTTCGAGAGACATAAGAACCTATCCCAATTTTCATCATTAATCTTTAGTCCCTAAGGTGAGTGAGGCATATCCATTTACGCACCACAACACTCAACACGCTTACTGTACTTGTGGCGTCCACTGTATTAGGTTAATAATGCAACTTTCTTACTAATCTACTTTAGTTTTCATTATATGCAAAGAAATATTAGTAAACAAAAGCATGTTTAGGGAGGAAAAATCTTGAAATATGAGGGACTGGGAACCAATTTCAATTATTCCCATTAGTTATTAAATTCCGCTATCGCGAATTCCGCTATCACGTGCTACTTACGGTACCAATTACTCGCGATAGCGGAGGGATGACTGTACAGACAATCAAGGACATGCTTACTAACGCACCTGTGCTTGCATTCCCAGATTATCAAGAATCGTTCATTCTTTATACAGATGCTTCAGGAGTAGGCATCGGTGCTGTTCTCATGCAGTACCATAATCAGTCCAAGTTACACCCAATAGCTTATGCGAGTCGTACACTCAATGATGCAGAGAAGAAGTATTCAGTTACACATCAAGAAACACTTGCAGTTATTTGGGGATTGAAAACTTTTAAGGACATAATATATGGGTATGCAATTAAAATCTATTCAGATCATGCACCCATCAGTCAACTCTTCAAGGGTAAAAATTTATCAGGTCGCCTTGCCAGATGGTACCTGACACTACAAGAGTTTGAACCAGAATTCAACTATATACCCGGTCGAGCAAACGTTGTCGCAGATGCACTATCTCGCAACGCACCAATCGCAAGTGTCAAGCACACAAACTTGCCGTCTGACTCAGCGAGCCTGAGGAACGACTCAACCTACAGCAAGTGTCCCATACACTCCTGCTCACCGTCTGACTCAGCGAGCCTGAGGAACGACCCAACCTATATAGCAAGTGTCGAGCACACCGGCTTAACATATGACTTAGCAAGCCTAAGGAAAGAGCTCCGATCTGATCCACTATGGTCCAAGATACTGTACGTTTTAGAATCAGGAGACGAACATGATCTTCCAACAAACTTACAAATCCCATTGAACGACCTTCAATTAAAGGATGGCATCATCATCAGAGAATTAAAAACGCCTACAGAGAAAATCTCGCAAGTAGTCATACCGGACACTCTCCGACAACCAGTACTACAGCTCATCCACAATGTACCTACAGCAGGACATCCGGGCCGAGACAAGAGCCTCGAACAAGCGAGAAGAAAATATTATTGGAAGACCATGAAAATAGACATAACAAACCATGTGGCAAATTGCCTAGAATGTGCAACCCACAAAGGCACCACAGGTAAACCAGCACCATGTCAATCATACCCGACACCAGAAACTCCATGGGATACCGTGAGCATCGACTTACTGTCTCTCCCTAATACTAGGGTCACACATACCCGAACTCGAGTCCGAATGCATCCCGAAGTGTGTTCGGTTTGTATTCGGGATGCATTCGGGCAATGATTCGGGGTGTTCCGGAATAGTTCGGGAATGGTTCGGGGCCATTTTCAAAAGTTCGGGATTGAATCGGAAAGCTTCCCGAATGTTTGGTGTTGCATGAAATATTCGGAACCAATTCGGAATGGGCAAAAATTCGGGGAGAGATCGGGATATATTCGTAAACTATTCGGGAATACTTCGGAACATTCGGTATGGCATCTGTTTGCATTCGGTTTGTATTCGGTTTGAATTTTGGCCGTTGGAGAGAGGGGGAGTAGCATCATACACACAAATATACACATACATATACATACATACATGCATACATACATACATACATACATACACACACACACACACACACACACAGAATACATACATACACACACAGATAATAATACATACTTACACACACAGAGAGAATAATACATACATACACACACACAGAGAATAATACATACATACACACACACAGATAATTATACATACATACACACACAGAGAGAGAGAATAATACATACATACACACACACACACACACAGAGAATTATACATACATACACACACACAGAGAGAATTATACATACATACACAGAGAGAGAGAGAGAGAATAATACATACATACACACACACACAGAATTATACATACATACACACACACAGAGAATAATACATACATACACACACACACACAGAATAGTACATACACACACACACACATAGAATAATACATACATACACACACACACAGAGAATAATACATACATACACACACACACACATACACAGAATAATACATAAACACACACACACACACACAGAATAATACATACATACACACACACACACAGAATTATACATACATACACACACACAGAGAATAATACATACATACACACACACACAGAGAATAATACATTCATACACACACACAGAATAAATAAATAAATAGAGTGATAGAGAGAGAGAGAGAGTAATATAATATAATATAATATAATAGTAACAATATAGTGTACACCAACTATATATACAATCTGTCAGACTTCGGTTGGCAATCGGGTGGGGTTCGGTTTACATTCGGTATGGCATCTGTTTGCATTCGGTTTGTAGTCGGTTTGATTTCGGAACGAAAATAACACATTATATTTTGAATTTCAAACTTCGGTTTCGATTCGGAATGACTTCGGAATGACTTCGGTATGTATTCGGTATGCATTCGGTATGCATTCGAAAGTGCGTTTCGAATGCATACCGAATACTGTACATACCGATGAAAACTTGACCTTGAAAAAGTTCTCTGAACATGCCCGAATTCATCCCGAAGTCACTTCGGGATGCATTCGGACTCCAGTTCGGGAATGTGTGACCTAGGCTTAAGAGTCATCAAGGGTCCAAATATCTACTAGTGGCGGTAGATCACTTCTCACGCTACGTGATCCTTGCTCCACTAACAGACAAAAATGCTGATACAGTCGCACATGCACTGATAACACATTTAATTTGCCCATTTACCACCCCGAAGGTAATATTGTCGGATAATGGTTCTGAATTCAAGAATCAAGTGTTGGAAAATATATGTCAAAACTACAGAATAAAACATTCATTTATTCTGGCCTATCATCCAGCAAGTAATGGATTGGTAGAAAGGGCTAATAGGAAAATTCTCGAGATCCTACGTCCTATAGTTGCAGGCATGAGTGATTCCTGGGAAGACTGGATACATCATGTCGCATCATGCATCAACGGCTCCGTCAACAGTCAAACCGGCAAGGCACCTCACTATATATTGTATGGAACTGACAAGCGTCTACCATATGATGTTCTGTCCAACAGTACCAGACCAGTATATACTGAAGACTACACGGACCGTCAAATAGCAATGTACGCGCGGATTCATCAACAAGTACGGGAAAAACTAACGGCTTCACGAGCTGAAATGAACTACAAAAAGAATAAACAAGCTAAACCTGTGAACATTGAAATAGGTCATGCTGTAATGTTAGAAGTCCCGGAAAAACAAAATAAGCTAGCAAATAAATTCACAGGACCGTTTGCAGTGACGGACAATCCTAAACCAAATACATTTGTGATCCGCAACCCGGTCACAAATGAAGTACAAACTGTCCACAGCGACAGACTTAAAAGAGTCAAAACGGAAGTTCTGGAAAGAGTCAAAGCAGATGAAGTACCTTCACAATCTGCTAACGGAAACATGTGTGACAGTAATACGTCCTGTACGTCCTTGTCCAATGTGTCCCAAATAAACTCTTACAGATCAAAACTACGTTCAGCAACCCAGTTTGCTGCACTTCCAAAGTAACACATGTAACCCTTTTCAGGATGTGTCAGACTCTACTACTGTCTCTCATCCTTATCTACGGAGTCATCCTAGGGCTGAAGCGGGACGCCGTTAAGCCTGGAGCCTTGGTGGAACGGGTGGGGCAGATACAGCTCGTTGAAGACATCCTGACGGTGGAACTTTCACTGACGGACCTTCACGACATACCTCGACATCTACAAAGAGTGTTAAATGAGGCAAGAAAAATCCAACAACAACTGGAAATAATGGAAGGACGACGCATATTCACAGCTAAGTCAATCCAAACAGTGATTCTGCAGACCAATCGTGTCAAGAATCTAATCTCCACTGTTATGACTCTCCAGCAGCAGTTCGAAACGTTCAACATGACAGATGGACACCATAGAGGAAAAAGAGGACTATTCAATGCTTTCGGAGAAATGAGCCGTTTCCTATTCGGAACAGCCACCGAAACACAAGTAGAAGATTTGGGAAGAAAATTATGGAAAATTGCGGAAGCTCAGGAAAAGCAAAGGAGACTGATCAACTCATCTTTTTCCGGGATTGTGAAAATATCAGACAAAGTCAATGAGGTCATCAATCAGACAAATCACCTTACACTTACACTGAACAGATTTAACACAACAACCCAAACCACGGAGGACTTAATTCTCTTTGGGGAGCTACTACTACCGCTAGAGAGGGGTATCCAGACTATTGAGACTGAAATGAACAGATTGACTGCACACTTAGTTGATGCTAGGCAGGGACGAGTTACCTCAGACATGCTCTCCTTTGACCAATTAAATTCAGCACTTCTTCTTGCAGTTAACGAATTTCAACTCAAACCTTTCTTTGACCATATAGAATACTACTATCCAATTCTTTCCACAACGCTTACACACAAAGCAATACTTGTGCATATCCCTTTTACCTCAGGAACAGCCTTTCATGCATGGGAACTCATTCCATTTCCCTTACACACTGACACTTCCCTAGTGATGGTGGACAAACAGCATGAATACATAGTTGTTTCAGAAGACTATCTCCTACTGGACACAGTACACCTTGAGACACTCAAACAGTGCACTAACGTCTATCTAGACTTGTACATTTGCCCAGCTTACGTCTTCGCTTTCACGACTGTTAAAGACACACCATGTGAAATCAGTCTAATTCAGACCACACATAGCTATACAGTAAAGGAATGTAGTTATAAACCGTGTCCACTTAAACCGGTATATCATGCTCATCTGAAGGGTATACAGTACTTTTACTTCCCTAATCAGACTGGAGTAACATTAATCTGTTTAGATGAGGTTAAAAGGGTCAGAATTCAGGGGTACTATACAGTTCCAGACCATTGTGAACTTAGATCTAACACCCTTGCGACCTTACCAACTCGCCAACACCTAGCGTTTACGGCCAATATCTCGTCTAACTTACAAAAACTAACTAACATACCTTCTGTAAACTATTCCGCTATTCGTGTGAACTCAGATGAAATAAAACTCCTAACATTCATGAATAAAACTGCATTTTCAGACGCATTAGATATGTCACTCCCGTGGTACATGTCCAAAAGCACCCTTGCAAGTTTCATCTCTGTACCTACCTTCCTATGTTTTGTGTTTATATGTGTTGTTGTGTATTTTCTTCGTACCAAGACTAGGGTGGTTCCTCAGAAGCTACCCGCTGCGCAAGTATGCAGACGTCCTACCCGAAGAGGTACATCAACTTAAGTCTTCAAGGTAACACTGCTCATTAGCTTTACACTAAAACATGGATAGGTACATAGCTAGGATTAACGGAGTATAACCAAAAGGTCCACCAAGAGGACTTGGTGTGGTAGTGGCCGAGCAATGTAACAGACACATGTACACTGACATACGTACACATGTATGTACACAATACAAGGTGCCTACTTGGTTACTAACACCACCAACTACATAATACATACGTAACCAACACGTGTAAATAAAGGCTACTGGTTTTTGAGATAAATAAATAAACTATTATGTAGGATAATAATAACCATACTAATCCTGTATCTTTAGTTAAATTTAAATCTTAATTGTAATACCAACCAATAAAGGGCAACTGTCACCTATCACGTGACAACGCCCCTGGCTGCCCAAGCGGCATAGAAGCACCTCAGATTGTAACCGCCATTCACGAAGTACAGACGTACTCTTACGAGGTCGCTATACCTGTAAATTTGGTACTCACTCTAACAGTGAATTAAAACACAAAAGCCAATCCTGTCTTTGTGTTTCCCACTTTTAACACTAAGTATATCCACTGTTTATATGTTATCAGATCTCACAATACCGAAGAACATTCTACTAGAACAACAAAGACTAACTCCCAACAACGTGAGTAATAGACAACATAAATATTTTTATGTGGTTAACGAAACCGATGTGTAAACATGGGAGTATGGAAGGAGAAATTAGGGAGAGAGCAATGAAGGGTAGACAGGTCATAGGATCACTGGGGAGGATAATGAAGGGTAGAAGTGTGAGTATGGAAGTGAAAAGGGGACTACGAAATAGTATAATCTTGCCAACACTGACGTATGCGTCGGAGACCTGGACATGGAGTAGGGCTCATCAGTCAAGAATAGGTGCTGTGGAAATGAGTTATCCGAGAGGTGCATGTGGACTGACAATGTGGGATGGAGAAAGTAATGAGAGTGTGTATAAGAGATGTGGTATGAGTGAGAAGGCAATTGGTATTGAGTGTGGAGTGGTTGAGAGAGTGAAACGTAATACTTTGAGGTGGTTTGGACATGTAGAGAGAATGCAAGGTGAGGAGTTTGTAAAGAAGGTGTATGGAAGTGAAGTTGTGGGCTGTGGTGTGAGAGGCAGACCACCAGTAAGATGGCAGAACAGAGTGGAAGAGTATGTGAAGGAGAGAGGCGTGAGGGGGAGGGGAGGGCTGGACCAAGTAAGGAGGGAGTGTTGGAACAGGGAAGACTGGAGACTTTTCTGCCGTGGCCACCCCCTTCGGGGGAGTTCCCGGAGGGAACAAGGCGTCAGAGCTATAGATAGATAGATAGTAATCAAAGCATTACAGTATTATCATAAGGAGAAAACTTAAATCATTTATCCATAATACAAAATAAATTAATGGCATTTGGTCTACATACAATGTCCCTGTAACATACAGTATGCTGGTATCATGCTCTCTCCTGGGAACTCTATAAAACTGAAGGGTCATGGGAGAAGAAGGTCACTATAACCTTCTACAAGATCTTTGCTAGCCCAAAGGGGCTGACTTTATTCTCTGTGAATACCAGCCATTCCCCACAGGGCTACAATAAAGATTGTTGTATGATCAGATCATTTTCTAGTGGATTTGATGAGACATGGATTAAAATCCAAGTGAGGTGTACTGCAACGGGAGGCTCTTTTTTTTTTTCTCATTTTTTTCTTCCATGACTGTGTGGACCGCCAGCACACGGGGGTGCATTTCCCTTTGCATGCAGCAGTGTAAACTCCCTTCCCCTTTATGGTCTCTTCAGGACTGGTCTCATGGAAGGTACGGCCCCACTTGTAGCTCTTGTGGTAACATGGACTTGGGCTCACAGCACTGGCTGTGAGATCAAAGACCTTCCCCTCAATCTCCCTGGTGGGCAGAGGCTCCCAGACTCCCTGGTTCAGTAAGATCTGGTCCCATCTTCCTGGGATGTGCTTCGATAGCCCAGGCATATAGGGCCAGCCCCTCCTTTATTCTTATTTGTTTTTACACTATGACCAGAATGTATCGGGGGTCTGTGAGGCAAGAGGCCATTCTGCCTCAGAAGAACAACAACAACAAGATCTCTGCTCTTTCAATCATTCCTATAGTCCTTCATGCCCTCTCTTGTCTTTTCCATGGCTACACCCTTACCATTATCTAGCCACTCACCTTACCACTCATAAACTCATTCATTCACATTATAAGCTTCTTACTTGTAGCACTGGATGATGAACATGTATGCTGAGAGGCTGGGAGACCAAGTGAGACACAACTGTTTCACTGTCTCCCCGGAATTTGTGAGCAGAGAAGACCCGATTCAGCTGAAGGTCAGTCCAGTAAACATTATCCTCAAAGATGGAGAGGGAATGTGGATGCAGCAAGTAGTGGCTCCCAGTAAGAACCTGAGACCAGGAGAAAGGTTTTTAATGCCTTATGTGGAATACTGAGGGCAAAGTCAATGCTTAGGAGTAATCCGAGAACTGTCAAGGCAAAAGAGCAATCCCTTTACTAAACACATAACTTAATATAATCATGGAAAAACTAGTAAGAAAGTACAAGATCACTAACATCCATTTCACTATGGCATGACTCATACAGAAAGGGTGAGGATGTTACAAATATTTCTAGGCCACTGGATTTGAGGGCTATGATAAAATTTATCATGTATCTGGTAGGGTATATTGAACACATTCCAGTTGGTTGACAAGGATGAAGATATTTAATATTCATTATGATTATTACATAATGTATAGTGAAGTTGAATAATCTTACATACTGTGAAACTGTTTTGTAATCAATTTTCAAAGTAAAATACTGTACCTATATTTAATAAATTACAAGGGGTAATACACTGCAACTACATATTGGCCTATACAGTATAGAACACTAGTACAATACTGTACAGAGTGGAAGAGTATGTAAAGGAGAGAAACATGAGGGGGAGGGGAGGGCTTGACCAAGTAGGGAGGGAGTGTTTGAACAGGGAAGACTGGAGACTTTTCTGCCGTGGCCACCCCCTTCGGGGGAGTTCCCGGAGGGAACGAGGCGTCAGAGCTATAGATAGATATAGTACAGTACTGTATTTGTATATACCTGTTACTGTCCAGTTCCATCATAGTTACAGAAGTCTATATAATCAAGCTTGGAGTCAGCAAAATATATTCTCTTGTTTAGGATATCTACAGTGAGACCATTGGGCCAAAAGATCTTTGCTCCGATGATGACGGATCGGTTTTGTCCACTCATGCTCACTCCCTCTATGTGTGGATTCTCGCCCCAGTCAGTCCAGAATAGCCAACGAGCCCTGTAAAAGTTATATTTGGTATTATTGTACGATGTATGGATAATTAGGATTGTACAGTACTGTACATAGATTAGTAGTAGTACACAAAAGATAACCATGTCCCATATTTACATTACAGTACTTAGGTGTGTAGAGACCTGAGATTGGGCTACCGTATGGTGTTGAAATTGATATATGCAAATTATACAGAGTTACAGTATTGGTCAGTTGTGAGAGAAAACTATTAAGATAAGTGTCAAGTTTTGCAGATGTGTTGAAAGGTAAATGTGGGTAAATCAGGAGTAAAAACAGTAAAGATCGATATGGTGAGAAGTGTGTTTAGAGTCTGAAAACTGACAGGGTGAAAAATATTGATATCTATGAAAAGTGAAGTGTGAGCAAATAACTTTATCAAAGAGTAGATGAAAGTGTTCCAACATGGTATGGGCAAGTGAAAGAATGGACAATAAAAAGATCATAATAGTAATTATTGTGAGGGGTATAGAAGAAAGGGAAGGCCTAGGAGAACTTGATACGGTATGGTTTATAATTGTGTAAGAAATAAGAATGGATAAGGCAGAAGAACTTGAAAATAACAGGCAAGCATGGGAGTATATGCTCAGGCTGGCAACTCAATATTAACTTCACAGTTCATGGAATGGCTCTTTTCTCGTCAAGGCTAAGTAAGTGAAGAAACTTGGTATTGAATGCAAGAACTTGTGGAAGGAACTGAGAATTTTGTGGACTAGAAAGGGGAAGTGCATGTGAGTACAGTATACCTCATATCTACTGTGTATTTCTGTCCCTTATTACTGTATTTTGATTTCAGTTTATCATCTGTGACTCTGGAGCCCTTCATCCCTTGAAAAAAGGGATAGGTGGTATTGATGTTGATGACTTGTAAATAATGGCTTCATGTTGCATGAACTTCCATCTCCTACACCATGGATAGTAGAAGAATTATCTGATATACAGATTTAGAAATACAAAGTTGATATGGAATGTTAGATATTTTTAGCTCACTCTAATACATTTATACAATACATGACACTTTTGCAAGAATGCACTGTTACACTCACCCTTTGAATGGATCAATGGAGAGTCCTCTTGGCTGTGATATGTTCTTATTGAGAAGGACCATACTGTACGTCCTGAGCCATCCCTTCTAGACACTTCCATGGCATTGAGCCCAGAAGCTACCCAGTACAGTACAGGTTACCTGTGATCCAGTCATAAGCCAATCCTTCAACCAGATCTAAGCCACTTCCAACCAACTAGAAATTATATAAATTAAAAATAAATATAATACAGGTACTACAATCTCATCTTGTAGTATTGGAAATAGAGAAAAATTAGCTGATAATACCAAACTCCTCTCAGATCAGATCATGCTCATTTTGCTCCATATCCTCCAATTTATAGAATACAGTACAGTAATCTGAAAAGGTTTAGATACCATACTTTTCTCTGGGACTTTATAAACATTTAAAACATGTAAATGATAACACAAGCTGACAAAGTACAGTACTGTGCCTTCATTGATAACATATTTCATTACCTAAAGAAACATCAGCAAACAGCTGTGTTAATATGTAAAGGCTTCTTCTCAAAAAGTGTTTTCATCTACATTTCAGCTATTGACTATGTACAGTTGCCAGCACTGCTGTATGGTACAGGGGCTCACATGTTCAAAAGATTTAAGTGATTCAATTCCATATTCATCAATGTTCACTTCATGTGTAAGTTTATCAAGGATACTCCATCTCACACACGTGGTTTGTTTTGAGTTAAATAATCACAGTGGTGCTACATCTCTTAATTAATATGTGTGAGCCCCTGTAACATGCGGCAGTACTGTCGAGTGTACTTGAAATTTACTGTAAGACTTAACCACTTCTGGCTGACCTCCCTTTTCTAGCTTGGCAATCTGCTTAACTTTCATATCTGACCAAAACAAAGTACCACTTTTCATATCTGAAGCTGTTGCCACAACATTTTCTACAAGTACTGGCACTTTTTCAAGGCTCCTCTGGTTCAGATCAGCAGTCAGGATGCTGCAGTGATTGCTGATTACTAAGTAGGCCAGAGAATGATCGGAAAATAGAAGTGTATAAATCAGCACACCCAAATTTTTCAAGATTTAAGACTGCTAAGCAGAGGAAGAACTATACAGTAGTGCCATGATCATTGATGACAAACAGAAAATCCACAATAGTCATTTTTATTCTACTGTACTGTATATTTCCACTGTTCAGGACCAATTATCTATGAATGCATTTGGCAATCGACATTACCAAAATTATCACATAGACATATAAGGGCAAGATCTGATTCACTGCACGCCACATTCCGACAAAAGAATGAAGCTCAGGTGTTGAAATGAGTACTGTACAATTAACATTATGTCATATAAATCCTAAGTTGTAATAATGTTTCCCAGACAACTGCACCCATCTTGTCAGATACCTTTTTGAGCAACTGTACTCGAGATAAACTTACTTGCAGCCTTGCAGGTTTTCTTATCAATATCAAGTGTGTATTCCTCAGAACAAGAACACCTGTAGAAGCCTTTGTCATTGGTACACTTCTGGGAGTAAATACCAGGTGGTGTACATTCATCAATGTCTTCACACTCAGTGTTACTGCCGCTTCACAATTTCTCCCTCGCTTTACATACACACTGACGACCCTGAGGAGAATCATTGAGCATATAAATAATTAATTTTTCTACATAATAATAATAATAATAATAATAAATACCCTGTACAAAAATAAACATACTTTTGGAGACATTGAAACACTTTGCTTTTAACCTAACCTATGAAGAGTTTTTATTATGGTACTTAAATCTTGTGTTCCAATAAAAACTGTCTACCAGATTTTTAACAATGAATATGATGCAAAAAATAATAACAGGACTGACGGTAATTTTAATTCTCTGAATTTAATTTGTATTATGTCCACAATATTTTTTTTATAAGCATGGTTCTGGATTTCTGGTTAGAAATCCTCCATTCTAATTAGTGTTGCTGCCTCAATCCCACCTTGGATTACCCCATCTATAAGTGGGGTTGCTTACCCACTGCAAAGGGGCCACCCCTCCTTGCTCAAGAAAGTTCAACTAGTGCTACCAATTTGCCCACCCCACCCTTCACAAGGGGTTTGTGTAGCATTATGAACTATATGCTATGGCTGCTCTGTGATGAAATAATAACATTTTGCAGTACAGTACTGTACTACAATAAATAAGATGATGACTACCACAAGTTGTCAATTCTATTATTACTACAGTATTCTGGAATAGGCATTTTTCATTTTATAGATACAGAACAGTACTTACAATGGGAGTTTGGATGCATTTGACTGAACATTAAAGAGCCATGCTGCCCTCACAGTTCTTTTCAGAACAACCTGGTCCCTTGTCTACACCATTAGGACAGTCTCTATTGCTGTCACATACTTGGGTAATATTGATGCAGTGGTTGATATTTTCACACTGCCACTGCTCTAACCCACACCTGCAGAGAATATGATATAAAACTTAAATAATATTCATGTAGCAGTTGATACGTCTGCTAACCTTGGACTAATTTCAACCTTAAAAATTAGGCTACTTTTCTTGTATTAATTAATGTGCATACCTTCTGACCTGGTAACTCTAGTGGTGGTGGTGGGTAGTATTGAATGGTGGCATCTTTGGGCAATTTATCACCTAATTTTCAACCACCTACCCCAATTAGTACGATTTATGAACCTGAACAAATATCTCGCATACGTGAGGCTGATCGAAGTTCACTAGCAGAGACTCAAGCAAGACTTATCGCAGTTTATGTGTTAAGCAACAAAACTATGATACATTTTACAGTATCACCATCATCTTTACAGACACCATTCCCAAATTTGACCCACCTGAAACCTGGCTTCCCACATGCTTCTGGATTGGTTTCATCTGAGCGATCCCTACAGTCCTCTTCACCATCACACAGCCAGGAGTGGAAGATACATCTAGTATTGTTGCATTGGAAGTGGGTATTCAGGCAGGTCACCTACAAATGAGATAAACAGTTAACCCTCTTACAATTTCTTTATGCAGAAGACTTCAATCATTTAAGTAACAATGATTATTCAAAAATTCACTCCCAATATCAGTGTACAGTGTTAATATTAAATAAACTATAGGTATAGTTTATAATGGTTGTGAGATATAAATTGCGGAAGTGAGTTCATATATAAGAAACTGAAACAGTGAAACAGTATAACTGGTTGGGTAACATAACAAGTGAGTGAGGGAGCGAGTCACTGTGAGTGACGTCATAGGTAGGCCTAATGACGGCTGGTGTTCTTTGTCTGCCGGTGAGTCAGAAGGGCAGTCAGAGGGTAGAGGTGATAGCAAGGAGCTCACCACACGGAGTTACAATGAAGATAAGTGGACAGTGAGTTCTGATACAGAGAAATAATTGAAGACCTGGCCAGGAAGACTTAACAATATAAGCAGAAGAGTAGAAAAACAGATGAACTTACTTATTGCATTGTATGGTATATAATGCAATACTGTATAGTGAAGACCTCTAGTGGAATGGTAAAATTATGTACAGTATACAGGAATTTAATACTATCCTTATGTAGCCTTCATTATTTACAAAATACCATTATCTTACATTTTCTATGACTAAGAAATGGTACCGTAGCATTCCAAACTCTGATATGAAAAGACTCGAAGTATGTAACCATTTTTCTCATGACAAGTTGTAAAATAGGCACCACAGCAGTTAGTTGGGCTCATTCCCATTAAATTTATGAGTGCACACAGGAAATAATGTAGAATGTGATGTTACAATTAAGAATTATGATTGATCCTAGCCAAAAGAGAAGCGTGATTTTGACAATAAAAAATTTGATCCATCAAGACACACAGCATAATGCAGTAATTACTTAATGGAGTTAAGAAGTACAGTGTATATTATTACTCTTCACATCACTGAGAAGTAAAATATCAAACTTGGGAGATGCTGTACCTACAGTATCACCAAATTGAAACACTGAAGTTGAAAGTAAACAGCTATTAAAATAACAAAGTAATCTAGTATTATGTACCTTTCCACAAGACTCTGGTTCACAGTCAGGAGTTCCATCACATTTCCAGCTCTTTGGAATACAGATTCCTGATTGTTCACACCTAAATTGATTCTCGGCATTGCAATCTGGACCCACACGAGGGCAGCCCAACTCATCAGAAGAATCATCACAGTCAGGGATACTATCACATTTATATGACTCATGAATGCACTGCTTTTGATTATTGCATTTAAACTGAGCAGGTGTGCATGTAATGGGTGGGCACCCTTCTTCATCTTTGTTGTCATAACAGTCATTGTCACCATCACATACCCAAGTCTGGGGTATACAAGCTCCAGTGCTTGGACAAGTAAATTGGATATATGAACAAGTCTTGTTGGCACAGAAGTCCCCCTCATCTGAGCTGTCCCCACAATCATTTAAAGAGTCACACTTCCAATTCATGGGTATGTAACGGCCGTTGTCACACTGGAAGTATGAGGTCTCACAGGTAACATTAACACACCCTGTCTCATCAGAGAAGTCCCCACAGTCATTGTCTGAATCACACTTGAACGTATTTGGGATGCATCGACGGGAACCACACTGAAACTCTTCCTCACGGCATGTTGCTTCAGTACAATTCTGTTCTTCATCCGAGTTGTCTAGACAGTCATCATCTCCATCACAAACCCAGGTTTTCTGAATACAGCGGCCATTAGCACAAGTTAAGTCCCATGGAGCACAGGATGGGTCAACTGGTTCTGCATCAGAATCAACCACACATGTTTTCTCATCTGAAGCCAACTTCTTTCCAACTAGGCATCCATATTGTGCTTTCAACTTGCCTGTAGTCCCATCAGGTACTGGGAAGCAGAACTTTTCTCAATTATCAGTATCATGACATGGGTGTTGAGGGGCAATATCCTGAGCTGAAACACTGTATATTCTGATGCCATACAAGCGATTGCTTTCTGCAACCTCTGCTACAACTCTCTCTTGCGATCCATCAGTTTCATACGCAAAATGGCATCACGGCGCCAGTCTGTCACATACAACCAATCTGTTGGGAAAACAAATTTTCAGCAACGAATAGATACCATACATAAAGTCAGAGACAACAAAATTTCACATTTTTCTCATATCAGTACAGTACCATCTTTCAACACTTTTTGTTATACAGCAACATCAAAAAAATGTATGATGTACGAAGATACACATACAATAAGCTCTTACCTTTATATATGACAAGGGAGAAGGGATGCCTAATACTGTGTGTGCTGATAGTGTGAACATGAGTGCCATCCAACTTGGCATGCTACACATGATCTAGAAGGACATCACACCAATATATACCATCAGTTGTGTAATTAGGCCAACCTAGAAGCACACTACAGAAGACCATAACATTGATGCCATCACGGTACAGTAGGCTCTGCTGATATTAGCTGGACGGTCCCATTCAGAATAAAACACATATCTGTAACAAAGTGGTTGAAGAATTAGTGCCACCGAGGTAGGCCTACTATACCTGGACACAGCCAGATCTGGCAACACTGCTGCAAAACGGTAATTCTTTCAATAAATACCGGATTACCTTCCCATAATAATAATAATAATAATAATAATAATAATAATGTGTTGTTGTGAGTTGTCTACTAACCAGGGCTGCACAGGAGAAGGACTTGTGTTATTTCATCTATTTTTTTCTATTAATTACACACTACCGGTAATTAACATTATCATTATAATATAAAATACATTATACAAGTGTTATGGTAGTGTGTACATAAAAAGGAATTACTTAGGTTTACTATACTTCACTAACTTCAGCATCAGAATAATTCCCCTATTTGTCTCAATAATTCCCTGTTTACTCTTGTCAGATAAATAGTTGTGCATTTACCATCTTCTAAAAACAGCTTTTTTTTAATACTTTCCCTGTGTGGACTTCAAAATTCCCCAAAGCAGAGAAATTTCCCTGCACCTGACAACACTGTGACAGGTAACATAACATACATAATTATAACAATGCAGCTCTAATATCTAACAATAACATAACATAGGTACATATTATAACAATGCTACTTTAAGGTGTAACACAATAATGTAACGTCACAATTCAGCTCTACGTTAAGGTGTAACACAATAACACGTTAAGGTTACAAGGAGTTACAAGGAGGTACAAAGAGGGTACCTGTGGGTTTAGTTGTGCAAGTATGTGACCGTCCTCGAATGTGTCATGTGAAACCATCAAGGAACACTCACACAACGGCTTAAACACCTAGACGGTGATTTAAGACTTAAGGTGTACGGTAACACAATAACACCTTTTTGTGTATACAGTATAGATAAAGTATTATAATTGTGAAAGAGGATATTATTAAGTATAATTAAATAAGGTAATAAATAATACCTTGGTTTGGGAGATATAAATAGAACTTGTAGGATATCTGGCCGAGTGTTGATTTCTGAATGTAACGTTAACCGATTACTTTGACAATATTCTTGTTACAGCTGACGTTTGGTATATATACAGTCTGTAGTCTATCCTGGTATATATACAGTCTGTAGTCTATCCTGGTATATATACAGTCTGTAGTCTATCCTGGTATATATACAGTCTGTAGTCTATCCTGGTATATATACAGTCTGTAGTCTATCCTGGTATATATACAGTCTGTAGTCTATCCTGGTATATATACAGTCTGTAGTCTATCCTGGTATATATACAGTCTGTAGTCTATCCTGGTATATATACAGTCTGTAGTCTATCCTGGTATATATACAGTCTGTAGTCTATCCTGGTATATATACAGTCTGTAGTCTATCCTGGTATATATATACAGTCTGTAGTTTATCCTGGTATATATACAGTCTGTAGTCTATCCTGGTATATATACAGTCTGTAGTCTATCCTGGTATATATATACAGTCTGTAGTCTATCCTGGTATATATATACAGTCTGTAGTCTATCCTGGTTATCATCAGGTTTGACAAAGTCTGAAATAATAATAATAATAAATAATAATAATAATAATAATAATAAAGTCTGAAATAATAAAGTGTCATTAATATGGGAGGCAATTCTGTGTTGGTAAATTTGGAGTTAACGTTACTGAATCTTACAAACTCTTCCAAGCAACAGAACACCATTATTTTTGCTATTTTGGTGCTGTTTCCCAACTAACCTATTGTACTTTAGAGGAATCAAGGCACTCCAATGTAACCAAAGTGAATGACCTCCTTAATATAGTGGGTCAGGTTAGGTCATAATAACATGTTGACTTAGTTAGGTCTATATAATCTATCTTGGTTCTGGTTAGGTTAGGTTAGGTCACTCCAGGTTATATATTATTACTTAGTTAGGTCTATAATAATATAATCTATCTTGGTTCTGGTTAGGTTAGGTTAGGTCACATCAAGTTATATATTATTACTTAGTTAGGTCTATAATAATATAATCTATCTTGGTTCTGGTTAGGTTAGGTTAGGTCACAACAGGTTATATATTATTACTTAGTTAGGTCTATATACTGTAATATAATCTATCTTGGTTCTGGTTAGGTTAGGTTAGGTCACAACAGGTTATATATTATTACTTATATTATAGTTAGGTCCATATACTGTAATATAATCTATCTTGGTTTTGGTTACATTATTATAGGTTACTTCAGGTTATATATTATTACTTAGTTAGGTCTATAATAATATAATCTATCTTAGTTCTGGTTAGGTTAGGTCACAACAGGTTATATATTATTACTTAGTTAGGTCTATATACTGTAATATAATCTATCTTGGTTTTGGTTACATTATTATAGGTCAGTTCAGGTTATATATTATTACAATAAACACAGAGGAATTATTTGGCATTAAGGCAAGCATGGAAATGGTTGACAGGAAAACAGAAAAAAGGAGAAAGATCAGATTACTGTATAAAGTAAAGTTATATAATATTTGAGGAAAAAGGCAGGAATGACACAAAATGTACATGACAAATAGGAGAGAGAACATTGAGGATTAATATTAACAATTTATAAAACATAAATATACTGTAGTATCTATTATTATATTTGTTGTTGTTTTTATCTTTCATTTACTGTTAACTTTCCATGTGTGTTGTCTTTGTATGGGTATATCTGTATAAAAGGTCTATGTAGCCAACATTTACAATTTGTGTATATTTTACAAAGGGACAATGTAATATGTTCATGTGTAATGAATTTAAGAACAGGTTGCATTTATTTTTGGTATAATAGCATATAGAAAATTCAGCTCTCCAGAACCTAACCTAATCCAATGTTTAATATAAATGTTTAATTCGTTTAACAATATAACTTTAAGTACCAATACTGTATATAATAAATATATATTAAGTATTATTTATGTTTTTGTTTAATATAATGATAATAATACTTTTTATTTAATTCATTTGATAATATTCTTTTAAATATAAGTACTGTATAATTATAATGAATATATATTATGTATGTTTTTGTTTAATATAATGATAACACAACTTTTTGTTTAATTAATTCATTTGATAATATTCCTTTAAATATAAGTACTGTATAATTATAATGAATATATATTATTTATGTTTTTGTTTAATATAATGATAACACTACTTTTTGTTTAATTAATTCATTTGATAATATTCCTTTAAATATAAGTACGCACTGTATAATTATAATGAATATATTATGTAGTTGAAGTTAGTTGGTCAAGGTGTGTGTGTGTGTCTGAGAAGCCTTGTTATATATTATATATTCACTATTATATTAATTAATAGTGATATAAGCCAAAGTAATAATTACAACTCATTATTCATTAACATTATTAAGTTACAACATTATTATACAACATCTCTCTTAAAATCTATATAAGGAATTTATATTGAAGTTGTGTATATTATATTTTGTTATGTGGTGTATCTCAGTAAAGTATAATGAAGACTGATAAGTGATTCAAAACTATTATTTTAACTTGTTATTGACTTACTATTTGTGTTGTTAAATGGCGGTGAACTTCAGAGGGACTGCAAGCCTAATATTGTTTTCCCACCAAAGTCCAAAGATAATATATTTATTTCATATTAATAAATTTTATTATGATAGCAATATTTATGTAATCATATTTTCATTGCAGAGGGATAATGTAGAGAAATGGTAAGACTTGCAGATAACATGTCGGGAGTTTACCAAACCTCCAAACGATATTAATCAATATTATTTATAAGATCCTGGTATTATTATTCTGCATTGAAAATATGATTCAATGTACGTTATAGAACATCACATAAATATTGTCATCATGATAAAATTTATTAATATGAAATAAATAAGGCTTCTTTGGTGGGAAAACAATATTAGGCTTGCAGTCCCTCTGAAGTTCACCGCCATTTGACAAAATAAGTTAAAATAAGTTTTTATCAGTCTTCATTATACTTTACTAAGATCACAAACTAAATACACCAGACAACAAAATATAATATACACAACTTCAATATATAATAATATACCTTATATAGATTTTAGATGGAAGTTGCAAGATAAATTTTGGTGTATTATTATGCTAATGAATAATTAGTTATTATTGTTACTTTGGCTTATAATTATATTATTATAATTTATTATCATATATATCATCATATTTCAAATAACATAGACCACAATATTAATATTTTAAATCAAAGCAAATGATAAAATACGTCATTAGAAAATGAGGATAATTTTTGGTAGATAATTAATGGTGTTACAACTTGTTGATTATGCTAATGAATATTGAGTAATTATTATTTTGACTTACTTAATTTTCAAATAACAATTATAATTGAATTAGTATATTATTTCAATACAAATTAACATATTTGACACTGATCTATATATATAATGTAATATAATATAATATTATCATATTTTTGGAACAATGTCATATTGACCAATCACAGTCCCTCATTCAAACTCTTGAACCTCATTGGTCAGACGATGAATTATGAAAATTTAAAATGAAAATCCTTGCATCTGATTGGTTGTGGAGGAAATATGAAATTTCAAATACTTCAAGTTGATTGGTTGCTACGTGACAGATGACTGAGTCATGTGATGCTGTCAAGGGTATAAAAGGAAGTGTGCAGGATGTATTGCCTCAGTATATACTACAACTCTGATATGGTAAGACGTACACAAATGTACTCCCATAAACCCTACCACCATTTGACAACACAAACCAACATTAACAGGTAAGAACCATATAACTATTATTAAATAACTAATTAAAACAAATTGATATAATAATATAACAAGAATTAATAGAAAATAAGAAATAAATTAATGAAAGTATTGATTGAATATTACTAATATTATTATTGTCGTGTTTTTGTTGTCCAAGCGTCGGCTTTGGGTACCAAGCGGACTTGAAGCAAGCCGTAGGCCTATCTGACAACAAAAGCAGACCAGATTACGTGGACCCGAACACTTGGCTTACAGAAGGTAAAATACTGCAACTTTGATTACATAAATAATTATATAAATAATAAATAATCTTTTTTTGCGTGTTACCTGTAATATATAACTATCCAAAGTAGCCTATACCTCGTTAAATAATATTACATCTTATTACATCATTATTTTGGTTTATCTAGCACTAATTACAAGTTACATGCAATAATCATTTAATAAATTAATGATTTATTATTATTATTATTATTATTAGCATATTTCAATGACCTGTCGGCCATATTGTTGTTGTCACGTGACCCAAAGTGAGGCCAGCGGCACCAACATTGTTCCCGAACAAGAAGGTTGATTTTTACTCGAAGACGGCTTGCTTCCGCTTGGCACCGCTTGGTATCAAACGTCCAACAAAAACAGTACAGAGCAAACTCGCTTGGTGAAAAGAAAGCGAGCTTCGTGTCGCTTGGACAACATATGTCGTATTTTTGTTGTCAGATACGGCTTGCTCCAAGCCCGCTTGATAACCCAAGCCGACGCTTGGACAACAAAAATACGACAATAGATAATGAAATAAACAATATTATATTATGTGTTAATATTATTTGTTTATTGTGAGAAGTTTGATCTCTATCATAATATAATGTTATTAATTGTAATACACAGTACAATAAACAATTAATGTACGGTATTTGTTATATAAAACTATATCAAAATGTATATTATATTTACCATGTATCATATTGAACGAGGCCAATAGTTACACCTTATATTCTTATACAAAATGAAAAAAAAAAAATATATATATATCAATGTATATTAAAAATTGCAACCTTTCAAAACTTTCAAAAATTAACGATTTTACTATAAAATGTGGCATCTTCACTACTCCCCTGAGATACAAGAGACATTGCCCTTTATATTTGGCAGAGAGGTAGGTAGGTAAGATGTGGGTGGTAGGTGGGTAAGATGTGGGTGGGTGGGTGGTAGTTAAGATGTGGGTGGAAGGTAGGTAGTGAAGATGTCAATAATTATATGGGTGGATGGTAGGTAAGATGTGGGTGGTAAAAAAAAAAAAAAAAGTTACTTTAAAAAAAAAAAGTTACTTTAAAAAAAAAAGTTGCTTTAAAAAAAATGTTGCATAAAAAAAAGTTGCATAAAAAAAAGTTGCATAAAAAATAAAAGTTGCATAAAAAAAAAGTTGCACAAAAAAAAAAGTTGCATAAAAAAAGTTGCATAAAAAAAAAGTTGCATAAAAAAAAAGTTGCATAAAAACAAGTTGCATAAAAAAAGGTGCATAATAATAAAAAAAGTTGCATAAAAAAAAGTTGCATAAAAAAAATTGCATAAAAAAAAGTTGCATAAAAACAGTTGCATAAAAAAACGTTGCATAAAAAAAGGTTGCATAAAAAGAAAAAAAGTTGCATAAAAAAAGTTGCATAAAAAAAAAGTTGCATAAAAAAAAAGTTGCATAAAAAAAAAGTTGCATACAAAAAAGTTGCATAAAAAAATTGCATAAAAAAAATTGCATAAAAAAAAAGTTGCATAAAAAAAAAGTTACTTAAAAAAAAAAAAAAGTTACTCTAAAAAAAATCAATCAATGTATATTAAAAATTGCAACTTTCAAAACTTTCAAAAACGCTAATTTATGCAAATTTATACAATTTTTAACGATTTTACTATAAAATGTGGCATCTTCACTACTCCTCTATCTTCACTACTCCCCAGAGATACAAGATACATTGCCCTTTATATTTGGCAGAGAGTGTGTGTGTGGGCGTGGGTGTGGGGGGGGTAGGTGTGTGGGTGGGGTGGGGGCGTGGGGTGGGGGTGGGGGCGTGGGGTAGGGGTGTGGGTGGGGGTGGGGGCGTGGGGTAGGGGTGTGGGTGGGGGCGTGGGATGGGGGTGTGGGTGGGGGCGTGGGATGGGGGTGGGGGTTGGGGGGGGGGCGGGGTGAGCGAAGCGAGCAGCGCCGCAGGCAAAAGCACCCACGGCGTAGCCGTGGCTGGCGAAGCCAGTGCTTGTATATAATAAAAAAAAAACTAAAAAAAACTAATAATAAAAAAGAAATGAAAAAAAAAAGAAAAAAATAACAATAGAAATAAATTTTGAAAAAAAAAAATAATAGTAAAAATAATAATAATAATAATAATATTAATAACAAAAATAATAATAAAAGTAAAAAAAAGATAATAATGAAAACAGAAATCGAAAAAAAGTAATAATAATAAAAAAAATAGTGTGGGTGGGGGCGTGAGGTGGGGGTGGGGGTGGGGGCGGGGGTTGGGGGGGGGGTCGGGGTGAGCGAAGCGAGCAGCGCCGCAGGCAAAACCACCCACGGCGTAGCCGTGGCTGGCGAAGCCAGTGCTTGTAGAAATTAAATTTGAAAAAATAAATAATAAAAAAATAATAATAATAATAATAAAAAAACAAAGTAAAAAAAAAAAAAAATGAACAAAGAAATAGAAAAATAAATAAATAGAAATAATAATGATAATAAAAAAAATAAAAACCAAGAATAAAAAATGAAAACGAAAAAAAAGCGAAAAAAATAATATTAATAAAAATAATAATATAAAAGAGGAAAAATAAAATAAAATAAAAATAAAAATACATTAAAATAATACAAATAATAATAAAAAAATAACAATTAAAAAAAAAAAATAATAATAATATAAAAATAATAATAATAATAATAACAAAAAATGAAACCTCTATTAAAATGTATATTGTATTTAGCATTTATATATTATATTGAACGATGCCATAGTTATGTACGGTATTTGTTATATAAAACTATATTAAAATGTATATTATATTTACCATGTAATATATTGAACGAGGCAAAAAATAAAAAAAAATAAAAGAATAATAATAATAAAAATAAATAAATAAAAGAAAATAAATACAAAAAATAAAAATGATAATGAAAAGATTGGTCTTACATTCTTATACAGAATTAAGAATAAAACTAAAATAAAATAAAAATAAAATTAATAATAATAAAAATATATATATATAATAAAAAACTAAAAAAAGTAATAATAAAAAAAAGAAATGAAAAAAAAAGAAAAAAAAAATAGAAATAACATTTGAAAAAAATAATAATAATACTGATGATAAAAAAAATAATAATACAAGTAAAGTAACTCCACAATAATGAAAAAAGAAATAGAAAAAAAAATAGAAATAATAATTATAATAAAAAAAAAAACGAAGAATAAAAAATGAAAACGAAAAAAAAGCGAAAAAAATAATATTAATAAAAATAATAATATAAAAAAGGAAAAATAAAATAAAATAAAAATAAAGATATATAAAAATAAAAATAAAAATACATTAAAATAATACAAATAATAATAAAAAAATAACAATTAAAAAAATAAAATAAAAAAATAAATAAAAATATTAATATAAAAAAAAAAATAATAATAATAACAAAAAATGAAACCTCTATTAAAATGTATATTGTATTTACCATTTATATATTATATTGAACAATGCCATAGTTATGTACGGTATTTGTTATATAAAACTATATTAAAATGTATATTATATTTACCATTTATATATTATATTGAACAATGCCATAGTTATGTACGGTATTTGTTATGTAAAACTATATTAAAATGTATATTATATTTACCATGTAATATATTGAACGAGGCCAAAAAAAAAAAAAAAAAAGAAATTGAAAAAAATAGAAATAATAATAATAATAATAATAATAATAATAATATTAATAATAATAATAATAATAATAATAATAAAACAGAAATAAAAATGATAATAAAAAAATTGGCCTTACATTCTTATACAGAATTAAAAAAAAAAATAAAAAATAAAAATAATTATAATAATAATAATAAAAAATATATATATAATAAAAAAAAAACTAAAAAAAAGTAATAATAAAAAAGAAATGAAAAAAAAGAATAATAATAATAATAAAAATAAATTTTGAAAAAAATAAAATAATAATAATAATAATAATAATAATAATAATAATAATAATAATAATAATAATAATAATAATAATAATAATAATAATAATAATAATAATAATAATAATAATAATAATAATAACAAAAATAATTATAAAAGTAAAAAAAAAGATAATAATTAAAACAGAAATAGAAAAAAAATATAGAAATAAAAATGATAAAAAAAATAAATAAAAAACAAGAATAAAAAATGAAAACGAAAAAATAGCGAAAAAAATATTATTAATAAAAAAAATAATAAAAAATAAATAAAAATAAAATATAATGAAAATAAATATATATATAAATAAAAATAAAAATACATTAAAATAATAAAAATAATAATAAAAAATAACAATAAAAAAAAATAAAAAAAAATAATAATAATAAAAAAAAGAAAAGAATAACAGTAAAAATAATAATAAAAAATGAAAACTATATTAAAATGTATATTATATTTACCATGTATATATTATATTGAACGATGCCATAGTTATGTACGGTATTTGTTATATAAAACTATATTAAAATGTATATTGTATTTACCATGTAATATATTGAACGAGGCAAAAAAATATTAATGAAAAAAGAAATAGTAAAATTAGAAATGATAATTAAAACAATAATAATAAAAAAAATAAAAAAAAGAAGAAAAATAAAATAAAAATAAAAATGATAATAAAAAAATTGGTCATACATTCTTATGCCGAATGAAAAAAAAAAAAAAAAATAATAATAAAACAATATATATATATATAATAAAAAAAGAAGAAGTAATAATTATAAAAAATATAAATAAAAATAAAAAATAAAAAATATAAAATAAAAATAAAAATAACATTTGAACAAAAATAAAAATAATTAGAAAAATAATAATAATAATAATAAAAAAATATTAATAATAATAAAAAATAAATAAATAATAAAAGTAAAAACAAAATAATAATGAAAAAAGAAATAGAAAAAATAGAAGAAAAAATAAAAATCATCATAACAAAAAAAAAAAAAAAAAAAAATAAAAATGATAATAATAAAAAAAAAGAATAAAAATGAAAACGAAAAAAGCGAATAATAATAATAATAATAATAATAATAATAATAATAATAATAATAATAATAATAATAATAATGATAATAATAATAATAATAATAATAATAATAATAATAATAATAATAATAATAATAATGATAATAACATAAAAAAATAAAAAAATAAAATAAAGATATATAAATAATAAAAAAAATACATTAAAATAATAATAATAAAAAAATAACAATAAAAAAAAAATAATAATAATAATAATAATAATAATAAAAAGAAATAAAAAAGAATAACAGTAAAAATGATAATAAAATATGAAAACTCTATTAAAATGTATATTGTATTTACCATGTATATATTATATTGAACGAGGCCATAGTTATGTACGGTATTTGTTATATAAAACTATATTAAAATGTATATTATATTTACCATTTATATATTATATTGAACAATGCCATAGTTATGTACGGTATTTGTTATGTAAAACTATATTAAAATGTATATTATATTTACCATGTAATATATTGAACGAGGCCAAAAAAAATATTGATGAAAAAAGAAATAGAAAAAACATAGAAATAATAATAATAATAAAAAAATATATAAATAAAAATGATAATAAAAAAATTGGCCTTACATTCTTATACAGAATGGAAGAAAAAAACTAGAAAAAAATAAAAATAAAATAAATAATAATAAAAAATATATATTTATAATAAAAGAAAAACTAAATAAAAATAACAATAAAAAAAAAATAATAAAAATAAAATTTGAAAAAAATAAAAAATAAAAATAATAATAAAAATAACAATAATAATAAAAAATAATAATAATAAAAGTAAAAAAAAGGTAATAATGAAAAAAAAATAAAAAAAATAATAATAAAGATAATAAAAAAATTAAAAACCAAGAATAAAAAATGAAAACGAAAAAAAAGCGAAACAAATAATATTAGTAATAATAATAATGAAAAAAAAATGAAAAATAAAATTAAATTAAATTAAAAATATATAAAAATAAAAATAAAAATATATAAAAATAGTAGAATAATAATAAAAAAAATAACAATAAAAAATGATAATAATAAAATAAAAATATGTTATGTATTATTTGTATTATTTATAATATTTATATCATCTGTAATGTAAAGTTATAATTAAGTTGTAATATGTTATGTATTATTTGTATTATTATTATTTGTATTATTTATAATATTTATATCATCTGTAATGTAATGTTATGATTAAGTTGTAATATTTTATGTATTATTTGTATTATTTATAATATTTATATCATCTGTAATGTAATGTTATAATTAAGTTGTAATATGTTATGTATTATTTGTATTATTTATAATATTTATATCATCTGTAATGTAATGTTATAATTAAGTTGTAATATGTTATGTATTATTTGTATTATTTATAATATTTATATCATCTGTAATGTAATGTTATTATTAAGTTGTAATATGTTATGTATTATTTGTATTATTTATAATATTTATATCATCTGTAATGTAATGTTATTATTAAGTTGTAATATGTTATGTATTATTTATAATATTTATATCATCTGTAATGTAATGTTATTATTAAGTTGTAATATGTTATGTATTATTTGTATTATTTATAATATTTATATCATCTGTAATGTAATGTTATAATTACTCTGCGATTTAAACTCTGCGATTTAAACTCTGCCATTTAAACTCTGCCATTTAAACTCTGCCATTTAAACTCTGCCATTTAAACTCTGCCATTTAAACTCTGCCATTTAAACTCAGCCATTTAAACTCTGCCATTTAAACTCAGCCATTTAAACTCTGCCATTTAAACTCTGCCATTTAAACTCTGCCATTTCAACTCTGCGATCTAAACTCTGCCATTTCAACTCTGCCATTTCAACTCTGCCATTTCAACTCTGCCATTTCAGCTCTGCCATTTAAACTCTGCCATTTAAACTCTGCCATTTAAACTCTGCCATTTAAACTCTGCCATTAAAACTCTGCCATTTAAACTCTGCCATTTAAACTCTGCCATTTAAACTCTGCCATTTAAACTCTGCCATTTAATCTCTGCCATTTAAACTCTGCCATTTAAACTCTGCCATTTAAACTCTGCCATTTAAACTCTGCCATTTAAACTCTGCCATTTAAACTCTGCCATTTAAACTCTGCAATTTAAACTCTGCCATTTAAACTCTGCCATTTCAACTCTGCCATTTCAACTCTGCCATTTTAACTCTGCCATTTCAACTCTGCCATTTCAACTCTGCCAATTCAACTCTGCCATTTCAACTCTGCCATTTCAACTCTGCCATTTCAACTCTGCCATTTCAACTCTGCCATTTCAACTCTGCCATTTCAACTCTGCCATTTCAACTCTGCCATTTCAACTCTGCCATTTCAACTCTGCCATTTCAACTCTGCCATTTAAACTCTGCCATTTAAACTCCACCATTAAAACTCTGCCATTTAAACTCTGCCATTTAAACTCTGCCATTTAAACTCTGCCATTTCAACTCTGCCATTTCAACTCTGCCATTTCAACTCTGCCATTTAAACTCTGCCATTTAAACTCTGCCATTTAAACTCTGCCATTTAAACTCTGCCATTTAAACTCTGCCATTTCAACTCTGCGATTTAAACTCTGCGATTTAAACTCTGCCATTTAAACTCTGCCATTTAAACTCTGCCATTTCAACTCTGCCATTTCAACTCTGCCATTTCAACTCTGCCATTTCAACTCTGCCATTTCAACTCTGCCATTTAAACTCTGCCATTTAAACTCTGCCATTTAAACTCTGCCATTTCAACTCTGCCATTTCAACTCTCCCATTTCAACTCTGCCATTTCAACTCTGCCATTTCAACTCTGCCAATTCAACTCTGCCAATTCAACTCTGCCATTTCAACTCTGCCATTTCAACTCTGCCATTTAAATTCTGCCATTTAAACTCTGCCATTTAAACTCTGTCAGTTAAACTCTGCCATTTAAACTCTTTATTTAATCTTTTTATCTAATATCTGCCATTTAAACTCTGCCATTTAAACTCTGCCATTTAAACTCTGCCATTTCAACTCTGCCATTTCAACTCTGCCATTTCAACTCTGCCATTTAAACTCTGCCATTTAAACTCTGCCATTTAAACTCTGCCATTTAAACTCTGCCATTTAAACTCTGCCATTTAAACTCTGCCATTTAAACTCTGCCATTTAAACTCTGCCATATAAACTCTGCCATATAAACTCTGCGATTTGAACTCTGCGATTTAAACTCTGCGATTTCAACTCTGCGATTTCAACTCTGCCATTTGAACTCTGCCATTTGAACTCTGCCATTTGAACTCTGCGATTTGAACTCTGCGATTTGAACTCTGCCATTTAAACTCTGCCATTTAAACTCTGCCATTTAAACTCTGCGATTTAAACTTTGCCATTTAAACTCTGCGATTTAAACTCTGCGATTTAAACTCTGCGATTTAAACTCTGCGATTTAAATTCTGCGATTTAAACTATGCGATTTAAACTATGCGATTAAAACTCTGCCATTTAAACTCTGCCATTTAAACTCTGCCATTTAAACTCTGCCATTTAAACTCAGCCATTTAAACTCTGCCATTTAAACTCTGCCATTTAAACTCTGCGATTTAAACCCTAAGATTTAAACTCTGCCATTTAAACTCTGCGATTTAAACTCTGCGATTTGAACTCTGCCATTTGAACTCTGCCATTTGAACTCTGCCATTTGAACTCTGCCATTTAAATTCTGCCATTTAAACTCGGCCATTTAAACTCGGCCATTTAAACTCGGCCATTTAAACTCTGCGATTTAGTCTCTGCGATTTAATCTCTGCCATTTAAACTCTTCCATTTAAACTCTGCCATTTAATCTCTGCCATTTAAACTCTGCCATTTAAACTCTGCCAATTAATCTCTGCCATTTAAACTCTGCCATTTAAACTCTGTCATTTAACCTCTGCCATTTCAACTCTGCCATTTAAACTCTGCCATTTAAACTCTGCCATTTAAACTCTGCCATTTAAACTCTGCCATTTAAACTCTGCCATTTAAACTCTGCCATTTAAACTCTGCCATTTAAACTCTGCCATCTAAACTCTGCCATCTAAACTCTGCCATCTAAACTCTGCCATCTAAACTCTGCGATCCAAACTCTGCCATTTCAACTCTGCCATTTCAACTCTGCCATTTCAACTCTGCCATTTCAACTCTTCCATTTCAACTCTGCCATTTCAACTCTGCCATTTCAACTCTGCCATTTCAACTCTGCCATTTCAACTCTGCCATTTCAACTCTGCCATTTCAACTCTGCCATTTAAACTCTGCCATTTAAACTCTGCCATTTCAACTCTGCCATTTCAACTCTCCCATTTCAACTCTCCCATTTCAACTCTGCCATTTCAACTCTGCCATTTCAACTCTGCCATTTCAACTCTGCCAATTCAACTCTGCCATTTCAACTCTGCCATTTCAACTCTGCCATTTCAACTCTGCCATTTAAATTCTGCCATTTAAACTCTGCCATTTAAACTCTGTCAGTTAAACTCTGCCATTTAAACTCTTTATTTAATCTTTTTATCTAATATCTGCCATTTAAACTCTGCCATTTAAACTCTGCCATTTAAACTCTGCCATTTAAACTCTGCCATTTCAACTCTGCCATTTCAACTCTGCCATTAAAACTCTGCCATTTAAACTCTGCCATTTAAACTCTGCCATTTAAACTCTGCCATTTAAACTCTGCCATTTAAACTCTGCCATTTAAACTCTGCCATTTAAACTCTGCCATTTAAACTCTGCCATTTAAACTCTGCCATTTAAACTCTGCCATATAAACTCTGCCATATAAACTCTGCGATTTCAACTCTGCGATTTCAACTCTGCGATTTCAACTCTGCGATTTCAACTCTGCCATTTGAACTCTGCCATTTGAACTCTGCCATTTGAACTCTGCGATTTGAACTCTGCGATTTGAACTCTGCCATTTAAACTCTGCCATTTAAACTCTGCCATTTAAACTCTGCCATTTAAACTCTGCCATTTAAACTCTGCGATTTAAACTTTGCCATTTAAACTCTGCGATTTAAACTCTGCGATTTAAACTCTGCGATTTAAATTCTGCGATTTAAACTCTGCGATTTAAACTATGCGATTAAAACTCTGCCATTTAAACTCTAACATTTAAACTCTGCCATTTAAACTCTGCCATTTAAACTCTGCCATTTAAACTCTGCCATTTAAACTCTGCGATTTAAACCCTAAGATTTAAACTCTGCCATTTAAACTCTGCGATTTAAACTCTGCGATTTGAACTCTGCCATTTGAACTCTGCCATTTGAACTCTGCCATTTGAACTCTGCCATTTAAATTCTGCCATTTAAACTCGGCCATTTAAACTCGGCCATTTAAACTCGGCCATTTAAACTCTGCGATTTAGTCTCTGCGATTTAATCTCTGCCATTTAAACTCTTCCATTTAAACTCTGCCATTTAATCTCTGCCATTTAAACTCTGCCATTTAAACTCTGCCATTTAAACTCTGCCATTTAAACTCTGCCATTTAAACTCTGCCAATTAAACTCTGCCATTTAAACTCTGCCATTTAAACTCTGCGATTTGAACTCTGCGATTTGAACACTGCCATTTAAACTCTGCCATTTAAACTCTGCCATTTAAACTCTGCCATTTAAACTCTGCCATTTAAAGTCTGCGATTTGAACTCTGCCAATTGAACTCTGCCATTTAAACTCTGCCATTTAAACTCTGCCATTTAAATTCTGCGATTTAAACTCTGCGATTTAAACTCTGCGATATAAACTCTGCGATTAAAACACTGCGATTAAAACACTGCCATTTAAACTCTGCCATTTAAACTCTGCCATTTAAACTCTGCCATTTAAACTCTGCCATTTAAACTCTGCCATTTAAACTCTGCCATTTGAACTCTGCGATTTGAACTCTGCGATTTGAACTCCGCGATTTGAACTCCGCGATTTGAACTCTGCGATTTGAACTCTGCCATTTAAACTCTGCCATTTGAACTCTGCCATTTGAACTCTGCCATTTGAACTCTGCCATTTGAACACTGTCATTTGAACTCTGCCATTTGAACTCTGCCATTTAAACTCTGCCATTTAATCTCTGCCATTTAAACTCTGCCATTAAAACTTTGCCATTTAAACTCTGCCATTTAAACACTGCCATTTAAACTCTGCCATTTAAACACTGCCATTTAAACACTGCCATTTAAACTCTGCAATTTAAACTCTGCCATTTAAACTCTGCCATTTAAACTCTGCCATTTAAACTCTGCGACTTAAACTCTGCCATTTGAACTCTGCCATTTGAACTCTGCCATTTGAACTCTGCCATTTGAACTCTGCGATTTGAACTCTGCGATATAAACTCTGCGATTTGAACTCTGCGATTTAAACTCTGCGATTTAAACTCTGCGATTTAAACTCTGCGATTTAAACTCTGCGATTTAAACTCTGCCATTTAAACTCTGCCATTTAAACTCTGCCATTTAAACTCTGCTATTTAAACTCTGCGATTTAAACTCTGCCATTTAAACTCTGCCATTTAAACTCTGCGATTTAAACTCTGCGATTTAAACTCTGCGATTTAAACACTGCGATTTAAACTCTGCCATTTAAACTCTGCCATTTAAACTCTGCCATTTAAACTCTGCCATTTAAACTCTGCTATTTAAACTCTGCCATTTAAACTCTACGATTTAAACTCTGCGATTTAAACTCTGCCATTTAAACTCTGCGATTTAAACTCTGCCATTTAAACTCTGCCATTTAAACTCTGCCATTTAAACTCTGCCATTTAAACTCTGCGACTTAAACTCTGCCATTTGAACTCTGCCATTTGAACTCTGCCATTTGAACTCTGCAATTTGAACTCTGCTATTTGAACTCTGCGATTTGAACTCTGCGATTTAAACTCTGCGATTTAAACTCTGCGATTTGAACTCTGCGATTTAAACTCTGCGATTTAAACTCTGCGATTTGAACTCTGCGATTTGAACTCTGCCATTTAAACTCTGCCATTTAAACTCTGCGATTTAAACTCTGCGATTTAAACTCTACCATTTAAACTCTGCCATTTAAACTCTGCCATTTAAACTCTGCCATTTAAACTCTGCGATTTAAACTCTGCGATTTAAACTCTGCCATTTGAACTCTGCCATTTGAACTCTGCCATTTGAACTCTGCCATTTGAACTCTGCCATTTGAACTCTGCGATTTGAACTCTGCGATTTGAACTCTGCCATTTGAACTCTGCAATTTGAACTCTGCAATTTAAACTCTGCCATTTAAACTCTGCCATTTAAACTCTGCCATTTAAACTCTGCCATTTAAACTCTGCCATTTAAACTCTGCCATTTAAACTCTGCCATTTAAACTCTGCCATTTAAACTCTGCCATTTAAACTCTGCCATTTAAACTCTGCCATTTAAACTCTGCCATTTAAACTCTGCCATTTAAACTCTGCCATTTAAACTCTGCCATTTAAACTCTGCCATTTAAAATCTGCCATTTAAACCCTGCCATTAAAACTCTGCGATTTAAACTCTGCGATTTAACCTCTGCTATTTAAACTCTGCGATTTAAACTCTGCCATTTGAACTCTGCCATTTGAACTCTGCCATTTGAACTCTGCCATTTGAACTCTGCCATTTGAACTCTGCGATTTAAACTCTGCGATTTAAACTCTGCGATTTAAACTCTGCGATTTAAACTCTGCTATTTAAACTCTGCGATTTAAACTCTGCGATTTAAATTCTATGATTAAAACTCTGCCATTTAAACTCTGCCATTTAAACTCTGCCATTTAAACTCTGCCATTTAAACTCTGCCATATAAACTCTGCCATATAAACCCTGCGATTTGAACTCTGCGATTTAAACTTTGCGATATAAACTCTGCGATTTAAACTCTGCGATTTGAACTCTGCCATTTAAACTCTGCCATTTAGACTCTGCCATTTAAACTCTGCCATGTAAACTCTGCCATATAAACTCTCCCATTTAAACTCTGCGATTTAAACTCTGCGATTTAAACTCTGCGATTTAAACTCTGCCATTTAAACGCTGCCATATAAACTCTGCGATTTAAACTCTGCCATTTGAACTCTGCCATTTGAACTCTGTGATTGAACTCTGCGATTTGAACTCTGCGATTTAAACTCTGCGATTAAACTCTGCGATTTAAACTCTGCCATTTAAACTCTGCGATTTAAACTCTGCGATTTAAAATCTGCGATTTGAACTCATCGATTTAAACTCTGCGATTTAAACTCTGCCATTTAAACTCTGCCATATATACTCTGCCATATAAACTCTGCGATTTGAACTCTGCCATTTAAACTCTGCGATTTAAACTCTGCCATTTAAACTCGGCGATTTAAACTCTGCCATATAAACTCTGCGATTTAAACTCTGCGATTTAAACTCTGCGATTTGAACTCTGCCATTTGAACTCTGCGATTTAAACTCTGCGATTTAAACTCTGCGATTTAAACTCTGCCATTTAAACTCTGCGATTTAAACTCTGCTATTTGAACTCTGCCATTTGAACTCTGCCATTTGAACTCTGCCATTTGAACTCTGCGATTTGAACTCTGTGATTTGAACTCTGCGATTTAAACTCTGCGATTTAAACTCTGCGATTAAAACTCTGCCATTTAAACTCTGCCATTTAAATTCTGCCATTTAGACTCTGCCATTTAAACTCTGCCATATAAACTCTGCCATATAAACTCTGCCATATAAACTCTGCGATTTAAACTCTGCGATTTAAACTCTGCGATTTAAACGCTGCCATATAAACTCTGCGATTTAAACTCTGCCATTTGAACTCTGCCATTTGAACTCTGCGATTTGAACTCTGCGATTTGAACTCTGCGATTTGAACTCTGCGATTTAAACTCTGCGATTAAACTTTGCGATTTAAACTCTGCCATTTAAACTCTGCCATTTAAACTCTGCGATTTAAACTCTGCGATTTAAAATCTGCGATTTAAACTCTGCGATTTAAACTCTGCGATTTAAACTCTGCCATTTAAACTCTGCCATTTAAACTCTGCGATTTAAACTCTGCCATTTAAACTCTGCCATTTAAACTCTGCCATTTAAACTCTGCCATTTAAACTCTGCCATTTAAACTCTGCCATTTAAACTCTGCCATTTAAACTCTGCCATTTAAACTCTGCCATTTAAACTCTGCCATTTAAACTCTGCCATTTAAACTCTGCCATTTAAACTCTGCCATTTAAACTCTGCCATTTAAACTCTGCCATTTAAACTCTGCCATTTAAACTCTGCCATTTAAACTCTGCCATTTAAAATCTGCCATTTAAACCCTGCCATTAAAACTCTGCGATTTAAACTCTGCGATTTAAACTCTGCTATTTAAACTCTGCTATTTAAACTCTGCGATTTAAACTCTGCCATTTGAACTCTGCCATTTGAACTCTGCCATTTGAACTCTGCCATTTGAACTCTGCGATTTAAACTCTGCGATTTAAACTCTGCGATTTAAACTCTGCGATTTAAACTCTGCTATTTAAACTCTGCGATTTAAACTCTGCGATTTAAACTCTATGATTAAAACTCTGCCATTTAAACTCTGCCATTTAAACTCTGCCATTTAAACTCTGCCATTTAAACTCTGCCATATAAACTCTGCCATATAAACCCTGCGATTTGAACTCTGCGATTTAAACTTTGCGATTTAAACTCTGCGATTTAAACTCTGCGATTTGAACTCTGCCATTTAAACTCTGCCATTTAGACTTTGCCATTTAAACTCTGCCATGTAAACTCTGCCATATAAACTCTCCCATTTAAACTCTGCGATTTAAACTCTGCGATTTAAACTCTGCGATTTAAACTCTGCCATTTAAACGCTGCGATTTAAACTCTGCGATTTAAACTCTGCCATTTGAACTCTGCCATTTGAACTCTGTGATTGAACTCTGCGATTTGAACTCTGCGATTTAAACTCTGCGATTAAACTCTGCGATTTAAACTCTGCCATTTAAACTCTGCGATTTAAACTCTGCGATTTAAACTCTGCGATTTGAACTCATCGATTTAAACTCTGCGATTTAAACTCTGCCATTTAAACTCTGCCATATAAACTCTGCCATATAAACTCTGCGATTTGAACTCTGCCATTTGAACTCTGCGATTTAAACTCTGCCATTTAAACTCGGCGATTTAAACTCTGCCATATAAACTCTGCGATTTAAACTCTGCGATTTAAACTCTGCGATTTGAACTCTGCCATTTGAACTCTGCGATTTAAACTCTGCGATTTAAACTCTGCGATTTAAACTCTGCCATTTAAACTCTGCCATTTAAACTCTGCCATTTGAACTCTGCCATTTGAACTCTGCCATTTGAACTCTGCCATTTGAACTCTGCGATTTGAACTCTGTGATTTGAACTCTGTGATTTAAACTCTGCGATTTAAACTCTGCGATTTAAACTCTGTGATTAAAACTCTGCCATTTAAACTCTGCCATTTAAACTCTGCCATTTAGACTCTGCCATTTAAACTCTGCCATATAAACTCTGCCATATAAACTCTCCTATTTAAACTCTGCGATTTAAACTCTGCGATTTAAACGCTGCCATATAAACTCTGCGATTTAAACTCTGCCATTTGAACTCTGCCATTTGAACTCTGCGATTTGAACTCTGCGATTTGAACTCTGCGATTTGAACTCTGCGATTTAAACTCTGCGATTAAACTTTGCGATTTAAACTCTGCCATTTAAACTCTGCCATTTAAACTCTGCGATTTAAACACTGCGATTTAAAATCTGCGATTTAAACTCTGCGATTTAAACTCTGCGATTTAAACTCTGCCATTTAAACTCTGCCATATAAACTCTGTCATATAAACTCTGCGATTTGAACTCTGCCATTTAAACTCTGCGATTTAAACTCTGCCATTTAAACTCGGCGATTTAAACTCTGCCATATAAACTCTGCGATTTAAACTCTTCCATTTCAACTCTGCCATTTCAACTCTGCCATTAAAACTCTGCCATTTAAACTCTGCCATTTAAACTCTGCCATTTAAACTCTGCCATTTAAACTCTGCCATTTAAACTCTGCCATTTAAACTCTGCCATATAAACTCTGCGATTTGAACTCTGCGATTTAAACTCTGCGATTTCAACTCTGCGATTTCAACTCTGCCATTTGAACTCTGCCATTTGAACTCTGCCATTTGAACTCTGCCATTTGAACTCTGCGATTTGAACTCTGCGATTTGAACTCTGCCATTTAAACTCTGCCATTTAAACTCTGCCATTTAAACTCTGCGATTTAAACTTTGCCATTTAAACTCTGCGATTTAAACTCTGCGATTTAAACTCTGCGATTTAAACTCTGCGATTTAAATTCTGCGATTTAAACTCTGCGATTTAAACTATGCGATTAAAACTCTGCCATTTAAACTCTGCCATTTAAACTCTGCCATTTAAACTCTGCCATTTAAACTCTGCCATTTAAACTCTGCCATTTAAACTCTGCGATTTAAACCCTAAGATTTAAACTCTGCCATTTAAACTCTGCGATTTAAACTCTGCGATTTGAACTCTGCCATTTGAACTCTGCCATTTGAACTCTGCCATTTAAATTCTACCATTTAAACTCGGCCATTTAAACTCGGCCATTTAAACTCGGCCATTTAAACTCTGCGATTTAGTCTCTGCGATTTAATCTCTGCCATTTAAACTCTTCCATTTAAACTCTGCCATTTAATCTATGCCATTTAAACTCTGCCATTTAAAATCTGCCAATTAATCTCTGCCATTCAAACTCTGCCATTTAAACTCTGTCATTTAACCTCTGCCATTTCAACTCTACCATTTAAACTCTGCCATTTAAACTCTGCCATTTAAACTCTGCCATTTAAACTCTGCCATTTAAACTCTGCGACTTAAACTCTGCGACTTAAACTCTGCCATTTGAACTCTGCCATTTGAACTCTGCCATTTGAACTCTGCCATTTGAACTCTGCCATTTGAACTCTGCCATTTGAACTCTGCGATATAAACTCTGCGATATAAACTCTGCGATTTGAACTCTGCGATTTAAACTCTGCGATTTAAACTCTGCGATTTGAACTCTGCGATTTAAACTCTGCCATTTAAACTCTGCCATTTAAACTCTGCCATTTAAACTCTGCGATTTAAACTCTGCCATTTAAACTCTGCCATTTAAACTCTGCCATTTAAACTCTGCCATTTAAACTCTGCCATTTAAACTCTGCCATTTAAACTCTGCGATTTAAACTCTGCGATTTAAACTCTGCGATTTGAACTCTGCCATTTGAACTCTGCGATTTGAACTCTGCGATTTGAACTCTGCGATTTGAACTCTGCGATTTGAACTCTGCGATTTAAACTCTGCGATTTAAACTCTGCCATTTAAACTCTGCCATTTAAACTCTGCCATTTAAACTCTGCCATTTAAACTCTGCCATTTAAACTCTGCGATTTAGTCTCTGCGATTTAAACTCTGCGATTTAAACTCTGCCATTTAAACTCTGCGATTAAAACGCTGCCATTTAAACTCTGCCATTTAAACTCTGCGATCTAAACTCTGCGATCTAAACTCTGCCATTTAAACTCTGCCATTTAAACTCTGCCACTTAAACTCTGCCATTTAAACTCTGCCATTTAAACTATGCCATTTAAACTCTGCGATTTAAACTCTGCGATTTAAACTCTGCGATTTGAACTCTGCGATTTGAACTCTGCGATTTGAACTCTGCGATTTGAACTCTGCCATTTAAACTCTGCCATTTAAACTCTGCCATTTAAACTCTGCCATTTAAACTCTGCCATTTCAACGCTGCCATTTCAACGCTGCCATTTAAACTCTGCCATTTAAACTCTGCCATTTAAACTCTGCCATTTAAACTCTGCCATTTAAACTCTGCGATTTAAACTCTGCCATTTAAACTCTGCCATTTAAACTCTGCCATTTAAACTCTGCCATTTAAACTCTGCCATTTAAACTCTGCCATTTAAACTCTGCTATTTAAACTCTGCTATTTAAACTCTGCCATTTAAACTCTGCGATTTAAACTCTGCGATTTAAACTCTGCCATTTAAACTCTGCCATTTAAACTCTGCCATTTAAACTCTGCCATTTAAACTCTGCCATTTGAACTCTGCCATTTGAACTCTGCTATTTGAACTCTGCGATTTGAACTCTGCGATTTGAACTCTGCGATTTGAACTCTGCGATTTAAACTCTGCGATTTAAACTCTGCGATTTAAACTCTGCCATTTGAACTCTGCCATTTGAACTCTGCGATTTAAACTCTGCGATTTGAACTCTGCGATTTGAACTCTGCCATTTAAACTCTGCCATTTAAACTCTGCGATTTAAACTCTGCGATTTAAACTCTGCGATTTAAACTCTACCATTTAAACTCTGCCATTTAAACACTGCCATTTAAACTCTGCGATTTAAACTCTGCGATTTGAACTCTGAGATTTGAACTCTGCCATTTGAACTCTGCCATTTGAACTCTGCCATTTGAACTCTGCGATTTGAACTCTGCGATTTGAACTCTGCCATTTGAACTCTGCCATTTGAACTCTGCCATTTAAACTCTGCGATTTAAACTCTGCGATTTAAACTCTGCGATTTAAACTCTGCGATTTAAACTCTGCCATTTAAACTCTGCCATTTAAACTCTGCCATTTAAACTCTGCCATTTAAACTCTGCCATTTAAACTCTGCCATTTAAACTCTGCCATTTAAACTCTGCCATTTAAACTATGCCATTTAAACTCTGCCATTTAAACTCTGCCATTTAAACTCTGCCATTTAAACTCTGCCATTTAAACTCTGCCATTTAAACTCTGTCATTTAAACTCTGCCATTTAAACTCTGCCATTTAAACTCTGCCATTAAAACTCTGCGATTTAAACTCTGCGATTTAAACTCTGCTATTTAAACTCTGCCATTTAAACTCTGCCATTTAAACTCTGCCATTTAAACTCTGCCATTTAAAATCTGCCATATAAACTCTGCCATATAAACTCTGCGATTTGAACTCTGCGATTTAAACTCTGCGATTTAAACTCTGCCATTTGAACTCTGCCATTTGAACTCTGCCATTTGAACTCTGCCATTTGAACTCTGCGATTTGAACTCTGCCATTTAAACTCTGCCATTTAAACTCTGCCATTTAAACTCTGCCATTTAAACTCTGCCATTTAAACTCTGCCATTTAAACTCTGCCATTTAAACTCTGCGATTTAAACTCTGCGATTTAAACTCTGCGATTTAAACTATGCGATTAAAACTCTGCCATTTAAACTCTGCCATTTAAACTCTGCCATTTAAACTCTGCCATTTAAACTCTGCCATTTAAACTCTGCCATTTAAACTCTGCCATTTAAACTCTGCCATTTAAACTCTGCCATTTAAACTCTGCCATTTAAACTATGCCATTTGAACTCTGCGATTTGAACTCTGCGATTTGAACTCTGCGATTTGAACTCAGCGATTTGAACTCAGCGATTTGAACTCTGCGATTTAAACTCTGCGATTTAAACTCTGCGATTTAAACTCTGCCATTTAAACTCTGCCATTTAAACTCTGCGATTTGAACTCTGCGATTTAAACTCTGCGATTTAAACTCTGCCATTTAAACTCAAACTCTGCCATTTAAACTCTGCCATTTAAAATCTGCCATTTAAACCCTGCCATTAAAACTCTGCGATTTAAACTCTGCGATTTAAACTCTGCTATTTAAACTCTGCGATTTAAACTCTGCCATTTGAACTCTGCCATTTGAACTCTGCCATTTGAACTCTGCCATTTGAACTCTGCGATTTAAACTCTGCGATTTAAACTCTGCGATTTAAACTCTGCGATTTAAACTCTGCTATTTAAACTCTGCGATTTAAACTCTGCGATTTAAACTCTACGATTAAAACTCTGCCATTTAAACTCTGCCATTTAAACTCTGCCATTTAAACTCTGCCATTTAAACTCTGCCATATAAACTCTGCCATATAAACCCTGCGATTTGAACTCTGCGATTTAAACTTTGCGATTTAAACTCTGCGATTTGAACTCTGCCATTTAAACTCTGCCATTTAGACTCTGCCATTTAAACTCTGCCATGTAAACTCTGCCATATAAACTCTCCCATTTAAACTCTGCGATTTAAACTCTGCGATTTAAACTCTGCGATTTAAACTCTACCATTTAAACTCTGCCATTTAAACTCTGCCATTTAAACTCTGCCATTTAAACTCTGCGATTTAAACTCTGCGATTTAAACTCTGCGATTTGAACTCTGCCATTTGAACTCTGCCATTTGAACTCTGCCATTTGAACTCTGCCATTTGAACTCTGCCATTTGAACTCTGCGATTTGAACTCTGCGATTTGAACTCTGCGATTTGAACTCTGCCATTTGAACTCTGCCATTTAAACTCTGCCATTTAAACTCTGCCATTTAAACTCTGCGATTTAAACTCTGCCATTTAAACTCTGCCATTTAAACTCTGCCATTTAAACTCTGCCATTTAAACTCTGCCATTTAAACTCTGCCATTTAAACTCTGCCATTTAAACTCTGCCATTTAAACTCTGCCATTTAAACTCTGCCATTTAAACTCTGCCATTTAAACTCTGCCATTTAAACTCTGCCATTTAAAATCTGCCATTTAAACCCTGCCATTAAAACTCTGCGATTTAAACTCTGCGATTTAACCTCTGCTATTTAAACTCTGCGATTTAAACTCTGCCATTTGAACTCTGCCATTTGAACTCTGCCATTTGAACTCTGCCATTTGAACTCTGCCATTTGAACTCTGCGATTTAAACTCTGCGATTTAAACTCTGCGATTTAAACTCTGCGATTTAAACTCTGCTATTTAAACTCTGCGATTTAAACTCTGCGATTTAAATTCTATGATTAAAACTCTGCCATTTAAACTCTGCCATTTAAACTCTGCCATTTAAACTCTGCCATATAAACTCTGCCATATAAACCCTGCGATTTGAACTCTGCGATTTAAACTTTGCGATATAAACTCTGCGATTTAAACTCTGCGATTTGAACTCTGCCATTTAAACTCTGCCATTTAGACTCTGCCATTTAAACTCTGCCATGTAAACTCTGCCATATAAACTCTCCCATTTAAACTCTGCGATTTAAACTCTGCGATTTAAACTCTGCGATTTAAACTCTGCCATTTAAACGCTGCCATATAAACTCTGCGATTTAAACTCTGCCATTTGAACTCTGCCATTTGAACTCTGCGATTTGAACTCTGCGATTTAAACTCTGCGATTTAAACTCTGCGATTAAACTCTGCGATTTAAACTCTGCCATTTAAACTCTGCCATTTAAACTCTGCGATTTAAACTCTGCAATTTAAAATCTGCGATTTGAACTCATCGATTTAAACTCATCGATTTAAACTCTGCCATTTAAACTCTGCCATATAAACTCTGCCATATAAACTCTGCGATTTGAACTCTGCCATTTAAACTCTGCGATTTAAACTCTGCCATTTAAACTCGGCGATTTAAACTCTGCCATATAAACTCTGCGATTTAAACTCTGCGATTTAAACTCTGCGATTTGAACTCTGCCATTTGAACTCTGCGATTTAAACTCTGCGATTTAAACTCTGCGATTTAAACTCTGCCATTTAAACTCTGCCATTTAAACTCTGCTATTTGAACTCTGCCATTTGAACTCTGCCATTTGAACTCTGCCATTTGAACTCTGCCATTTGAACTCTGCGATTTGAACTCTGTGATTTGAACTCTGCGATTTGAACTCTGCGATTTAAACTCTGCGATTAAAACTCTGCCATTTAAACTCTGCCATTTAAACTCTGCCATTTAGACTCTGCCATTTAAACTCTGCCATTTGAACTCTGCCATTTGAACTCTGCCATTTGAACTCTGCCATTTGAACTCTGCGATTTGAACTCTGCGATATAAACTCTGCGATATAAACTCTGCGATTTGAACTCTGCGATTTAAACTCTGCGATTTAAACTCTGCGATTTGAACTCTGCGATTTGAACTCTGCGATTTAAACTCTGCCATTTAAACTCTGCCATTTAAACTCTGCTATTTAAACTCTGCTATTTAAACTCTGCGATTTAAACTCTGCCATTTAAACTCTGCCATTTAAACTCTGCCATTTAAACTCTGCCATTTAAACTCTGCGATTTAAACTCTGCGATTTGAACTCTGCGATTTGAACTCTGCGATTTGAACTCTGCGATTTGAACTCTGCGATTTGAACTCTGCGATTTGAACTCTGCGATTTGAACTCTGCGATTTGAACTCTGCGATTTAAACTCTGCCATTTAAACTCTGCCATTTAAACTCTGCCATTTAAACTCTGCCATTTAAACTCTGCGATTTAGTCTCTGCGATTTAAACTCTGCGATTTAAACTCTGCGATTTAAACTCTGCCATTTAAACTCTGCCATTTAAACTCTGCGATTAAAACGCTGCCATTTAAACTCTGCCATTTAAACTCTGCGATCTAAACTCTGCGATCTAAACTCTGCCATTTAAACTCTGCCATTTAAACTCTGCCACTTAAACTCTGCCATTTAAACTCTGCCATTTAAACTCTGCCATTTAAACTATGCCATTTAAACTCTGCGATTTAAACTCTGCGATTTGAACTCTGCGATTTGAACTCTGCGATTTGAACTCTGCGATTTGAACTCTGCGATTTAAACTCTGCCATTTAAACTCTGCCATTTAAACTCTGCCATTTAAACTCTGCCATTTAAACTCTGCCATTTAAACTCTGCCATTTCAACGCTGCCATTTCAACGCTGCCATTTAAACTCTGCCATTTAAACTCTGCCATTTAAACTCTGCCATTTAAACTCTGCGATTTAAACTCTGCGATTTAAACTCTGCGATTTAAACTCTGCCATTTAAACTCTGCCATTTAAACTCTGCCATTTAAACTCTGCCATTTAAACTCTGCCATTTAAACTCTGCCATTTAAACTCTGCGATTTAAACTCTGCGATTTGAACTCTGCGATTTGAACTCTGCCATTTAAACTCTGCCATTTAAACTCTGCGATTTAAACTCTGCGATTTAAACTCTACCATTTAAACTCTGCCATTTAAACTCTGCCATTTAAACTCTGCCATTTAAACTCTGCGATTTAAACTCTGCGATTTAAACTCTGAGATTTGAACTCTGCCATTTGAACTCTGCCATTTGAACTCTGCCATTTGAACTCTGCGATTTGAACTCTGCGATTTGAACTCTGCCATTTGAACTCTGCCATTTAAACTCTGCCATTTAAACTCTGCGATTTAAACTCTGCGATTTAAACTCTGCGATTTAAACTCTGCCATTTAAACTCTGCCATTTAAACTCTACCATTTAAACTCTGCCATTTAAACTCTGCCATTTAAACTCTGCCATTTAAACTCTGCCATTTAAACTCTGCCATTTAAACTCTGCCATTTAAACTCTGCCATTTAAACTATGCCATTTAAACTCTGCCATTTAAACTCTGCCATTTAAACTCTGCCATTTAAACTCTGCCATTTAAACTCTGCCATTTAAACTCTGCCATTTAAACTCTGCCATTTAAACTCTGCCATTAAAACTCTGCGATTTAAACTCTGCGATTTAAACTCTGCTATTTAAACTCTGCCATTTAAACTCTGCCATTTAAACTCTGCCATTTAAACTCTGCCATTTAAAATCTGCCATATAAACTCTGCCATATAAACTCTGCGATTTGAACTCTGCGATTTAAACTCTGCGATTTAAACTCTGCTATTTAAACTCTGCCATTTGAACTCTGCCATTTGAACTCTGCCATTTGAACTCTGCCATTTGAACTCTGCGATTTGAACTCTGCCATTTAAACTCTGCCATTTAAACTCTGCCATTTAAACTCTGCCATTTAAACTCTGCCATTTAAACTCTGCGATTTAAACTCTGCGATTTAAACTCTGCGATTTAAACTATGCGATTAAAACTCTGCCATTTAAACTCTGCCATTTAAACTCTGCCATTTAAACTCTGCCATTTAAACTCTGCCATTTAAACTCTGCCATTTAAACTCTGCCATTTAAACTCTGCCATTTAAACTCTGCCATTTAAACTATGCCATTTGAACTCTGCGATTTGAACTCTGCGATTTGAACTCTGCGATTTGAACTCAGCGATTTGAACTCAGCGATTTGAACTCTGCGATTTAAACTCTGCGATTTAAACTCTGCGATTTAAACTCTGCCATTTAAACTCTGCCATTTAAACTCTGCGATTTGAACTCTGCGATTTAAACTCTGCGATTTAAACTCTGCGATTTAAACTCTGCCATTTAAACTCTGCCATTTAAACTCTGCCATTTGAACTCTGCGATTTGAACTCTGCGATTTAAACTCTGCGATTTAAACTCTGCCATTTAAACTCTGCCATTTAAACTCTGCCATTTAAACTCTGCCATTTAAACTCTGCCATTTAAACTCTGCCATTTAAACTCTGCCATTTAAACTCTGCCATTTAAACTCTGCCATTTAAACTCTGCCATTTAAACTCTGCGATTTGAACTCTGCGATTTAAACTCTGCGATTTAAACACTGCCATTTAAACTCTGCCATTTAAACTCTGCCATTTAAACTCAAACTCTGCCATTTAAACTCTGCCATTTAAAATCTGCCATTTAAACCCTGCCATTAAAACTCTGCGATTTAAACTCTGCGATTTAAACTCTGCTATTTAAACTCTGCGATTTAAACTCTGCCATTTGAACTCTGCCATTTGAACTCTGCCATTTGAACTCTGCCATTTGAACTCTGCCATTTGAACTCTGCGATTTAAACTCTGCGATTTAAACTCTGCGATTTAAACTCTGCTATTTAAACTCTGCGATTTAAACTCTGCGATTTAAACTCTATGATTAAAACTCTGCCATTTAAACTCTGCCATTTAAACTCTGCCATTTAAACTCTGCCATTTAAACTCTGCCATATAAACTCTGCCATATAAACCCTGCGATTTGAACTCTGCGATTTAAACTTTGCGATTTAAACTCTGCGATTTGAACTCTGCGATTTGAACTCTGCCATTTAAACTCTGCCATTTAGACTCTGCCATTTAAACTCTGCCATGTAAACTCTGCCATATAAACTCTCCCATTTAAACTCTGCGATTTAAACTCTGCGATTTAAACTCTGCCATTTAAACTCTGCCATTTAAACGCTGCCATATAAACTCTGCGATTTAAACTCTGTCATTTGAACTCTGCCATTTGAACTCTGTGATTGAACTCTGCGATTTGAACTCTGCGATTTAAACTCTGCGATTAAACTCTGCGATTTAAACTCTGCCATTTAAACTCTGCCATTTAAACTCTGCGATTTAAAATCTGCGATTTAAAATCTGCGATTTGAACTCATCGATTTAAACTCTGCGATTTAAACTCTGCCATTTAAACTCTGCCATATAAACTCTGCCATATAAACTCTGCGATTTGAACTCTGCCATTTAAACTCTGCGATTTAAACTCTGCCATTTAAACTCGGCGATTTAAACTCTGCCATATAAACTCTGCGATTTAAACTCTGCGATTTAAACTCTGCGATTTGAACTCTGCCATTTGAACTCTGCGATTTAAACTCTGCGATTTAAACTCTGCGATTTAAAATCTGCGATTTAAAATCTGCGATTTAAACTCTGCGATTTAAACTCTGCCATTTAAACTCTGCCATATAAACTCTGCCATATAAACTCTGCTATTTGAACTCTGCTATTTAAACTCTGCGATTTAAACTCTGCGATTTAAACTCTGCCATTTGAACTCTGCCATTTGAACTCTGCGATTTGAACTCTGCGATTTGAACTCTGCGATTTGAACTCAGCGATTTGAACTCAGCGATTTAAACTCTGCGATTTAAACTCTGCGATTTAAACTCTGCCATTTAAACTCTGCCATTTAAACTCTGCCATTTAAACTCTGCCATATAAACTCTGCCATATAAACTCTGCCATATAAACCCTGCGATTTGAACTCTGTGATTTAAACTCTGCCATTTGAACTCTGCCATTTGAACTCTGCCATTTGAACTCTGAGATTTGAACTCTGCGATTTAAACTCTGCCATTTAAACTCTGCCATTTAAACTCTGCCATTTATACTCTGCGATTTAAACTCTGCGATTTGAACTCTGTCATTTGAACTCTGTCATTTGAACTCTGCCATTTGAACTTTGCCATTTGAACTCTGCGATTTGAACTCTGCGATTTGAACTCTGCAATTTAAACTCTGCGATTTAAACTCTGCGATTTAAACTGTGCGATTTAAACTCTGTGATTAAAACTCTGCCATTTAAACTCTGCCATTTAAACTCTGCCAATTAGACTCTGCCATTTAAACTCTGCCATTTAAACTCTGCGATTTAAACTCTGCGATTTAAACTCTGCGATTTAAACTCTGCCATTTAAACTCTGCCATATAAACTCTGCGTTTTGAACTCTGCGATTTGAACTCTTCGATTTGAACTCTGCCATTTGAACTCTACCATTTGAACTCTGCCATTTAAATTCGGCCATTTAAATTCGGCCATTTAAACTCGGCCATTTAAACTCGGCCATTTAAACTCTGCGATTTCGTCTCTGCGATTTAAACTCTGCCATTTAAACTCTGCCATTTAAACTCTGCCATTTAAACTCTGCCATTTAAACTCTGCCATTTAAACTCTGCCATTTAAACTCTGCCATTTAAACTCTGCCATTTAAACTCTGCCAATTAAACTCTGCCATTTAAACTCTGCCATTTAAACTCTGCGATTTGAACACTGCGATTTGAACTCTGCCATTTAAACTCTGCCATTTAAACTCTGCCATTTAAACTCTGCGATTTAAACTCTGCCATTTGAACTCTGCCATTTGAACTCTGTCATTTGAACTCTGTCATTTAAACTCTGTCATTTAAACTCTGCCATTTAAATTCTGCCATTTAAACTCTGCCATTTAAACTCTGCCATTTAAACTCTGCCATTTGAACACTGTCATTTGAACTCTGCCATTTGAACTCTGCCATTTAAACTCTGCCATTTAATCTCTGCCATTTAAACTCTGCCATTTAAACTCTGCCATTTAAACTCTGCCATTTAAACTCTGCCATTTAAACTCTGCCATTTAAACTCTGCCATTTAAACACTGCCATTTAAACACTGCCATTTAAACTCTGCGATTTAAACTCTGCGATTTAAACTCTGCGATTTAAACTCTGCCATTTAAACTCTGCCATTTAAACTCTGCGACTTAAACTCTGCCATTTTAACTCTGCCATTTGATCTCTGCCATTTGAACTCTGCCATTTGAACTCTGCCATTTGAACTCTGCCATTTGAACTCTGCCATTTGAACTCTGCGATTTAAACTCTGCGATTTAAACTCTGCGATTTGAACTCTGCGATTTGAACTCTGCGATTTAAACTCTGCGATTTGAACTCTGCGATTTGAACTCTGCGATTTGAACTCTGCGATTTAAACTCTGCGATTTAAACTCTGCGATTTAAACTCTGCGATTTAAACTCTGCGATTTAAACTCTGCGATTTAAACTCTGCCATTTAAACTCTGCGATTTAAACTCTGCGATTTAAACTCTGCGATTTAAACTCTGCGATTTAAACTCTGCGATTTGAACTCTGCGATTTGAACTCTGCGATTTGAACTCTGCGATTTGAACTCTGCGATTTGAACTCTGCCATTTGAACTCTGCCATTTGAACTCTGCGATTTAAACTCTGCGATTTAAACTCTGCGATTTAAACTCTGCGATTTAAACTCTGCCATTTAAACTCTGCCATTTAAACTCTGCCATTTAAACTCTGCGATTTAGTCTTTGCGATTTAAACTCTGCGATTTAAACTCTGCGATTTAAACTCTGCGATTTAAACTCTGCGATTTAAACTCTGCGATTAAAACGCTGCCATTTAAACTCTGCCATTTAAACTCTGCCATTTAAACTCTGCCATTTAAACTCTGCCATTTAAACTCTGCCATTTAAACTCTGCCATTTAAACTCTGCCATTTAAACTCTGCCATTTAAACTCTGCCATTTAAACTCTGCCATTTAAACTCTGCCATTTGAACTCTGCCATTTGAACTCTGCCAAGTGAACTCTGCGATTTGAACTCTGCCATTTAAACTCTGCCATTTAAACTCTGCCATTTAAACTCTGCCATTTAAACTCTGCCATTTAAACTCTGCCATTTAAACTCTGCCATTAAAACTCTGCCATTTAAACTCTGCCATTTAAACTCTGCCATTAAAACTCTGCGATTTAAACTCTGCGATTTAAACTCTGCTATTTAAACTCTGCCATTTAAACTCTGCCATTTAAACTCTGCCATTTAAAATCTGCCATATAAACTCTGCCATATAAACTCTGCGATTTGAACTCTGCGATTTAAACTCTGCGATTTAAACTCTGCGATTTAAATTCTGCCATTTGAACTCTGCCATTTGAACTCTGCCATTTGAACTCTGCCATTTGAACTCTGCCATTTTAATTCTGCGATTTGAACTCTGCGATTTGAAATCTGCCATTTAAACTCTGCCATTTAAACTCTGCGATTTAAACTCTGCGATTTAAACTCTGCGATTTAAACTCTGCGATTTAAACTATGCGATTAAAACTATGCGATTAAAACTCTGCCATTTAAACTCTGCCATTTAAACTCTGCCATTTCAACTCTGCCATTTCAACGCTGCCATTTCAACGCTGCCATTTAAACTCTGCCATTTAAACTCTGCGATTTAAACTCTGCGATTTAAACTCTGCGATTTAAACTCTGCCATTTAAACTCTGCCATTTAAACTCTGCCATTTAAACTTTGCCATTTAAACTCTGCCATTTAAACTCTGCGATTTAAACTCTGCGATTTAAACTCTGCGATTTAAACTCTGCCATTTAAACTCTGCCATTTAAACTCTGCCATTTAAACTCTGCCATTTAAACTCTGCAATTTAAACTCTGCAATTTAAACTCTGCGACTTAAACTCTGCGACTTAAACTCTGCCATTTGAACTCTGCCATTTGAACTCTGCCATTTGAACTCTGCCATTTGAACTCTGCCATTTGAACTCTGCCATTTGAACTCTGCTATTTGAACTTTGCGATTTGAACTCTGCGATTTAAACTCTGCGATTTGAACTCTGCCATTTGAACTCTGCCATTTGAACTCTGCGATTTGAACTCTGCGATTTAAACTCTGCGATTTGAACTCTGCGATTTGAACTCTGCCATTTAAACTCTGCCATTTAAACTCTGCCATTTGAACTCTGCCATTTAAACTCTGCCATTTAAACTCTGCCATTTAAACTCTGCCATTTAAACTTTGCCATTTAAACTCTGCCATTTAAACTCTGCCATTTAAACTCTGCGATTTACACTCTGCCATTTGAACTCTGCCATTTGAACTCTGCCATTTGAACTCTGCCATTTGAACTCTGCGATTTGAACTCTGCCATTTAAACTGTGCGATTTAAACTCTGCCATTTAAACTCTGCCATTTAAACTCTGCCATTTAAACTCTGCCATTTAAACTCTGCCATTTAAACTCTGCCATTTAAACTCTGCCATTTAAACTCTGCCATTTAAACTCTGCCATTTAAACTCTGCCATTTAAACTCTGCCATTTAAACTCTGCCATTTAAACTCTGCCATTTAAACTCTGCCAAGTGAACTCTGTGATTTGAACTCTGCGATTTGAACTCTGCCATTTAAACTCTGCCATTTAAACTCTGTCATTTAAACTCTGCGATTTGAACTCTGCCATTTGAACTCTGCCATTTGAACTCTGCCATTTAAACTCTGCCATTTAAACTCTGCGATTTAAACTCTGCGATTTAAACTCTGCGATTTAAACTCTGCGATTTAAACTCTACGATTTAAACTATGCGATTAAAACTCTGCCATTTAAACTCTGCCATTTAAACTCTGCCATTTAAACTCTGCCATTTAAACTCTGCCATTTAAACTCTGCCATTTAAACTCTGCCATTTAAACTCTGCCATTTAAACTATGCCATTTGAACTCTGCCATTTGAACTCTGCCATTTGAACTCTGCGATTTGAACTCAGCGATTTGAACTCAGCGATTTGAACTCAGCGATTTGAACTCTGCGATTTGAACTCTGCGATTTAAACTCTGCGATTTAAACTCTGCCATTTAAACTCTGCCATTTAAACTCTGCCATTTAAACTCTGCCATTTAAACTCTGCGATTTGAACTCTGCGATTTAAACTCTGCGATTTAAACTCTGCGATTTAAACTCTGCGATTTGAACTCTGCGATTTGAACTCTGCGATTTAAACTCTGCGATTTAAACTCTGCCATTTAAACTCTGCCATTTAAACTCTGCCATTTAAACTCTGCCATTTAAACTCTGCCATTTAAACTCTGCCATTTAAACTCTGCCATTTAAACTCTGCCATTTAAACTCTGCCATACAAACTCTGCCATACAAACTCTGCGATTTGAACTCTGCGATTTAAACTCTGTGATTTAAACTCTGCGATTTAAACTCTGCGATTTGAACTCTGCGATTTGAACTCTGCGATTTGAACTCTGCGATTTAAACTCTGCGATTTAAACACTGCCATTTAAACTCTGCCATTTAAACTCTGCCATTTAAACTCAAACTCTGCCATTTAAACTCTGCCATTTAAAATCTGCCATTTAAACCCTGCCATTTAAACCCTGCCATTAAAACTTTGCGATCTAAACTCTGCGATTTAAACTCTGCTATTTAAACTCTGCGATTTAAACTCTGCCTTTTGAACTCTGCCATTTGAACTCTGCCATTTGAACTCTGCCATTTGAACTCTGCGATTTAAACTCTGCGATTTAAACTCTGCGATTTAAACTCTGCTATTTAAACTCTGCGATTTAAACTCTGCGATTTAAACTCTATGATTAAAGCTCTGCCATTTAAACTCTGCCATTTAAACTCTGCCATTTAAACTCTGCCATATAAACTCTGCCATATAAACTCTGCCATATAAACCCTGCGATTTGAACTCTGCGATTTAAACTTTGCGATTTAACTCTGCGATTTAAACTCTGCGATTTGAACTCTGCCATTTAAACTCTGCCATTTAGACTCTGCCATTTAAACTCTGCCATGTAAACTCTGCCATATAAACTCTCCCATTTAAACTCTGCCATTTAAACTCTGCGATTTAAACTCTGCGATTTGAACTCTGCGATTTAAACTCTACGATTAAAACTCTGCCATTTAAACTCTGCCATTTAAACTCTGCCGTTTAAACTCTGCGGTTTAAACTCTGCCATTTAAACTCTGCCATTTAAACTCTGCCATTAAAACTCTGCCATTTAAACTCTGCAATTTAAACTCTGCCATTTAAACTCTGCCATTTAAACTATGCGATTTAAACTCTGCCATTTAAACTCTGCCATTTAAACTCTGCCATTTAAACTCTGCCATTTAAACTCTGCCATTTAAACTCTACCATTTAAACTCTGCCATTTAAACTCTGCGATTTAAACTCTGCGATTTAAACTCTGCGATTTGAACTCTGCGATTTGAACTCTGCCATTTGAACTCTGCCATTTGAACTCTGCGATTTAAACTCTGCGATTTGAACTCTGCGATTTGAACTCTGCCATTTAAACTCTGCCATTTAAACTCTGCCATTTAAACTCTGCCATTTAAACTCTGCCATTTAAACTCTGCCATTTAAACTCTGCCATTTAAACTCTGCCATTTAAACTCTGCGATTTAAACTCTGCGATTTGAACTCTGCCATTTGAACTCTGCCATTTGAACTCTGCCATTTGAACTCTGCCATTTGAACTCTGCCATTTGAACTCTGCCATTTGAACTCTGCCATTTGAACTCTGCCATTTGAACTCTGCGATTTGAACTCTGCGATTTAAACTCTGCCATTTAAACTCTGCGATTTAAACTCTGCCATTTAAACTCTGCCATTTAAACTCTGCCATTTAAACTCTGCCATTTAAACTCTGCCATTTAAACTCTGCCATTTAAACTCTGCCATTTAAACTCTGCCATTTAAACTCTGCCATTTAAACTCTGCCATTTAAACTCTGCCATTTAAACTCTGCCATTTAAACTCTGCCATTTAAACTCTGCCATTTAAACTCTGCCATTTAAACTCTGCCATTTGAACTCTGCCAAGTGAACTCTGCGATTTGAACTCTGCGATTTGAACTCTGCCATTTAAACTCTGCCATTTAAACTCTGCCATTTAAACTCTGCCATTTAAACTCTGCCATTTAAACTCTGCCATTTAAACTCTGCCATTTAAACTCTGCCATTTAAACTCTGCCATTTAAACTCTGCGATTTAAACTCTGCGATTTAAACTCTGCGATTTGAACTCTGCCATTTGAACTCTGCCATTTGAACTCTGCCATTTGAACTCTGCCATTTGAACTCTGCGATTTGAACTCTGCCATTTAAACTCTGCCATTTAAACTCTGTGATTTAAACTCTGCGATTTAAACTCTGCCATTTAAACTCTGCCATTTAAACTCTGCCATTTAAACTCTGCCATTTAAACTCTGCCATTTAAACTCTGCCATTTAAACACTACCATTTAAACTCTGCCATTTGAACTCTGCCAATTGAACTCTGTGATTTGAACTCTGCGATTTGAACTCTGCCATTTAAACTCTGCCATTTAAACTCTGCCATTTAAACTCTGCCATTTAAACTCTGCCATTTAAACTCTACCATTAAAACTCTGCCATTTAAACTCTGCCATTTAAACTCTGCCATTAAAACTCTGCGATTTAAACTCTGCGATTTAAACTCTGCTATTTAGACTCTGCCATTTAAACTCTGCCATTTAAACTCTGCCATTTAAAATCTGCCATATAAACTCTGTCATATAAACTCTGCGATTTGAACTCTGCGATTTGAACTCTGCGATTTAAACTCTGCGATTTAAATTCTGCCATTTGAACTCTGCCATTTGAACTCTGCCATTTGAACTCTGCCATTTGAACTCAGCGATTTGAACTCTGCGATTTAAACTCTGCGATTTAAACTCTGCCATTTAAACTCTGCCATTTAAACTCTGCCATTTAAACTCTGCCATTTAAACTCTGCGATTTGAACTTTGCGATTTAAACTCTGCGATTTAAACTCTGCGATTTAAACTCTGCGATTTGAACTCTGCGATTTGAACTCTGCGATTTAAACTCTGCGATTTAAACTCTGCCATTTAAACTCTGCCATTTAAACTCTGCCATTTAAACTCTGCCATTTAAACTCTGCCATTTAAACTCTGCCATTTAAACTCTGCCATTTAAACTCTGCCATTTAAACTCTGCAATTTAAACTCTGCGATTTGAACTCTGCGATTTAAACTCTGTGATTTAAACTCTGCGATTTAAACTCTGCGATTTGAACTCTGCGATTTGAACTCTGCGATTTAAACTCTGCGATTTAAACTCTGCGATTTAAACACTGCCATTTAAACTCTGCCATTTAAACTCTGCCATTTAAACTCAAACTCTGCCATTTAAACTCTGCCATTTAAAATCTGCCATTTAAACCCTGCCATTAAAACTCTGCTTTTTAAACTCTGCGATTTAAACTCTGCTATTTAAACTCTGCGATTTGAACTCTGCCATTTGAACTCTGCCATTTGAACTCTGCCATTTGAACTCTGCCATTTGAACTCTGCCATTTGAACTCTGCGATTAAAACTCTGCGATTTAAACTCTGCGATTTAAACTCTGCGATTTAAACTCTGCTATTTAAACTCTGCGATTTAAACTCTGCGATTTAAACTCTATGATTAAAACTCTGCCATTTAAACTCTGCCATTTAAACTTTGCCATTTAAACTCTGCCATTTAAACTCTGCCATATAAACTCTGCCATATAAACCCTGCGATTTGAACTCTGCGATTTAAACTTTGCGATTTAAACTCTGCGATTTAAACACTGCCATTTAAACTCTGCCATTTAAACTCTGCCATTTAAACTCAAACTCTGCCATTTAAACTCTGCCATTTAAAATCTGCCATTTAAACCCTGCCATTAAAACTCTGCTTTTTAAACTCTGCGATTTAAACTCTGCTATTTAAACTCTGCGATTTAAACTCTGCCATTTGAACTCTGCCATTTGAACTCTGCCATTTGAACTCTGCCATTTGAACTCTGCCATTTGAACTCTGCGATTTAAACTCTGCGATTTAAACTCTGCGATTTAAACTCTGCGATTTAAACTCTGCTATTTAAACTCTGCGATTTAAACTCTGCGATTTAAACTCTATGATTAAAACTCTGCCATTTAAACTCTGCCATTTAAACTCTGCCATTTAAACTCTGCCATTTAAACTCTGCCATATAAACTCTGCCATATAAACCCTGCGATTTGAACTCTGCGATTTAAACTTTGCGATTTAAACTCTGCGATTTAAACTCTGCGATTTGAACTCTGCCATTTAAACTCTGCCATTTAGACGCTGCCATATAAACTCTGCGATTTAAACTCTGCCATTTGAACTCTGCCATTTGAACTCTGCGATTTGAACTCTGCGATTTGAACTCTGCGATTTAAACTCTGCGATTAAACTCTGCGATTTAAACTCTGCCATTTAAACTCTGCCATTTAAACTCTGCCATTTAAACTCTGCGATTTAAACTCTGCGATTTAAACTCTGCCATTTAAACTCTGCGATTTAAACTCTGCCATTTAAACTCTGCCATTTGAACTCTGCCATATAAACTCTGCGATTTAAACTCTGCGATTTAAACTCTGCGATTTGAACTCTGCGATTTGAACTCTGCGATTTAAACTCTGCGATTTAAACTCTGCGATTTAAACACTGCCATTTAAACTCTGCCATTTAAACTCTGCCATTTAAACTCAAACTCTGCCATTTAAACTCTGCCATTTAAAATCTGCCATTTAAACCCTGCCATTAAAACTCTGCTTTTTAAACTCTGCGATTTAAACTCTGCTATTTAAACTCTGCGATTTGAACTCTGCCATTTGAACTCTGCCATTTGAACTCTGCCATTTGAACTCTGCCATTTGAACTCTGCCATTTGAACTCTGCGATTAAAACTCTGCGATTTAAACTCTGCGATTTAAACTCTGCGATTTAAACTCTGCTATTTAAACTCTGCGATTTAAACTCTGCGATTTAAACTCTATGATTAAAACTCTGCCATTTAAACTCTGCCATTTAAACTCTGCCATTTAAACTCTGCCATTTAAACTCTGCCATATAAACTCTGCCATATAAACCCTGCGATTTGAACTCTGCGATTTAAACTTTGCGATTTAAACTCTGCGATTTAAACTCTGCGATTTGAACTCTGCCATTTAAACTCTGCCATTTAGACTCTGCCATTTAAACTCTGCCATGTAAACTCTGCCATATAAACTCTCCCATTTAAACTCTGCGATTTAAACTCTGCGATTTAAACTCTGCGATTTAAACTCTGCCATTTAAACGCTGCCATATAAACTCTGCGATTTAAACTCTGCCATTTGAACTCTGCCATTTGAACTCTGCGATTTGAACTCTGCGATTTGAACTCTGCGAATTAAACTCTGCGATTAAACTCTGCGATTTAAACTCTGCCATTTAAACTCTGCCATTTAAACTCTGCGATTTAAACTCTGCGATTTAAACTCTGCGATTTAAACTCTGCCATTTAAACTCTGCGATTTAAACTCTGCCATTTAAACTCTGCCATATAAACTCTGCCATATAAACTCTGCGATTTGAACTCTGCCATTTAAACTCTGCGATTTAAACTCTGCCATTTAAACTCGGCGATTTAAACTCTCCCATATAAACTCTGCGATTTAAACTCTGCGATTTGAACTCTGCCATTTGAACTCTGCGATTTAAACTCTGCGATTTAAACTCTGCTATTTAAACTCTGCCATTTAAACTCTGTGATTTAAACTCTGCGATTTAAACTCTGCCATTTGAACTCTGCCATTTGAACTCTGCCATTTGAACTCTTCGATTTGAACTCTGTGATTTGAACTCTGCGATTTAAACTCTGCGATTTAAACTCTGTGATTAAAACTCTGCCATTTAAACTCTGCCATTTAAACTCTGCCATTTAGACTCTGCCATTTAAACTCTGCCATATAAACTCTGCCATATAAACTCTCCCATTTAAACTCTGCGATTTAAACTCTGCGATTTAAACTCTGCCATTTAAACTCTGCGATTTAAACTCTGCCATTTAAACGCTGCCATATAAACTCTGCGATTTAAACTCTGCCATTTGAACTCTGCCATTTGAACTCTGCGATTTGAACTCTGCGATTTGAACTCTGCGATTTAAACTCTGCGATTAAACTCTGCCATTTAAACTCTGCGATTTAAACTCTGCCATTTAAACTCTGCGATTTAAAATCTGCGATTTAAAATCTGCGATTTAAACTCTGCGATTTAAACTCTGCCATTTAAACTCTGCCATTTAAACTCTGCCATATAAACTCTGCCATATAAACTCTGCGATTTGAACTCTGCCATTTAAACTCTGCGATTTAAACTCTGCCATTTAAACTCGGCGATTTAAACTCTGCCATATAAACTCTGCGATTTAAACTCTGCGATTTAAACTCTGCGATTTGAACTCTGCCATTTGAACTCTGCGATTTAAACTCTGCCATTTAAACTCTGCGATTTAAACTCTGCCATTTAAACTCTGCGATTTAAACTCTGTGATTTAAACTCTGCCATTTGAACTCTGCCATTTGAACTCTGCCATTTGAACTCTGCCATTTGAACTCTGCCATTTGAACTCTGCGATTTGAACTCTGCGATTTGAACTCTGCGATTTAAACTCTGCGATTTAAACTCTGCGATTTAAACTCTGCCATTTAAACTCTGCCATTTAAACTCTGCCATTTAAACTCTGCCATTTAAACTCTGCCATTTAAACTCTGCCATTTAAACTCTGCCATTTAAACTCTGCCATTTAAACTCTGCCATTTAAACTCTGCCATTTAAACTCTGCCATTTGAACTCTGCCAAGTGAACTCTGCGATTTGAACTCTGCGATTTGAACTCTGCCATTTAAACTCTGCCATTTAAACTCTGCCATTTAAACTCTGCCATTTAAACTCTGCCATTTAAACTCTGCCATTTAAACTCTGCCATTTAAACTCTGCCATTTAAACTCTGCGATTTAAACTCTGCGATTTAAACTCTGCGATTTGAACTCTGCCATTTGAACTCTGCCATTTGAACTCTGCCATTTGAACTCTGCCATTTGAACTCTGCGATTTGAACTCTGCCATTTAAACTCTGCCATTTAAACTCTGTGATTTAAACTCTGCGATTTAAACTCTGCCATTTAAACTCTGCCATTTAAACTCTGCCATTTAAACTCTGCCATTTAAACTCTGCCATTTAAACTCTGCCATTTAAACACTACCATTTAAACTCTGCCATTTGAACTCTGCCAATTGAACTCTGTGATTTGAACTCTGCGATTTGAACTCTGCCATTTAAACTCTGCCATTTAAACTCTGCCATTTAAACTCTGCCATTTAAACTCTGCCATTTAAACTCTGCCATTAAAACTCTGCCATTTAAACTCTGCCATTTAAACTCTGCCATTAAAACTCTGCGATTTAAACTCTGCGATTTAAACTCTGCTATTTAGACTCTGCCATTTAAACTCTGCCATTTAAACTCTGCCATTTAAAATCTGCCATATAAACTCTGTCATATAAACTCTGCGATTTGAACTCTGCGATTTGAACTCTGCGATTTAAACTCTGCGATTTAAATTCTGCCATTTGAACTCTGCCATTTGAACTCTGCCATTTGAACTCTGCCATTTGAACTCAGCGATTTGAACTCTGCGATTTAAACTCTGCGATTTAAACTCTGCCATTTAAACTCTGCCATTTAAACTCTGCCATTTAAACTCTGCCATTTAAACTCTGCGATTTGAACTTTGCGATTTAAACTCTGCGATTTAAACTCTGCGATTTAAACTCTGCGATTTGAACTCTGCGATTTGAACTCTGCGATTTAAACTCTGCGATTTAAACTCTGCCATTTAAACTCTGCCATTTAAACTCTGCCATTTAAACTCTGCCATTTAAACTCTGCCATTTAAACTCTGCCATTTAAACTCTGCCATTTAAACTCTGCCATTTAAACTCTGCAATTTAAACTCTGCGATTTGAACTCTGCGATTTAAACTCTGTGATTTAAACTCTGCGATTTAAACTCTGCGATTTGAACTCTGCGATTTGAACTCTGCGATTTAAACTCTGCGATTTAAACTCTGCGATTTAAACACTGCCATTTAAACTCTGCCATTTAAACTCTGCCATTTAAACTCAAACTCTGCCATTTAAACTCTGCCATTTAAAATCTGCCATTTAAACCCTGCCATTAAAACTCTGCTTTTTAAACTCTGCGATTTAAACTCTGCTATTTAAACTCTGCGATTTGAACTCTGCCATTTGAACTCTGCCATTTGAACTCTGCCATTTGAACTCTGCCATTTGAACTCTGCCATTTGAACTCTGCGATTAAAACTCTGCGATTTAAACTCTGCGATTTAAACTCTGCGATTTAAACTCTGCTATTTAAACTCTGCGATTTAAACTCTGCGATTTAAACTCTATGATTAAAACTCTGCCATTTAAACTCTGCCATTTAAACTCTGCCATTTAAACTCTGCCATTTAAACTCTGCCATATAAACTCTGCCATATAAACCCTGCGATTTGAACTCTGCGATTTAAACTTTGCGATTTAAACTCTGCGATTTAAACACTGCCATTTAAACTCTGCCATTTAAACTCTGCCATTTAAACTCAAACTCTGCCATTTAAACTCTGCCATTTAAAATCTGCCATTTAAACCCTGCCATTAAAACTCTGCTTTTTAAACTCTGCGATTTAAACTCTGCTATTTAAACTCTGCGATTTAAACTCTGCCATTTGAACTCTGCCATTTGAACTCTGCCATTTGAACTCTGCCATTTGAACTCTGCCATTTGAACTCTGCGATTTAAACTCTGCGATTTAAACTCTGCGATTTAAACTCTGCGATTTAAACTCTGCTATTTAAACTCTGCGATTTAAACTCTGCGATTTAAACTCTATGATTAAAACTCTGCCATTTAAACTCTGCCATTTAAACTCTGCCATTTAAACTCTGCCATTTAAACTCTGCCATATAAACTCTGCCATATAAACCCTGCGATTTGAACTCTGCGATTTAAACTTTGCGATTTAAACTCTGCGATTTAAACTCTGCGATTTGAACTCTGCCATTTAAACTCTGCCATTTAGACGCTGCCATATAAACTCTGCGATTTAAACTCTGCCATTTGAACTCTGCCATTTGAACTCTGCGATTTGAACTCTGCGATTTGAACTCTGCGATTTAAACTCTGCGATTAAACTCTGCGATTTAAACTCTGCCATTTAAACTCTGCCATTTAAACTCTGCCATTTAAACTCTGCGATTTAAACTCTGCGATTTAAACTCTGCCATTTAAACTCTGCGATTTAAACTCTGCCATTTAAACTCTGCCATTTGAACTCTGCCATATAAACTCTGCGATTTAAACTCTGCGATTTAAACTCTGCGATTTGAACTCTGCGATTTGAACTCTGCGATTTAAACTCTGCGATTTAAACTCTGCGATTTAAACACTGCCATTTAAACTCTGCCATTTAAACTCTGCCATTTAAACTCAAACTCTGCCATTTAAACTCTGCCATTTAAAATCTGCCATTTAAACCCTGCCATTAAAACTCTGCTTTTTGAACTCTGCGATTTAAACTCTGCTATTTAAACTCTGCGATTTGAACTCTGCCATTTGAACTCTGCCATTTGAACTCTGCCATTTGAACTCTGCCATTTGAACTCTGCCATTTGAACTCTGCGATTAAAACTCTGCGATTTAAACTCTGCGATTTAAACTCTGCGATTTAAACTCTGCTATTTAAACTCTGCGATTTAAACTCTGCGATTTAAACTCTATGATTAAAACTCTGCCATTTAAACTCTGCCATTTAAACTCTGCCATTTAAACTCTGCCATTTAAACTCTGCCATATAAACTCTGCCATATAAACCCTGCGATTTGAACTCTGCGATTTAAACTTTGCGATTTAAACTCTGCGATTTAAACTCTGCGATTTGAACTCTGCCATTTAAACTCTGCCATTTAGACTCTGCCATTTAAACTCTGCCATGTAAACTCTGCCATATAAACTCTCCCATTTAAACTCTGCGATTTAAACTCTGCGATTTAAACTCTGCGATTTAAACTCTGCCATTTAAACGCTGCCATATAAACTCTGCGATTTAAACTCTGCCATTTGAACTCTGCCATTTGAACTCTGCGATTTGAACTCTGCGATTTGAACTCTGCGAATTAAACTCTGCGATTAAACTCTGCGATTTAAACTCTGCCATTTAAACTCTGCCATTTAAACTCTGCGATTTAAACTCTGCGATTTAAACTCTGCGATTTAAACTCTGCCATTTAAACTCTGCGATTTAAACTCTGCCATTTAAACTCTGCCATATAAACTCTGCCATATAAACTCTGCGATTTGAACTCTGCCATTTAAACTCTGCGATTTAAACTCTGCCATTTAAACTCGGCGATTTAAACTCTCCCATATAAACTCTGCGATTTAAACTCTGCGATTTGAACTCTGCCATTTGAACTCTGCGATTTAAACTCTGCGATTTAAACTCTGCGATTTAAACTCTGCCATTTAAACTCTGTGATTTAAACTCTGCGATTTAAACTCTGCCATTTGAACTCTGCCATTTGAACTCTGCCATTTGAACTCTTCGATTTGAACTCTGTGATTTGAACTCTGCGATTTAAACTCTGCGATTTAAACTCTGCGATTTAAACTCTGTGATTAAAACTCTGCCATTTAAACTCTGCCATTTAAACTCTGCCATTTAGACTCTGCCATTTAAACTCTGCCATATAAACTCTGCCATATAAACTCTCCCATTTAAACTCTGCGATTTAAACTCTGCGATTTAAACTCTGCCATTTAAACTCTGCGATTTAAACTCTGCCATTTAAACGCTGCCATATAAACTCTGCGATTTAAACTCTGCCATTTGAACTCTGCCATTTGAACTCTGCGATTTGAACTCTGCGATTTGAACTCTGCGATTTAAACTCTGCGATTAAACTCTGCCATTTAAACTCTGCGATTTAAACTCTGCCATTTAAACTCTGCGATTTAAAATCTGCGATTTAAAATCTGCGATTTAAACTCTGCGATTTAAACTCTGCCATTTAAACTCTGCCATTTAAACTCTGCCATATAAACTCTGCCATATAAACTCTGCGATTTGAACTCTGCCATTTAAACTCTGCGATTTAAACTCTGCCATTTAAACTCGGCGATTTAAACTCTGCCATATAAACTCTGCGATTTAAACTCTGCGATTTAAACTCTGCGATTTGAACTCTGCCATTTGAACTCTGCGATTTAAACTCTGCCATTTAAACTCTGCGATTTAAACTCTGCCATTTAAACTCTGCGATTTAAACTCTGTGATTTAAACTCTGCCATTTGAACTCTGCCATTTGAACTCTGCCATTTGAACTCTGCGATTTGAACTCTGCGATTTGAACTCTGCGATTTAAACTCTGCGATTTAAACTCTGCGATTTAAACTCTGCGATTTAAACTGTGATTAAAACTCTGCCATTTAAACTCTGCCATTTAAACTCTGCCATTTAGACTCTGCCATTTAAACTCTGCCATATAAACTCTGCCATATAAACTCTGCCATATAAACTCTGCTATTTGAACTCTGCTATTTAAACTCTGCGATTTAAACTCTGCGATTTAAACTCTGCGATTTAAACTCTGCCATTTGAACTCTGCCATTTGAACTCTGCGATTTGAACTCAGCGATTTGAACTCAGCGATTTAAACTCTTCGATTTAAACTCTGCGATTTAAACTCTGCCATTTAAACTCTGCCATTTAAACTCTGCCATATAAACTCTGCCATATAAACTCTGCCATATAAACTCTGCCATATAAACTCTGCCATATAAACCCTGCGATTTGAACTCTGTGATTTAAACTCTGCCATTTGAACTCTGCCATTTGAACTCTGCCATTTGAACTCTGCCATTTGAACTCTGCCATTTGAACTCTGCCATTTGAACTCTGCGATTTGAACTCTGTCATTTAAACTCTGCCATTTAAACTCTGCCATTTAAACTCTGCGATTTAAACTCTGCGATTTAAACTCTGCGATTTAAACTCTGCGATTTAAATTCTGCGATTTAAACTATGCGATTTAAACTCTGCCATTTAAACTCTGCCATTTAAACTCTGCCATATAAACTCTGCCATATAAACTGTGCGATTTGAAATCTGCCATTTAAACTCTGCGATTTAAACTCTGCCATTTAAACTCTGCGAATTAAACTCTGCCATATAAACTCTGCGATTTAAACTCTGCGATTTAAACTCTGCGATTTGAACTCTGCCATTTGAACTCTGAGATTTAAACTCTGCCATTTAAACTCTGCCATTTAAACTCTGCCATTTAAACTCTGCCATTTAAACTCTGCCATTTATACTCTGCGATTTAAACTCTGCGATTCAAACTCTGCCATTTGAACTCTGCCATTTGAACTTTGCCATTTGAACTCTGCGATTTGAACTCTGCCATTTGAACTCTGCGATTTAAACTCTGTGATTAAAACTCTGCCATTTAAACTCTGCCATTTAAACTCTGCCATATAAACTCTGCCATATAAACTCTGCCATATAAACTCTCCCATTTAAACTCTGCGATTTAAACTCTTCGATTTAAACTCTTCGATTTAAACTCTGCCATATAAACTCTGCGATTTGAACTCTGCTATTTAAACTCTGCGATTTAAACTCTGCGATTTAAACTCTGCGATTTAAACTCTGCCATTTGAACTCTGCCATTTGATCTCTGCCATTTGAACTCTGCGATTTGAACTCTGCGATTTGAACTCTGCGATTTAAATTCTGCGATTTAAACTCTGCGATTTAAACTATGCGATTAAAACTCTGCCATTTAAACTCTGCCATTTAAACTCTGCCATTTAAACTCTGCCATTTAAACTCTGCCATTTAAACTCTGCCATTTAAACTCTGCCATTTAAACTCTGCGATTTAAACCCTAAGATTTAAACTCTGCCATTTAAACTCTGCGATTTAAACTCTGCGATTTGAACTCTGCCATTTGAACTCTGCCATTTGAACTCTGCCATTTGAACTCTGAAATTTAAATTCTGCCATTTAAACTCGGCCATTTAAACTCGGCCATTTAAACTCGGCCATTTAAACTCGGCCATTTAAACTCTGCGATTTAGTCTCTGCGATTTAGTCTCTGCGATTTAATCTCTGCCATTTAAACTCTTCCATTTGAACTCTGCCATTTAATCTCTGCCATTTAAACTCTGCCATTTAAACTCTGCCATTTAAACTCTGCCATTTAAACTCTGCCATTTAACCTCTGCCATTTAACCTCTGCCATTTCAACTCTACCATTTAAACTCTGCCATTTGAACTCTGCGATTTAAACTGTGATTAAAACTCTGCCATTTAAACTCTGCCATTTAAACTCTGCCATTTAGACTCTGCCATTTAAACTCTGCCATATAAACTCTGCCATATAAACTCTGCTATTTGAACTCTGCTATTTAAACTCTGCGATTTAAACTCTGCGATTTAAACTCTGCGATTTAAACTCTGCCATTTGAACTCTGCCATTTGAACTCTGCGATTTGAACTCAGCGATTTGAACTCAGCGATTTAAACTCTTCGATTTAAACTCTGCGATTTAAACTCTGCCATTTAAACTCTGCCATTTAAACTCTGCCATATAAACTCTGCCATATAAACTCTGCCATATAAACTCTGCCATATAAACTCTGCCATATAAACCCTGCGATTTGAACTCTGTGATTTAAACTCTGCCATTTGAACTCTGCCATTTGAACTCTGCCATTTGAACTCTGCCATTTGAACTCTGCCATTTGAACTCTGCCATTTGAACTCTGCGATTTGAACTCTGTCATTTAAACTCTGCCATTTAAACTCTGCCATTTAAACTCTGCGATTTAAACTCTGCGATTTAAACTCTGCGATTTAAACTCTGCGATTTAAATTCTGCGATTTAAACTATGCGATTTAAACTCTGCCATTTAAACTCTGCCATTTAAACTCTGCCATATAAACTCTGCCATATAAACTGTGCGATTTGAAATCTGCCATTTAAACTCTGCGATTTAAACTCTGCCATTTAAACTCTGCGAATTAAACTCTGCCATATAAACTCTGCGATTTAAACTCTGCGATTTAAACTCTGCGATTTGAACTCTGCCATTTGAACTCTGAGATTTAAACTCTGCCATTTAAACTCTGCCATTTAAACTCTGCCATTTAAACTCTGCCATTTAAACTCTGCCATTTATACTCTGCGATTTAAACTCTGCGATTCAAACTCTGCCATTTGAACTCTGCCATTTGAACTTTGCCATTTGAACTCTGCGATTTGAACTCTGCCATTTGAACTCTGCGATTTAAACTCTGTGATTAAAACTCTGCCATTTAAACTCTGCCATTTAAACTCTGCCATTTAGACTCTGCCATATAAACTCTGCCATATAAACTCTGCCATATAAACTCTCCCATTTAAACTCTGCGATTTAAACTCTTCGATTTAAACTCTTCGATTTAAACTCTGCCATATAAACTCTGCGATTTGAACTCTGCTATTTAAACTCTGCGATTTAAACTCTGCGATTTAAACTCTGCGATTTGAACTCTGCCATTTGAACTCTGCCATTTGAACTCTGCCATTTGAACTCTGCGATTTGAACTCTGCGATTTGAACTCTGCGATTTAAATTCTGCGATTTAAACTCTGCGATTTAAACTATGCGATTAAAACTCTGCCATTTAAACTCTGCCATTTAAACTCTGCCATTTAAACTCTGCCATTTAAACTCTGCCATTTAAACTCTGCCATTTAAACTCTGCCATTTAAACTCTGCGATTTAAACCCTAAGATTTAAACTCTGCCATTTAAACTCTGCGATTTAAACTCTGCGATTTGAACTCTGCCATTTGAACTCTGCCATTTGAACTCTGCCATTTGAACTCTGAAATTTAAATTCTGCCATTTAAACTCGGCCATTTAAACTCGGCCATTTAAACTCGGCCATTTAAACTCGGCCATTTAAACTCTGCGATTTAGTCTCTGCGATTTAGTCTCTGCGATTTAATCTCTGCCATTTAAACTCTTCCATTTGAACTCTGCCATTTAATCTCTGCCATTTAAACTCTGCCATTTAAACTCTGCCATTTAAACTCTGCCATTTAAACTCTGCCATTTAACCTCTGCCATTTAACCTCTGCCATTTCAACTCTACCATTTAAACTCTGCCATTTGAACTCTGCCATTTGAACTCTGCCATTTGAACTCTGCGATTTGAACTCTTCCATTTAAACTCTGCCATTTAAACTCTGTGATTTAAACTCTGCGATTTAAACTCTGCCATTTAAACTCTGCCATTTAAACTCTGCCATTTAAACTCTGCCATTTAAACTCTGCCATTTAAACTCTGCCATTTAAACACTACCATTTAAACTCTGCCATTTGAACTCTGCCAATTGAACTCTGTGATTTGAACTCTGCGATTTGAACTCTGCCATTTAAACTCTGCCATTTAAACTCTGCCATTTAAACTCTGCCATTTAAACTCTGCCATTTAAACTCTGCCATTAAAACTCTGCCATTTAAACTCTGCCATTTAAACTCTGCCATTAAAACTCTGCGATTTAAACTCTGCGATTTAAACTCTGCTATTTAGACTCTGCCATTTAAACTCTGCCATTTAAACTCTGCCATTTAAAATCTGCCATATAAACTCTGTCATATAAACTCTGCGATTTGAACTCTGCGATTTGAACTCTGCGATTTAAACTCTGCGATTTAAATTCTGCCATTTGAACTCTGCCATTTGAACTCTGCCATTTGAACTCTGCCATTTGAACTCAGCGATTTGAACTCTGCGATTTAAACTCTGCGATTTAAACTCTGCCATTTAAACTCTGCCATTTAAACTCTGCCATTTAAACTCTGCCATTTAAACTCTGCGATTTGAACTTTGCGATTTAAACTCTGCGATTTAAACTCTGCGATTTAAACTCTGCGATTTGAACTCTGCGATTTGAACTCTGCGATTTAAACTCTGCGATTTAAACTCTGCCATTTAAACTCTGCCATTTAAACTCTGCCATTTAAACTCTGCCATTTAAACTCTGCCATTTAAACTCTGCCATTTAAACTCTGCCATTTAAACTCTGCCATTTAAACTCTGCAATTTAAACTCTGCGATTTGAACTCTGCGATTTAAACTCTGTGTTTTAAACTCTGCGATTTAAACTCTGCGATTTGAACTCTGCGATTTGAACTCTGCGATTTAAACTCTGCGATTTAAACTCTGCGATTTAAACACTGCCATTTAAACTCTGCCATTTAAACTCTGCCATTTAAACTCAAACTCTGCCATTTAAACTCTGCCATTTAAAATCTGCCATTTAAACCCTGCCATTAAAACTCTGCTTTTTAAACTCTGCGATTTAAACTCTGCTATTTAAACTCTGCGATTTGAACTCTGCCATTTGAACTCTGCCATTTGAACTCTGCCATTTGAACTCTGCCATTTGAACTCTGCCATTTGAACTCTGCGATTAAAACTCTGCGATTTAAACTCTGCGATTTAAACTCTGCGATTTAAACTCTGCTATTTAAACTCTGCGATTTAAACTCTGCGATTTAAACTCTATGATTAAAACTCTGCCATTTAAACTCTGCCATTTAAACTCTGCCATTTAAACTCTGCCATTTAAACTCTGCCATATAAACTCTGCCATATAAACCCTGCGATTTGAACTCTGCGATTTAAACTTTGCGATTTAAACTCTGCGATTTAAACACTGCCATTTAAACTCTGCCATTTAAACTCTGCCATTTAAACTCAAACTCTGCCATTTAAACTCTGCCATTTAAAATCTGCCATTTAAACCCTGCCATTAAAACTCTGCTTTTTAAACTCTGCGATTTAAACTCTGCTATTTAAACTCTGCGATTTAAACTCTGCCATTTGAACTCTGCCATTTGAACTCTGCCATTTGAACTCTGCCATTTGAACTCTGCCATTTGAACTCTGCGATTTAAACTCTGCGATTTAAACTCTGCGATTTAAACTCTGCGATTTAAACTCTGCTATTTAAACTCTGCGATTTAAACTCTGCGATTTAAACTCTATGATTAAAACTCTGCCATTTAAACTCTGCCATTTAAACTCTGCCATTTAAACTCTGCCATTTAAACTCTGCCATATAAACTCTGCCATATAAACCCTGCGATTTGAACTCTGCGATTTAAACTTTGCGATTTAAACTCTGCGATTTAAACTCTGCGATTTGAACTCTGCCATTTAAACTCTGCCATTTAGACGCTGCCATATAAACTCTGCGATTTAAACTCTGCCATTTGAACTCTGCCATTTGAACTCTGCGATTTGAACTCTGCGATTTGAACTCTGCGATTTAAACTCTGCCATTTAAACTCTGCCATTTAAACTCTGCGATTTAAACTCTGCGATTTAAACTCTGCGATTTAAACTCTGACATTTAAACTCTGCGATTTAAACTCTGCCATTTAAACTCTGCCATTTGAACTCTGCCATATAAACTCTGCGATTTAAACTCTGCGATTTAAACTCTGCGATTTGAACTCTGCGATTTGAACTCTGCGATTTAAACTCTGCGATTTAAACTCTGCGATTTAAACACTGCCATTTAAACTCTGCCATTTAAACTCTGCCATTTAAACTCAAACTCTGCCATTTAAACTCTGCCATTTAAAATCTGCCATTTAAACCCTGCCATTAAAACTCTGCTTTTTAAACTCTGCGATTTAAACTCTGCTATTTAAACTCTGCGATTTGAACTCTGCCATTTGAACTCTGCCATTTGAACTCTGCCATTTGAACTCTGCCATTTGAACTCTGCCATTTGAACTCTGCGATTAAAACTCTGCGATTTAAACTCTGCGATTTAAACTCTGCGATTTAAACTCTGCTATTTAAACTCTGCGATTTAAACTCTGCGATTTAAACTCTATGATTAAAACTCTGCCATTTAAACTCTGCCATTTAAACTCTGCCATTTAAACTCTGCCATTTAAACTCTGCCATATAAACTCTGCCATATAAACCCTGCGATTTGAACTCTGCGATTTAAACTTTGCGATTTAAACTCTGCGATTTAAACTCTGCGATTTGAACTCTGCCATTTAAACTCTGCCATTTAGACTCTGCCATTTAAACTCTGCCATGTAAACTCTGCCATATAAACTCTCCCATTTAAACTCTGCGATTTAAACTCTGCGATTTAAACTCTGCGATTTAAACTCTGCGATTTGAACTCTGCCATTTAAACTCTGCCATTTAGACGCTGCCATATAAACTCTGCGATTTAAACTCTGCCATTTGAACTCTGCCATTTGAACTCTGCGATTTGAACTCTGCGATTTGAACTCTGCGATTTAAACTCTGCCATTTAAACTCTGCCATTTAAACTCTGCGATTTAAACTCTGCGATTTAAACTCTGCGATTTAAACTCTGACATTTAAACTCTGCGATTTAAACTCTGCCATTTAAACTCTGCCATTTGAACTCTGCCATATAAACTCTGCGATTTAAACTCTGCGATTTAAACTCTGCGATTTGAACTCTGCGATTTGAACTCTGCGATTTAAACTCTGCGATTTAAACTCTGCGATTTAAACACTGCCATTTAAACTCTGCCATTTAAACTCTGCCATTTAAACTCAAACTCTGCCATTTAAACTCTGCCATTTAAAATCTGCCATTTAAACCCTGCCATTAAAACTCTGCTTTTTAAACTCTGCGATTTAAACTCTGCTATTTAAACTCTGCGATTTGAACTCTGCCATTTGAACTCTGCCATTTGAACTCTGCCATTTGAACTCTGCCATTTGAACTCTGCCATTTGAACTCTGCGATTAAAACTCTGCGATTTAAACTCTGCGATTTAAACTCTGCGATTTAAACTCTGCTATTTAAACTCTGCGATTTAAACTCTGCGATTTAAACTCTATGATTAAAACTCTGCCATTTAAACTCTGCCATTTAAACTCTGCCATTTAAACTCTGCCATTTAAACTCTGCCATATAAACTCTGCCATATAAACCCTGCGATTTGAACTCTGCGATTTAAACTTTGCGATTTAAACTCTGCGATTTAAACTCTGCGATTTGAACTCTGCCATTTAAACTCTGCCATTTAGACTCTGCCATTTAAACTCTGCCATGTAAACTCTGCCATATAAACTCTCCCATTTAAACTCTGCGATTTAAACTCTGCGATTTAAACTCTGCGATTTAAACTCTGCCATTTAAACGCTGCCATATAAACTCTGCGATTTAAACTCTGCCATTTGAACTCTGCCATTTGAACTCTGCGATTTGAACTCTGCGATTTGAACTCTGCGAATTAAACTCTGCGATTAAACTCTGCGATTTAAACTCTGCCATTTAAACTCTGCCATTTAAACTCTGCGATTTAAACTCTGCGATTTAAACTCTGCGATTTAAACTCTGCCATTTAAACTCTGCGATTTAAACTCTGCCATTTAAACTCTGCCATATAAACTCTGCCATATAAACTCTGCGATTTGAACTCTGCCATTTAAACTCTGCGATTTAAACTCTGCCATTTAAACTCGGCGATTTAAACTCTCCCATATAAACTCTGCGATTTAAACTCTGCGATTTGAACTCTGCCATTTGAACTCTGCGATTTAAACTCTGCGATTTAAACTCTGCTATTTAAACTCTGCCATTTAAACTCTGTGATTTAAACTCTGCGATTTAAACTCTGCCATTTGAACTCTGCCATTTGAACTCTGCCATTTGAACTCTTCGATTTGAACTCTGTGATTTGAACTCTGCGATTTAAACTCTGCGATTTAAACTCTGCGATTTAAACTCTGTGATTAAAACTCTGCCATTTAAACTCTGCCATTTAAACTCTGCCATTTAGACTCTGCCATTTAAACTCTGCCATATAAACTCTGCCATATAAACTCTCCCATTTAAACTCTGCGATTTAAACTCTGCGATTTAAACTCTGCCATTTAAACTCTGCGATTTAAACTCTGCCATTTAAACGCTGCCATATAAACTCTGCGATTTAAACTCTGCCATTTGAACTCTGCCATTTGAACTCTGCGATTTGAACTCTGCGATTTGAACTCTGCGATTTAAACTCTGCGATTAAACTCTGCGATTTAAACTCTGCCATTTAAACTCTGCCATTTAAACTCTGCGATTTAAACTCTGCGATTTAAAATCTGCGATTTAAACTCTGCGATTTAAACTCTGCGATTTAAACTCTGCCATTTAAACTCTGCCATATAAACTCTGCCATATAAACTCTGCGATTTGAACTCTGCGATTTGAACTCTGCCATTTAAACTCTGCGATTTAAACTCTGCCATTTAAACTCGGCGATTTAAACTCTGCCATATAAACTCTGCGATTTAAACTCTGCGATTTAAACTCTGCGATTTGAACTCTGCCATTTGAACTCTGCGATTTAAACTCTGCGATTTAAACTCTGCGATTTAAACTCTGCCATTTAAACTCTGCGATTTAAACTCTGTGATTTAAACTCTGCCATTTGAACTCTGCCATTTGAACTCTGCCATTTGAACTCTGCGATTTGAACTCTGCGATTTGAACTCTGCGATTTAAACTCTGCGATTTAAACTCTGCGATTTAAACTCTGCGATTTAAACTGTGATTAAAACTCTGCCATTTAAACTCTGCCATTTAAACTCTGCCATTTAGACTCTGCCATTTAAACTCTGCCATATAAACTCTGCCATATAAACTCTGCCATATAAACTCTGCTATTTGAACTCTGCTATTTAAACTCTGCGATTTAAACTCTGCCATTTGAACTCTGCCATTTGAACTCTGCGATTTGAACTCAGCGATTTGAACTCAGCGATTTAAACTCTTCGATTTAAACTCTGCGATTTAAACTCTGCCATTTAAACTCTGCCATTTAAACTCTGCCATATAAACTCTGCCATATAAACTCTGCCATATAAACTCTGCCATATAAACTCTGCCATATAAACCCTGCGATTTGAACTCTGTGATTTAAACTCTGCCATTTGAACTCTGCCATTTGAACTCTGCCATTTGAACTCTGCCATTTGAACTCTGCCATTTGAACTCTGCCATTTGAACTCTGCGATTTGAACTCTGTCATTTAAACTCTGCCATTTAAACTCTGCCATTTAAACTCTGCGATTTAAACTCTGCGATTTAAACTCTGCGATTTAAACTCTGCGATTTAAATTCTGCGATTTAAACTATGCGATTTAAACTCTGCCATTTAAACTCTGCCATATAAACTCTGCCATATAAACTCTGCCATATAAACTGTGCGATTTGAAATCTGCCATTTAAACTCTGCGATTTAAACTCTGCCATTTAAACTCTGCGAATTAAACTCTGCCATATAAACTCTGCGATTTAAACTCTGCGATTTAAACTCTGCGATTTGAACTCTGCGATTTGAACTCTGAGATTTAAACTCTGAGATTTAAACTCTGCCATTTAAACTCTGCCATTTAAACTCTGCCATTTAAACTCTGCCATTTAAACTCTGCCATTTATACTCTGCGATTTAAACTCTGCGATTCAAACTCTGCCATTTGAACTCTGCCATTTGAACTTTGCCATTTGAACTCTGCGATTTGAACTCTGCCATTTGAACTATGCGATTTAAACTCTGTGATTAAAACTCTGCCATTTAAACTCTGCCATTTAAACTCTGCCATTTAGACTCTGCCATATAAACTCTGCCATATAAACTCTGCCATATAAACTCTCCCATTTAAACTCTGCGATTTAAACTCTTCGATTTAAACTCTTCGATTTAAACTCTGCCATATAAACTCTGCGATTTGAACTCTGCTATTTAAACTCTGCGATTTAAACTCTGCGATTTAAACTCTGCGATTTAAACTCTGCCATTTGAACTCTGCCATTTGAACTCTGCCATTTGAACTCTGCGATTTGAACTCTGCGATTTGAACTCTGCGATTTAAATTCTGCGATTTAAACTATGCGATTAAAACTCTGCCATTTAAACTCTGCCATTTAAACTCTGCCATTTAAACTCTGCCATTTAAACTCTGCCATTTAAACTCTGCCATTTAAACTCTGCCATTTAAACTCTGCGATTTAAACCCTAAGATTTAAACTCTGCCATTTAAACTCTGCGATTTAAACTCTGCGATTTGAACTCTGCCATTTGAACTCTGCCATTTGAACTCTGCCATTTGAACTCTGAAATTTAAATTCTGCCATTTAAACTCGGCCATTTAAACTCGGCCATTTAAACTCGGCCATTTAAACTCGGCCATTTAAACTCTGCGATTTAGTCTCTGCGATTTAGTCTCTGCGATTTAATCTCTGCCATTTAAACTCTTCCATTTGAACTCTGCCATTTAATCTCTGCCATTTAAACTCTGCCATTTAAACTCTGCCATCTAAACTCTGCCATTTGAACTCTGCCATTTGAACTCTGCCATTTGAACTCTGCCATTTGAACTCTGCGATTTGAACTCTGTCATTTAAACTCTGCCATTTAAACTCTGCCATTTAAACTCTGCGATTTAAACTCTGCGATTTAAACTCTGCGATTTAAACTCTGCGATTTAAATTCTGCGATTTAAACTATGCGATTTAAACTCTGCCATTTAAACTCTGCCATATAAACTCTGCCATATAAACTCTGCCATATAAACTGTGCGATTTGAAATCTGCCATTTAAACTCTGCGATTTAAACTCTGCCATTTAAACTCTGCGAATTAAACTCTGCCATATAAACTCTGCGATTTAAACTCTGCGATTTAAACTCTGCGATTTGAACTCTGCGATTTGAACTCTGAGATTTAAACTCTGAGATTTAAACTCTGCCATTTAAACTCTGCCATTTAAACTCTGCCATTTAAACTCTGCCATTTAAACTCTGCCATTTATACTCTGCGATTTAAACTCTGCGATTCAAACTCTGCCATTTGAACTCTGCCATTTGAACTTTGCCATTTGAACTCTGCGATTTGAACTCTGCCATTTGAACTATGCGATTTAAACTCTGTGATTAAAACTCTGCCATTTAAACTCTGCCATTTAAACTCTGCCATTTAGACTCTGCCATATAAACTCTGCCATATAAACTCTGCCATATAAACTCTCCCATTTAAACTCTGCGATTTAAACTCTTCGATTTAAACTCTTCGATTTAAACTCTGCCATATAAACTCTGCGATTTGAACTCTGCTATTTAAACTCTGCGATTTAAACTCTGCGATTTAAACTCTGCGATTTAAACTCTGCCATTTGAACTCTGCCATTTGAACTCTGCCATTTGAACTCTGCGATTTGAACTCTGCGATTTGAACTCTGCGATTTAAATTCTGCGATTTAAACTATGCGATTAAAACTCTGCCATTTAAACTCTGCCATTTAAACTCTGCCATTTAAACTCTGCCATTTAAACTCTGCCATTTAAACTCTGCCATTTAAACTCTGCCATTTAAACTCTGCGATTTAAACCCTAAGATTTAAACTCTGCCATTTAAACTCTGCGATTTAAACTCTGCGATTTGAACTCTGCCATTTGAACTCTGCCATTTGAACTCTGCCATTTGAACTCTGAAATTTAAATTCTGCCATTTAAACTCGGCCATTTAAACTCGGCCATTTAAACTCGGCCATTTAAACTCGGCCATTTAAACTCTGCGATTTAGTCTCTGCGATTTAGTCTCTGCGATTTAATCTCTGCCATTTAAACTCTTCCATTTGAACTCTGCCATTTAATCTCTGCCATTTAAACTCTGCCATTTAAACTCTGCCATCTAAACTCTGCCATCTAAACTCTGCCATCTAAACTCTGCGATCCAAACTCTGCCATTTCAACTCTGCCATTTCAACTCTGCCATTTCAACTCTGCCATTTCAACTCTGCCATTTCAACTCTGCCATTTCAACTCTGCCATTTCAACTCTGCCATTTCAACTCTGCCATTTCAACTCTGCCATTTCAACTCTGCCATTTCAACTCTGCCATTTAAACTCTGCCATTTCAACTCTGCCATTTCAACTCTGCCATTTCAACTCTGCCATTTCAACTCTGCCATTTCAACTCTGCCATTTCAACTCTGCCATTTCAACTCTGCCATTTCAACTCTGCCATTTCAACTCTGCCATTTCAACTCTGCCATTTCAACTCTGCCATTTCAACTCTGCCATTTCAACTCTGCCATTTCAACTCTGCCATTTAAATTCTGCCATTTAAACTCTGCCATTTAAACTCTGTCAGTTAAACTCTGCCATTTAAACTCTTTATTTAATCTTTTTATCTAATATCTGCCATTTAAACTCTGCCATTTAAACTCTGCCATTTAAACTCTGCCATTTAAACTCTGCCATTTCAACTCTGCCATTTCAACTCTGCCATTTCAACTCTGCCATTAAAACTCTGCCATTTAAACTCTGCCATTTAAACTCTGCCATTTAAACTCTGCCATTTAAACTCTGCCATTTAAACTCTGCCATTTAAACTCTGCCATTTAAACTCTGCCATATAAACTCTGCCATATAAACTCTGCGATTTGAACTCTGCAATTTCAACTCTGCGATTTCAACTCTGCCATTTGAACTCTGCCATTTGAACTCTGCCATTTGAACTCTGCCATTTGAACTCTGCGATTTGAACTCTGCGATTTGAACTCTGCCATTTAAACTCTGCCATTTAAACTCTGCCATTTAAACTCTGCGATTTAAACTTTGCCATTTAAACACTGCGATTTAAACTCTGCGATTTAAACTCTGCGATTTAAATTCTGCGATTTAAACTCTGCGATTTAAACTATGCGATTAAAACTCTGCCATTTAAACTCTGCCATTTAAACTCTGCCATTTAAACTCTGCCATTTAAACTCTGCCATTTAAACTCTGCGATTTAAACTCTGCGATTTAAACCCTAAGATTTAAACTCTGCCATTTAAACTCTGCGATTTAAACTCTGCGATTTGAACTCTGCCATTTGAACTCTGCCATTTGAACTCTGCCATTTAAATTCTGTCATTTAAACTCGGCCATTTAAACTCGGCCATTTAAACTCGGCCATTTAAACTCTGCGATTTAGTCTCTGCGATTTAATCTCTGCCATTTAAACTCTGCCATTTAAACTCTTCCATTTAAACTCTGCCATTTAATCTCTGCCATTTAAACTCTGCCATTTAAACTCTGCCATTTAAACTCTGCCATTTAAACTCTGCCATTTAAACTCTGCCATTTAAACTCTGCCAATAAAACTCTGCCATTTAAACTCTGCCATTTAAACTCTGCGATTTGAACTCTGCGATTTGAACACTGCGATTTGAACTCTGCCATTTAAACTCTGCCATTTAAACTCTGCAATTTAAACTCTGCCATTTAAACTCTGCCATTTAAACTTTGCGATTTGAACTCTGCCATTTGAACTCTGCCATTTAAACTCTGCCATTTAAACTCTGCCATTTAAATTCTGTGATTTAAACTCTGCGATTTAAACTCTGCGATTTAAACTCTGCGATTTAAACTCTGCCATTTAAACTCTGCCATTTAAACTCTGCCATTTAAACTCTGCCATTTAAACTCTGCCATTTAAACTCTACCATTTAAACTCTGCCATTTAAACTCTGCCATTTAAACTCTGCCATTTAAACTCTGCGATTTGAACTCTGCCATTTAAACTCTGCCATTTAAACTCTGCCATTTAAACTCTGCCATTTGAACTCTGCGATTTGAACTCTGCCATTTGAACTCTGCCATTTGAACACTGTCATTTGAACTCTGCCATTTGAACTCTGCCATTTAAACTCTGCCATTTAATCTCTGCCATTAAATCTCTGCCATTAAATCTCTGCCATTTAAACTCTGCCATTTAAACTCTGCCATTTAAACTCTGCCATTTAAACACTGCCATTTAAACACTGCCATTTAAACTCTGCAATTTAAACTCTGCCATTTAAACTCTGCCATTTAAACTCTGCCATTTAAACTCTGCCATTTAAACTCTGCCATTTAAACTCTGCGACTTAAACTCTGCCATTTGAACTCTGCCATTTGAACTCTGCCATTTGAACTCTGCCATTTGAACTCTGCCATTTGAACTCTGCGATTTGAACTCTGCGATATAAACTCTGCGATATAAACTCTGCGATTTGAACTCTGCGATTTGAACTCTGCGATTTAAACTCTGCGATTTAAACTCTGCGATTTAAACTCTGCGATTTAAACTCTGCGATTTGAACTCTGCGATTTAAACTCTGCCATTTAAACTCTGCCATTTAAACTCTGCTATTTAAACTCTGCGATTTAAACTCTGCCATTTAAACTCTGCCATTTAAACTCTGCCATTTAAACTCTGCCATTTAAACTCTGCCATTTAAACTCTGCGATTTAAACTCTGCGATTTAAACTCTGCGATTTGAACTCTGCCATTTGAACTCTGCGATTTGAACTCTGCGATTTGAACTCTGCGATTTGAACTCTGCGATTTGAACTCTGCGATTTGAACTCTGCGATTTAAACTCTGCCATTTAAACTCTGCCATTTAAACTCTGCCATTTAAACTCTGCCATTTAAACTCTGCGATTTAGTCTCTGCGATTTAAACTCTGCGATTTAAACTCTGCCATTTAAACTCTGCCATTTAAACTCTGCCATTTAAACTCTGCGATTAAAACGCTGCCATTTAAACTCTGCCATTTAAACTCTGCGATCTAAACTCTGCGATCTAAACTCTGCGATCTAAACTCTGCCATTTAAACTCTGCCATTTAAACTTTGCCACTTAAACTCTGCCATTTAAACTCTGCCATTTAAACTATGCCATTTAAACTCTGCGATTTAAACTCTGCGATTTGAACTCTGCGATTTGAACTCTGCGATTTGAACTCTGCGATTTGAACTCTGCGATTTAAACTCTGCCATTTAAACTCTGCCATTTAAACTCTGCCATTTAAACTCTGCCATTTAAACTCTGCCATTTAAACTCTGCCATTTAAACTCTGCCATTTCAACTCTGCCATTTAAACTCTGCCATTTAAACTCTGCCATTTAAACTCTGCGATTTAAACTCTGCGATTTAAACTCTGCGATTTAAACACTGCGATTTAAACTCTGCCATTTAAACTCTGCCATTTAAACTCTGCCATTTAAACTCTGCCATTTAAACTCTGCCATTTAAACTCTGCCATTTAAACTCTGCCATTTAAACTCTGCGATTTAAACTCTGCGATTTAAACTCTGCGATTTAAACTCTGCGATTTAAACTCCGCCATTTAAACTCTGCCATTTAAACTCTGCCATTTAAACTCTGCCATTTAAACTCTGCCATTTAAACTCTGCGACTTAAACTCTGTCATTTGAACTCTGCCATTTTAACTCTGCCATTTTAACTCTGCCATTTTAACTCTGCAATTTTAACTCTGCGATTTAAACTCTGCGATTTAAACTCTGCCATTTGAACTCTGCGATTTGAACTCTGCGATTTGAACTCTGCGATTTGAACTCTGCGATTTGAACTCTGCGATTTGAACTCTGCCATTTAAACTCTGCCATTTAAACTCTGCGATTTAAACTCTGCGATTTAAACTCTGCCATTTAAACTCTGCCATTTAAACTCTGCCATTTAAACTCTGCGATTTAAACTCTGCGATTTAAACTCTGCGATTTAAACTCTGCGATTTAAACTCTGCGATTTGAACTCTGCCATTTGAACTCTGCCATTTGAACTCTGCCATTTGAACTCTGCCATTTGAACTCTGCGATTTGAACTCTGCCATTTGAACTCTGCCATTTGAACTCTGCCATTTGAACTCTGCGATTTAAACTCTGCGATTTAAACTCTGCGATTTAAACTTTGCCATTTAAACTCTGCGATTTAAACTCTGCGATTTAAACTCTGCCATTTGAACTCTGCCATTTGAATTCTGCCATTTGAACTCTGCGATTTGAACTCTGTGATTTGAACTCTGCGATTTAAACTCTGCGATTTAAACTCTGCGATTTAAACTCTGTGATTAAAACTCTGCCATTTAAACTCTGCCATTTAAACTCTGCCATTTAGACTCTGCCATTTAAACTCTGCCATATAAACTCTGCCATATAAACTCTCCTATTTAAACTCTGCGATTTAAACTCTGCGATTTAAACTCTGCCATTTAAACGCTGCCATATAAACTCTGCGATTTAAACTCTGCCATTTGAACTCTGCCATTTGAACTCTGCGATTTGAACTCTGCGATTTGAACTCTGCGATTTAAACTCTGCGATTAAACTTTGCGATTTAAACTCTGCCATTTAAACTCTGCCATTTAAACTCTGCGATTTAAAATCTGCGATTTAAAATCTGCGATTTAAACTCTGCGATTTAAACTCTGCGATTTAAACTCTGCCATTTAAACTCTGCCATATAAACTCTGTCATATAAACTCTGCGATTTGAACTCTGCCATTTAAACTCTGCGATTTAAACTCTGCCATTTAAACTCGGCGATTTAAACTCTGCCATATAAACTCTGCGATTTAAACTCTGCCATTTCAACTCTGCCATTTCAACTCTGCCATTAAAACTCTGCCATTTAAACTCTGCCATTTAAACTCTGCCATTTAAACTCTGCCATTTAAACTCTGCCATTTAAACTCTGCCATTTAAACTCTGCCATTTAAACTCTGCCATTTAAACTCTGCCATTTAAACTCTGCCATATAAACTCTGCCATATAAACTCTGCGATTTGAACTCTGCGATTTAAACTCTGCGATTTCAACTCTGCGATTTCAACTCTGCCATTTGAACTCTGCCATTTGAACTCTGCCATTTGAACTCTGCCATTTGAACTCTGCGATTTGAACTCTGCGATTTGAACTCTGCCATTTAAACTCTGCCATTTAAACTCTGCCATTTAAACTCTGCGATTTAAACTTTGCCATTTAAACTCTGCGATTTAAACTCTGCGATTTAAACTCTGCGATTTAAACTCTGCGATTTAAATTCTGCGATTTAAACTCTGCGATTTAAACTATGCGATTAAAACTCTGCCATTTAAACTCTGCCATTTAAACTCTGCCTTTTAAACTCTGCCATTTAAACTCTGCCATTTAAACTCTGCCATTTAAACTCTGCCATTTAAACTCTGCGATTTAAACCCTAAGATTTAAACTCTGCCATTTAAACTCTGCGATTTAGTCTCTGCGATTTAAACTCTGCGATTTAAACTCTGCGATTTAAACTCTGCCATTTAAACTCTGCCATTTAAACTCTGCCATTTAAACTCTGCGATTAAAACGCTGCCATTTAAACTCTGCGATCTAAACTCTGGGATCTAAACTCTGCCATTTAAACTCTGCCATTTAAACTTTGCCACTTAAACTCTGCCATTTAAACTCTGCCATTTAAACTATGCCATTTAAACTCTGCGATTTAAACTCTGCGATTTGAACTCTGCGATTTGAACTCTGCGATTTGAACTCTGCGATTTGAACTCTGCGATTTAAACTCTGCCATTTAAACTCTGCCATTTAAACTCTGCCATTTAAACTCTGCCATTTAAACTCTGCCATTTCAACTCTGCCATTTCAACGCTGCCATTTAAACTCTGCCATTTAAACTCTGCCATTTAAACTCTGCCATTTAAACTCTGCGATTTAAACTCTGCCATTTAAATTCTGCCATTTAAACTCTGCCATTTAAACTCTGCCATTTAAACTCTGCCATTTAAACTCTGCCATTTAAACTCTGCCATTTAAACTCTGCGATTTAAACTCTGCGATTTAAACTCTGCGATTTAAACTCTGCGATTTAAACTCTGCCATTTAAACTCTGCCATTTAAACTCTGCCATTTAAACTCTGCCATTTAAACTCTGCCATTTAAACTCTGCCATTTAAACTCTGCGACTTAAACTCTGCCATTTGAACTCTGCCATTTGAACTCTGCCATTTTAACTCTGCCATTTGAACTCTGCAATTTGAACTCTGCTATTTGAACTCTGCGATTTGAACTCTGCGATTTAAACTCTGCGATTTAAACTCTGCCATTTGAACTCTGCCATTTGAACTCTGCGATTTGAACTCTGCGATTTAAACTCTGCGATTTGAACTCTGCGATTTGAACTCTGCCATTTAAACTCTGCCATTTAAACTCTGCGATTTAAACTCTGCGATTTAAACTCTGCCATTTAAACTCTGCCATTTAAACTCTGCCATTTAAACTCTGCCATTTAAACTCTGCGATTTAAACTCTGCGATTTAAACTCTGCGATTTGAACTCTGCCATTTGAACTCTGCGATTTAAACTCTGCGATTTAAACTCTGCGATTTGAACTCTGCGATTTAAACTCTGCGATTTAAACTCTGCGATTTAAACACTGCCATTTAAACTCTGCCATTTAAACTCTGCCATTTAAACTCAAACTCTGCCATTTAAACTCTGCCATTTAAAATCTGCCATTTAAACCCTGCCATTAAAACTCTGCGATTTAAACTCTGCGATTTAAACTCTGCTATTTAAACTCTGCGATTTAAACTCTGCCATTTGAACTCTGCCATTTGAACTCTGCCATTTGAACTCTGCGATTTAAACTCTGCGATTTAAACTCTGCGATTTAAACTCTGCGATTTAAACTCTGCTATTTAAACTCTGCGATTTAAACTCTGCGATTTAAACTCTATGATTAAAACTCTGCCATTTAAACTCTGCCATTTAAACTCTGCCATTTAATCTCTGCCATTTAAACTCTGCCATATAATCTCTGCCATATAAACCCTGCGATTTGAACTCTGCGATTTAAACTCTGCGATTTAAACTCTGCGATTTAAACTCTGCGATTTGAACTCTGCCATTTAAACTCTGCCATTTAGACTCTGCCATTTAAACTCTGCCATGTAAACTCTGCCATATAAACTCTCCCATTTAAACTCTGCGATTTAAACTCTGCGATTTAAACTCTGCGATTTAAACTCTGCCATTTAAACGCTGCCATATAAACTCTGCGATTTAAACTCTGCCATTTGAACTCTGCCATTTGAACTCTGTGATTGAACTCTGCGATTTGAACTCTGCGATTTAAACTCTGCGATTAAACTCTGCGATTTAAACTCTGCCATTTAAACTCTGCCATTTAAACTCTGCGATTTAAACTCTGCGATTTAAAATCTGCGATTTGAACTCTGCGATTTAAACTCTGCGATTTAAACTCTGCCATCTAAACTCTGCCATATAAACTCTGCCATATAAACTCTGCGATTTGAACTCTGCCATTTAAACTCTGCGATTTAAACTCTGCCATTTAAACTCGGCGATTTAAACTCTGCCATATAAACTCTGCGATTTAAACTCTGCGATTTAAACTCTGCGATTTCAACTCTGCCATTTGAACTCTGCGATTTAAACTCTGCCATTTAAACTCTGCCATTTAAACTCTGCCATTTAAACTCTGCGATTTAAACTCTGCGATTTAAACTCTGCCATTTGAACTCTGCCATTTGAACTCTGCCATTTGAACTCTGCGATTTGAACTCTGCGATTTAAACTCTGCGATTTAAACTCTGCGATTTAAACTCTGCGATTAAAACTCTGCCATTTAAACTCTGCCATTTAAACTCTGCCATTTAGACTCTGCCATTTAAACTCTGCCATTTAAACTCTGCCATATAAACTCTCCTATTTAAACTCTGCGATTTAAACTCTGCGATTTAAACTCTGCCATTTAAACGCTGCCATTTAAACGCTGCCATATAAACTCTGCGATTTAAACTCTGCCATTTGAACTCTGCCATTTGAACTCTGCGATTTGAACTCTGCGATTTGAACTCTGCGATTTAAACTCTGCGATTAAACTTTGCGATTTAAACTCTGCCATTTAAACTCTGCGATTTAAACTCTGCGATTTAAACTCTGCGATTTAAAATCCGCGATTTAAACTCTGCGATTTAAACTCTGCCATTTAAACTCTGCCATTTAAACTCTGCCATATAAACTCTGTCATATAAACTCTGCGATTTGAACTCTGCCATTTAAACTCTGCGATTTAAACTCTGCCATTTAAACTCGGCGATTTAAACTCTGCCATATAAACTCTGCGATTTAAACTCTGCGATTTAAACTCTGCGATTTGAACTCTGTGATTTGAACTCTGCGATTTAAACTCTGCGATTTAAACTCTGCGATTTAAACTCTGCGATTTAAACTCTGCGATTTAAACTCTGCGATTAAAACTCTGCCATTTAAACTCTGCCATTTAAACTCTGCCATTTAGACTCTGCCATTTAAACTCTGCCATATAAACTCTGCCATATAAACTCTCCCATTTAAACTCTGTGATTTAAACTCTGCGATTTAAACTCTGCCATATAAACTCTGCCATATAAACTCTGCTATTTGAACTCTGCTATTTAAACTCTGCGATTTAAACTCTGCGATTTAAACTCTGCCATTTGAACTCTGCCATTTGAACTCTGCGATTTGAACTCTGCGATTTGAACTCAGCGATTTGAACTCAGCGATTTAAACTCTGCGATTTAAACTCTGCGATTTAAACTCTGCGATTTAAACTCTGCGATTTAAACTCTGCCATATAAACACTGCCATATAAACTCTGCCATATAAACTCTGCCATATAAACTCTGCCATATAAACCCTGCGATTTGAACTCTGTGATTTAAACTCTGCCATTTGAACTCTGCCATTTGAACTCTGCCATTTGAACTCTGAGATTTAAACTGTGCGATTTAAACTGTGCGATTTAAACTCTGCCATTTAAACTCTGCCATTTAAACTCTGCCATTTAAACTCTGCCAATTAGACTCTGCCATTTAAACTCTGCCATATAAACTCTGCCATTTAAACTCTGCGATTTAAACTCTGCGATTTAAACTCTGCCATTTAAACTCTGCCATATAAACTCTGCGTTTTGAACTCTGCTATTTAAACTCTGCGATTTGAACTCTTCGATTTGAACTCTGCCATTTGAACTCTACCATTTGAACTCTGCCATTTATACTCTGCGATTTAAACTCTGCGATTTATACTCTGCGATTTAAACTCTGCGATTTAAACTCTGTCATTTGAACTCTGCCATTTGAACTTTGCCATTTGAACTTTGCCATTTGAACTCTGCGATTTGAACTCTGCGATTTGAACTCTGCGATTTAAACTCTGCGATTTAAACTCTGCGATTTAAACTGTGCGATTTAAACTCTGTGATTAAAACTCTGCCATTTAAACTCTGCCATTTAAACTCTGCCAATTAGACTCTGCCATTTAAACTCTGCCATATAAACTCTGCCATTTAAACTCTGCGATTTAAACTCTGCGATTTAAACTCTGCCATTTAAACTCTGCCATATAAACTCTGCGTTTTGAACTCTGCTATTTAAACTCTGCTATTTGAACTCTTCGATTTGAACTCTGCCATTTGAACTCTACCATTTGAACTCTGCCATTTAAATTCTGCCATTTAAACTCGGCCATTTAAACTCGGCCATTTAAACTCGGCCATTTAAACTCTGCGATTTCGTCTCTGCGATTTAAACTCTGCCATTTAAACTCTGCCATTTAAACTCTGCCATTTAAACTCTGCCATTTAAACTCTGCCATTTAAACTCTGCCATTTAAACTCTGCCATTTAAACTCTGCCATTTAAACTCTGCCATTTAAACTCTGCCATTTAAACTCTGCCATTTGAACTCTGCGATTTGAACACTGCGATTTGAACTCTGCCATTTAAACTCTGCCATTTAAACTCTGCCATTTAAACTCTGCCATTTAAACTCTGCGATTTAAACTCTGCCATTTGAACTCTGCCATTTGAACTCTGTCATTTAAACTCTGTCATTTAAACTCTGCCATTTAAATTCTGCCATTTAAATTCTGCCATTTAAACTCTGCCATTTAAACTCTGCCATTTGAACACTGTCATTTGAACTCTGCCATTTGAACTCTGCCATTTGAACTCTGCCATTTAAACTCTGCCATTTAAACTCTGCCATTTAAACTCTGCCATTTAAACTCTGCCATTTAAACTCTGCCATTTAAACTCTGCCATTTAAACTCTGCCATTTAAACTCTGCCATTTAAACACTACCATTTAAACACTGCCATTTAAACTCTGCGATTTAAACTCTGCGATTTAAACTCTGCCATTTAAACTCTGCCATTTAAACTCTGCCATTTAAACTCTGCCAATTAAACTCTGCGACTTAAACTCTGCCATTTTAACTCTGCCATTTGATCTCTGCCATTTGAACTCTGCCATTTGAACTCTGCCATTTGAACTCTGCCATTTGAACTCTGCGATTTAAACTCTGCGATTTAAACTCTGCGATATAAACTCTGCAATTTGAACTCTGCGATTTAAACTCTGCGATTTAAACTCTGCGATTTGAACTCTGCGATTTGAACTCTGCCATTTAAACTCTGCGATTTAAACTCTGCGATTTAAACTCTGCGATTTAAACTCTGCCATTTAAACTCTGCCATTTAAACTCTGCCATTTAAACTCTGCCATTTAAACTCTGCGATTTAAACTCTGCCATTTGAACTCTGCCATTTGAACTCTGCCATTTGAACTCTGCGATTTAAACTCTGCGATTTAAACTCTGCGATTTAAACTCTGCCATTTAAACTCTGCCATTTAAACTCTGCCATTTAAACTCTGCCATTTAAACTCTGCCATTTAAACTCTGCCATTTAAACTCTGCCATTTAAACTCTGCGATTTAGTCTCTGCGATTTAAACTCTGCGATTTAAACTCTGCGATTTAAACTCTGCGATTTAAACTCTGCGATTTAAACTCTGCGATTAAAACGCTGCCATTTAAACTCTGCCATTTAAACTCTGCCATTTAAACTCTGCGATCTAAACTCTGCGATCTAAACTCTGCGATCTAAACTCTGCGATCTAAACTCTGCGATCTAAACTCTGCCATTTAAACTCTGCCATTTAAACTCTGCCATTTGAACTCTGCCATTTAAACTCTGCCATTTAAACTCTGCCATTTAAACTCTGCCATTTAAACTCTGCCATTTAAACTCTGCCACTTAAACTCTGCCATTTAAACTCTGCGATTTAAACTGTGCGATTTAAACTCTGCGATTTAAACTCTGCGATTTGAACTCTGCGATTTGAACTCTGCGATTTGAACTCTGCGATTTGAACTCTGCCATTTAAACTCTGCCATTTAAACTCTGCCATTTAAACTCTGCCATTTAAACTCTGCCATTTAAACTCTGCCATTTAAACTCTGCCATTTAAACTCTGCCATTTAAACGCTGCCATTTAAACTCTGCCATTTAAACTCTGCCATTTAAACTCTGCCATTTAAACTCTGCCATTTAAACTCTGCCATTTAAACTCTGCCATTTAAACTCTGCCATTTAAACTCTGCCATTTAAACTCTGCCATTTAAACTCTGCCATTTAAACTCTGCCATTTAAACTCTGCCATTTAAACTCTGCGATTTAAACTCTGCCATTTAAACTCTGCCATTTAAACTCTGCCATTTAAACTCTGCCATTTAAACTCTGCAATTTAAACTCTGCCATTTAAACTCTGCGACTTAAACTCTGTCATTTGAACTCTGTCATTTGAACTCTGCCATTTGAACTCTGCCATTTGAACTCTGCCATTTGAACTCTGCCATTTGAACTCTGCCATTTGAACTCTGCCATTTGAACTCTGCGATTTGAACTCTGCGATTTGAACTCTGCCATTTAAACTCTGCCATTTGAACTCTGCCATTTGAACTCTGCGATTTGAACTCTGCCATTTAAACTCTGCGATTTGAACTCTGCGATTTGAACTCTGCCATTTAAACTCTGCCATTTAAACTCTGCCATTTAAACTCTGCCATTTAAACTCTGCCATTTAAACTCTGCCATTTAAACTCTGCCATTTAAACTCTGCCATTTAAACTCTGCCATTTAAACTCTGCCATTTAAACGCTGCCATTTAAACTCTGCCATTTAAACTCTGCCATTTAAACTCTGCCATTTAAACTCTGCCATTTAAACTCTGCCATTTAAACTCTGCCATTTAAACTCTGCCATTTAAACTCTGCCATTTAAACTCTGCCATTTAAACTCTGCCATTTAAACTCTGCCATTTAAACTCTGCCATTTAAACTCTGCGATTTAAACTCTGCCATTTAAACTCTGCCATTTAAACTCTGCCATTTAAACTCTGCCATTTAAACTCTGCAATTTAAACTCTGCCATTTAAACTCTGCGACTTAAACTCTGTCATTTGAACTCTGTCATTTGAACTCTGCCATTTGAACTCTGCCATTTGAACTCTGCCATTTGAACTCTGCCATTTGAACTCTGCCATTTGAACTCTGCCATTTGAACTCTGCGATTTGAACTCTGCGATTTGAACTCTGCCATTTAAACTCTGCCATTTGAACTCTGCCATTTGAACTCTGCGATTTGAACTCTGCCATTTAAACTCTGCGATTTGAACTCTGCGATTTGAACTCTGCCATTTAAACTCTGCCATTTAAACTCTGCCATTTAAACTCTGCGATTTAAACTCTGCCATTTAAACTCTGCCATTTAAACTCTGCCATTTAAACTCTGCCATTTAAACTCTGCCATTTAAACTCTGCCATTTAAACTCTGCCATTTAAACTCTGCCATTTAAACTCTGCGATTTGAACTCTGCCATTTGAACTCTGCCATTTGAACTCTGCCATTTGAACTCTGCCATTTGAACTCTGCCATTTAAACTCTGCCATTTAAACTCTGTGATTTAAACTCTGCCATTTAAACTCTGCCATTTAAACTCTGCCATTTAAACTCTGCCATTTAAACTCTGCCATTTAAACTCTGCCATTTAAACTCTGCCATTTAAACTCTGCCATTTAAACTCTGCCATTTAAACTCTGCCATTTAAACTCTGCCATTTAAACTCTGCCATTTAAACTCTGCCATTTAAACTCTGCCATTTAAACTCTGCCATTTAAACTCTGCCATTTAAACTCTGCCATTTAAACTCTGCCATTTAAACTCTGCCATTTAAACTCTGCTATTTAAACTCTGCCATTTGAACTCTGCCAAGTGAACTCTGTGATATGAACTCTGCGATTTGAACTCTGCCATTTAAACTCTGCCATTTAAACTCTGCCATTTAAACTCTGCCATTTAAACTCTGCCATTTAAACTCTGCCATTAAAACTCTGCCATTTAAACTCTGCCATATAAACTCTGCCATTAAAACTCTGCGATTTAAACTCTGCGATTTAAACTCTGCTATTTAAACTCTGCCATTTAAACTCTGCCATTTAAACTCTGCCATTTAAAATCTGCCATATAAACTCTGCCATATAAACTCTGCGATTTGAACTCTGCGATTTAAACTCTGCGATTTAAACTCTGCGATTTAAATTCTGCCATTTGAACTCTGCCATTTGAACTCTGCCATTTGAGCTCTGCCATTTGAACTCTGCCATTTGAACTCTGCCATTTTAATTCTGCGATTTGAACTCTGCGATTTGAACTCTGCCATTTAAACTCTGCCATTTAAACTCTGCGATTTAAACTCTGCGATTTAAACTCTGCGATTTAAACTCTACGATTTAAACTATGCGATTAAAACTCTGCCATTTAAACTCTGCCATTTAAACTCTGCCATTTCAACTCTGCCATTTCAACTCTGCCATTTCAACGCTGCCATTTAAACTCTGCCATTTAAACTCTGCGATTTAAACTCTGCGATTTAAACTCTGCGATTTAAACTCTGCCATTTAAACTCTGCCATTTAAACTCTGCCATTTAAACTTTGCCATTTAAACTCTGCCATTTAAACTCTGCGATTTAAACTCTGCGATTTAAACTCTGCCATTTAAACTCTGCCATTTAAACTCTGCCATTTAAACTCTGCCATTTAAACTCTGCCATTTAAACTCTGCGACTTAAACTCTGCCATTTGAACTCTGCCATTTGAACTCTGCCATTTGAACTCTGCCATTTGAACTCTGCCATTTGAACTCTGCTATTTGAACTTTGCGATTTGAACTCTGCGATTTAAACTCTGCGATTTGAACTCTGCCATTTGAACTCTGCCATTTGAACTCTGCGATTTGAACTCTGCGATTTAAACTCTGCGGTTTGAACTCTGCGATTTGAACTCTGCCATTTAAACTCTGCCATTTAAACTCTGCCATTTGAACTCTGCCATTTAAACTCTGCCATTTAAACTCTGCCATTTAAACTCTGCCATTTAAACTCTGCCATTTAAACTCTGCCATTTAAACTCTGCCATTTAAACTCTGCCATTTAAACTCTGCGATTTAAACTCTGCGATTTAAACTCTGCCATTTGAACTCTGCCATTTGAACTCTGCCATTTGAACTCTGCGATTTGAACTCTGCCATTTAAACTCTGCCATTTAAACTCTGTGATTTAAACTCTGCGATTTAAACTCTGCGATTTAAACTCTGCCATTTAAACTCTGCCATTTAAACTCTGCCATTTAAACTCTGCCATTTAAACTCTGCCATTTAAACTCTGCCATTTAAACTCTGCCATTTAAACTCTGCCATTTAAACTCTGCCATTTAAACTCTGCCATTTAAACTCTGCCATTTAAACTCTGCCATTTAAACTCTGCCATTTAAACTCTGCCAAGTGAACTCTGTGATTTGAACTCTGTGATTTGAACTCTGCGATTTGAACTCTGCCATTTAAACTCTGCCATTTAAACTCTGTCATTTAAACTCTGTCATTTAAACTCTGCCATTTAAACTCTGCCATTTAAACTCTGCCATTAAAACTCTGCCATTTAAACTCTGCCATTTAAACTCTGCCATTAAAACTCTGCGATTTAAACTCTGCTATTTAGACTCTGCTATTTAGACTCTGCCATTTAAACTCTGCCATTTAAACTCTGCCATTTAAAATCTGCCATATAAACTCTGCCATATAAACTCTGCGATTTGAACTCTGCGATTTAAACTCTGCGATTTAAACTCTGCCATTTGAACTCTGCCATTTGAACTCTGCCATTTGAACTCTGCCATTTAAACTCTGCCAAGTGAACTCTGTGATTTGAACTCTGTGATTTGAACTCTGCGATTTGAACTCTGCCATTTAAACTCTGCCATTTAAACTCTGTCATTTAAACTCTGTCATTTAAACTCTGCCATTTAAACTCTGCCATTTAAACTCTGCCATTAAAACTCTGCCATTTAAACTCTGCCATTTAAACTCTGCCATTAAAACTCTGCGATTTAAACTCTGCTATTTAGACTCTGCTATTTAGACTCTGCCATTTAAACTCTGCCATTTAAACTCTGCCATTTAAAATCTGCCATATAAACTCTGCCATATAAACTCTGCGATTTGAACTCTGCGATTTAAACTCTGCGATTTAAATTCTGCCATTTGAACTCTGCCATTTGAACTCTGCCATTTGAACTCTGCCATTTGAACTCAGCGATTTGAACTCTGCGATTTAAACTCTGCCATTTAAACTCTGCGATTTAAACTCTGCCATTTAAACTCTGCCATTTAAACTCTGCCATTTAAACTCTGCGATTTAAACTCTGCCATTTAAACTCTGCGATTTAAACTCTGCGATTTAAACTCTACGATTTAAACTATGCGATTAAAACTCTGCCATTTAAACTCTGCCATTTAAACTCTGCCATTTAAACTCTGCCATTTAAACTCTGCCATTTAAACTGTGCCATTTAAACTGTGCCATTTAAACTATGCCATTTAAACTATGCCATTTGAACTCTGCCATTTGAACTCTGCGATTTGAACTCAGCGATTTGAACTCAGCGATTTGAACTCAGCGATTTGAACTCAGCGATTTGAACTCTGCGATTTAAACTCTGCGATTTAAACTCTGCGATTTAAACTCTGCCATTTAAACTCTGCCATTTAAACTCTGCCATTTAAACTCTGCCATTTAAACTCTGCCATTTAAACTCTGCGATTTAAACTCTGCGATTTAAACTCTGCGATTTGAACTCTGCGATTTGAACTCTGCGATTTGAACTCTGCGATTTAAACTCTGCGATTTAAACTCTGCGATTTAAACTCTGCCATTTAAACTCTGCCATTTAAACTCTGCCATTTAAACTCTGCCATTTAAACTCTGCCATTTAAACTCTGCCATTTAAACTCTGCCATTTAAACTCTGCCATTTAAACTCTGCCATTTAAACTCTGCGATTTGAACTCTGCGATTTAAACTCTGCGATTTAAACTCTGCGATTTAAACTCTGCGATTTAAACTCTGCGATTTGAACTCTGCGATTTGAACTCTGCGATTTAAACTCTGCGATTTAAACTCTGCGATTTAAACACTGCCATTTAAACTCTGCCATTTAAACTCTGCCATTTAAACTCAAACTCTGCCATTTAAACTCTGCCATTTAAAATCTGCCATTTAAACCCTGCCATTAAAACTCTGCGATCTAAACTCTGCAATTTAAACTCTGCTATTTAAACTCTGCGATTTAAACTCTGCCATTTGAACTCTGCCATTTGAACTCTGCCATTTGAACTCTGCCATTTGAACTCTGCGATTTAAACTCTGCCATTTGAACTCTGCCATTTGAACTCTGCCATTTGAACTCTGCCATTTGAACTCTGCCATTTGAACTCTGCCATTTGAACTCTGCGATTTGAACTCTGCCATTTAAACTCTGCCATTTAAACTCTGTGATTTAAACTCTGCCATTTAAACTCTGCCATTTAAACTCTGCGATTTAAACTCTGCCATTTAAACTCTGCCATTTAAACACTGCCATTTAAACTCTGCCATTTAAACTCTGCCATTTAAACTCTGCCATTTAAACTCTGCCATTTAAACTCTGCCATTTAAACTCTGCCATTTAAACTCTGCCATTTAAACTCTGCCATTTAAACTCTGCCATTTAAACTCTACCATTTAAACTCTGCCATTTGAACTCTGCCAAGTGAACTCTGTGATTTGAACTCTGCGATTTGAACTCTGCCATTTAAACTCTGCCATTTAAACTCTGCCATTTAAACTCTGCCATTTAAACTCTGCCATTTAAACTCTGCCATTTAAACTCTGCCATTTAAACTCTGCCATTTAAACTCTGCCATTTAAACTCTGCCATTTAAACTCTGCCATTTGAACTCTGCCATTTGAACTCTGCCATTTGAACTCTGCCATTTGAACTCTGCCATTTGAACTCTGCCATTTGAACTCTGCCATTTGAACTCTGCCATTTGAACTCTGCGATTTGAACTCTGCCATTTAAACTCTGTGATTTAAACTCTGTGATTTAAACTCTGCGATTTAAACTCTGCCATTTAAACTCTGCCATTTAAACTCTGCCATTTAAACTCTGCCATTTAAACTCTGCCATTTAAACTCTGCCATTTAAACTCTACCATTTAAACTCTGCCATTTGAACTCTGCCAAGTGAACTCTGTGATTTGAACTCTGCGATTTGAACTCTGCCATTTAAACTCTGCCATTTAAACTCTGCCATTTAAACTCTGCCATTTAAACTCTGCCATATAAACTCTGCCATATAAACCCTGCGATTTGAACTCTGCGATTTAAACTTTGCGATTTAAACTCTGCGATTTAAACTCTGCGATTTGAACTCTGCCATTTAGACTCTGCCATTTAGACTCTGCCATGTAAACTCTGCCATGTAAACTCTGCCATATAAACTCTGCCATTTAAACTCTGCCATTTAAACTCTGCGATTTAAACTCTGCGATTTGAACTCTGCCATTTGAACTCTGCCATTTGAACTCTGCCATTTGAACTCTGCGATTTGAACTCTGCGATTTGAACTCTGCGATTTGAACTCTGCGATTTGAACTCTGCCATTTAAACTCTGCCATTTAAACTCTGCCATTTAAACTCTGCCATTTAAACTCTGCCATTTAAACTCTGCCATTTAAACTCTGCCATTTAAACTCTGCCATTTAAACTCTGCGATTTAAACTCTGCGATTTGAACTCTGCCATTTGAACTCTGCCATTTGAACTCTGCCATTTGAACTCTGCCATTTGAACTCTGCGATTTGAACTCTGCCATTTAAACTCTGCCATTTAAACTCTGTGATTTAAACTCTGCCATTTAAACTCTGCCATTTAAACTCTGCCATTTAAACTCTGCCATTTAAACTCTGCCATTTAAACTCTGCCATTTAAACTCTGCCATTTAAACTCTGCCATTTAAACTCTGCCATTTAAACTCTGCCATTTAAACTCTGCCATTTAAACTCTGCCATTTAAACTCTGCCATTTAAACTCTACCATTTAAACTCTGCCATTTGAACTCTGCCAAGTGAACTCTGTGATTTGAACTCTGCGATTTGAACTCTGCCATTTAAACTCTGCCATTTAAACTCTGCCATTTAAACTCTGCCATTTAAACTCTGCCATTTAAACTCTGCCATTTAAACTCTGCCATTTAAACTCTGCCATTTAAACTCTGCCATTTAAACTCTGCGATTTAAACTCTGCCATTTGAACTCTGCCATTTGAACTCTGCCATTTGAACTCTGCCATTTGAACTCTGCGATTTGAACTCTGCCATTTAAACTCTGCCATTTAAACTCTGTGATTTAAACTCTGCGATTTAAACTCTGCCATTTAAACTCTGCCATTTAAACTCTGCCATTTAAACTCTGCCATTTAAACTCTGCCATTTAAACTCTGCCATTTAAACTCTGCCATTTGAACTCTGCCAAGTGAACTCTGTGATTTGAACTCTGCGATTTGAACTCTGCCATTTAAACTCTGCCATTTAAACTCTGCCATTTAAACTCTGCCATTTAAACTCTGCCATTTAAACTCTGCCATTAAAACTCTGCCATTTAAACTCTGCCATTTAAACTCTGCCATTAAAACTCTGCGATTTAAACTCTGCGATTTAAACTCTGCTATTTAGACTCTGCCATTTAAACTCTGCCATTTAAACTCTGCCATTTAAAATCTGCCATATAAACTCTGCCATATAAACTCTGCGATTTGAACTCTGCGATTTAAACTCTGCGATTTAAATTCTGCCATTTGAACTCTGCCATTTGAACTCTGCCATTTGAACTCTGCCATTTGAACTCTGCGATTTGAACTCTGCGATTTAAACTCTGCGATTTAAACTCTGCGATTTAAACTCTGCCATTTAAACTCTGCCATTTAAACTCTGCCATTTAAACTCTGCGATTTGAACTCTGCGATTTAAACTCTGCGATTTAAACTCTGCGATTTAAACTCTGCGATTTGAACTCTGCGATTTAAACTCTGCGATTTAAACTCTGCCATTTAAACTCTGCCATTTAAACTCTGCCATTTAAACTCTGCCATTTAAACTCTGTCATTTAAACTCTGCCATTTAAACTCTGCCATTTAAACTCTGCCATTTAAACTCTGCCATTTAAACTCTGCCATTTAAACTCTGCGATTTGAACTCTGCGATTTAAACTCTGTGATTTAAACTCTGCGATTTAAACTCTGCGATTTAAACTCTGCGATTTGAACTCTGCGATTTGAACTCTGCGATTTAAACTCTGCGATTTAAACTCTGCGATTTAAACACTGCCATTTAAACTCTGCCATTTAAACTCTGCCATTTAAACTCAAACTCTGCCATTTAAACTCTGCCATTTAAAATCTGCCATTTAAACCCTGCCATTAAAACTCTGCTTTTTAAACTCTGCGATTTAAACTCTGCTATTTAAACTCTGCGATTTAAACTCTGCCATTTGAACTCTGCCAATTGAACTCTGCCATTTGAACTCTGCCATTTGAACTCTGCCATTTGAACTCTGCGATTTAAACTCTGCGATTTAAACTCTGCGATTTAAACTCTGCGATTTAAACTCTGCTATTTAAACTCTGCGATTTAAACTCTGCGATTTAAACTCTATGATTAAAACTCTGCCATTTAAACTCTGCCATTTAAACTCTGCCATTTAAACTCTGCCATTTAAACTTTGCCATATAAACTCTGCCATATAAACCCTGCGATTTAAACTCTGCGATTTGAACTCTGCCATTTAAACTCTGCCATTTAGACTCTGCCATTTAAACTCTGCCATGTAAACTCTGCCATATAAAATCTCCCATTTAAACTCTGCGATTTAAACTCTGCGATTTAAACTCTGCGATTTAAACTCTGCCATTTAAACGCTGCCATACAACTCTGCGATTTAAACTCTGCCATTTGAACTCTGCCATTTGAACTCTGCGATTTGAACTCTGCGATTTGAACTCTGCGATTTAAACTCTGCGATTAAACTCTGCGATTTAAACTCTGCCATTTAAACTCTGCCATTTAAACTCTGCGATTTAAACTCTGCGATTTAAACTCTGCGATTTAAACTCTGCCATTTAAACTCTGCGATTTAAACTCTGCCATTTAAACTCTGCCATATAAACTCTGCCATATAAACTCTGCGATTTGAACTCTGCCATTTAAACTCTGCGAATTAAACTCTGCCATTTAAACTCGGCGATATAAACTCTCCCATATAAACTCTGCGATTTAAACTCTGCGATTTGAACTCTGCCATTTGAACTCTGCGATTTAAACTCTGCGATTTAAACTCTGCGATTTAAACTCTGCCATTTAAACTCTGTGATTTAAACTCTGCGATTTAAACTCTGCCATTTAAACTCGGCGATTTAAACTCTCCCATATAAACTCTGCGATTTAAACTCTGCGATTTGAACTCTGCGATTTGAACTCTGCCATTTGAACTCTGCGATTTAAACTCTGCGATTTAAACTCTGCGATTTAAACTCTGTGATTTAAACTCTGCGATTTAAACTCTGCGATTTGAACTCTGCGATTTGAACTCTGCGATTTAAACTCTGCGATTTAAACTCTGCGATTTAAACACTACCATTTAAACTCTGCCATTTAAACTCTGCCATTTAAACTCAAACTCTGCCATTTAAACTCTGCCATTTAAAATCTGCCATTTAAACCCTGCCATTAAAACTCTGCTTTTTAAACTCTGCGATTTAAACTCTGCTATTTAAACTCTGCGATTTAAACTCTGCCATTTGAACTCTGCCATTTGAACTCTGCCATTTGAACTCTGCCATTTGAACTCTGCCATTTGAACTCTGCGATTTAAACTCTGCGATTTAAACTCTGCGATTTAAACTCTGCTATTTAAACTCTGCGATTTAAACTCTGCGATTTAAACTCTATGATTAAAACTCTGCCATTTAAACTCTGCCATTTAAACTCTGCCATTTAAACTCTGCCATTTAAACTCTGCCATATAAACTCTGCCATATAAACCCTGCGATTTGAACTCTGCGATTTAAACTTTGCGATTTAAACTCTGCGATTTAAACTCTGCGATTTAAACTCTGCGATTTGAACTCTGCCATTTAAACTCTGCCATTTAGACTCTGCCATGTAAACTCTGCCATATAAACTCTCCCATTTAAACTCTCCCATTTAAACTCTGCGATTTAAACTCTGCGATTTAAACTCTGCGATTTAAACTCTGCCATTTAAACGCTGCCATATAAACTCTGCGATTTAAACTCTGCCATTTGAACTCTGCCATTTGAACTCTGCGATTTGAACTCTGCGATTTGAACTCTGCGATTTAAACTCTGCGATTAAACTCTGCGATTTAAACTCTGCCATTTAAACTCTGCCATTTAAACTCTGCGATTTAAACTCTGCGATTTAAACTCTGCGATTTAAACTCTGCCATTTAAACTCTGCGATTTAAACTCTGCCATTTAAACTCTGCCATATAAACTCTGCCATATAAACTCTGCGATTTGAACTCTGCCATTTAAACTCTGCGATTTAAACTCTGCCATTTAAACTCGGCGATTTAAACTCTCCCATATAAACTCTGCGATTTAAACTCTGCGATTTGAACTCTGCCATTTGAACTCTGCGATTTAAACTCTGCGATTTAAACTCTGCGATTTAAACTCTGCCATTTAAACTCTGTGATTTAAACTCTGCGATTTAAACTCTGCCATTTGAACTCTGCCATTTGAACTCTGCCATTTGAACACTTCGATTTGAACTCTGTGATTTGAACTCTGCGATTTAAACTCTGCGATTTAAACTCTGCGATTTAAACTCTGCGATTAAAACTCTGCCATTTAAACTCTGCCATTTAAACTCTGCCATTTAGACTCTGCCATTTAAACTCTGCCATATAAACTCTGCCATATAAACTCTCCCATTTAAACTCTGCGATTTAAACTCTGCGATTTAAACTCTGCCATTTAAACGCTGCCATATAAACTCTGCGATTTAAACTCTGCCATTTGAACTCTGCCATTTGAACTCTGCGATTTGAACTCTGCGATTTGAACTCTGCGATTTAAACTCTGCGATTAAACTCTGCGATTTGAACTCTGCCATTTAAACTCTGCCATTTAGACTCTGCCATGTAAACTCTGCCATATAAACTCTCCCATTTAAACTCTCCCATTTAAACTCTGCGATTTAAACTCTGCGATTTAAACTCTGCCATTTAAACGCTGCCATATAAACTCTGCGATTTAAACTCTGCCATTTGAACTCTGCCATTTGAACTCTGCCATTTGAACTCTGCGATTTGAACTCTGCGATTTGAACTCTGCGATTTAAACTCTGCGATTAAACTCTGCGATTTAAACTCTGCCATTTAAACTCTGCCATTTAAACTCTGCGATTTAAACTCTGCGATTTAAACTCTGCGATTTAAACTCTGCCATTTAAACTCTGCGATTTAAACTCTGCCATTTAAACTCTGCCATATAAACTCTGCCATATAAACTCTGCGATTTGAACTCTGCCATTTAAACTCTGCGATTTAAACTCTGCCATTTAAACTCGGCGATTTAAACTCTCCCATATAAACTCTGCGATTTAAACTCTGCGATTTGAACTCTGCCATTTGAACTCTGCGATTTATACTCTGCGATTTAAACTCTGCGATTTAAACTCTGCCATTTAAACTCTGTGATTTAAACTCTGCGATTTAAACTCTGCCATTTGAACTCTGCCATTTGAACTCTGCCATTTGAACACTTCGATTTGAACTCTGTGATTTGAACTCTGCGATTTAAACTCTGCGATTTAAACTCTGCGATTTAAACTCTGCGATTAAAACTCTGCCATTTAAACTCTGCCATTTAAACTCTGCCATTTAGACTCTGCCATTTAAACTCTGCCATATAAACTCTGCCATATAAACTCTCCCATTTAAACTCTGCGATTTAAACTCTGCGATTTAAACTCTGCCATTTAAACGCTGCCATATAAACTCTGCGATTTAAACTCTGCCATTTGAACTCTGCCATTTGAACTCTGCGATTTGAACTCTGCGATTTGAACTCTGCGATTTAAACTCTGCGATTAAACTCTGCGATTTAAACTCTGCCATTTAAACTCTGCCATTTAAACTCTGCGATTTAAACTCTGCAATTTAAACTCTGCGATTTAAACTCTGCGATTTAAACTCTGCGATTTAAACTCTGCCATTTAAACTCTGCCATATAAACTCTGCCATATAAACTCTGCCATTTAAACTCTGCGATTTAAACTCTGCCATTTAAACTCGGCGATTTAAACTCGGCGATTTAAACTCTGCCATATAAACTCTGCGATTTAAACTCTGCGATTTAAACTCTGCGATTTGAACACTGCCATTTGAACTCTGCGATTTAAACTCTGCGATTTAAACTCTGCGATTTAAACTCTGCCATTTAAACTCTGCGATTTAAACTCTGCGATTTAAACTCTGCCATTTGAACTCTGCCATTTGAACTCTGCGATTTGAACTCTGCGATTTGAACTCTGCGATTTAAATTCTGCGATTTAAACTCTGCGATTTAAACTCTGCGATTTAAACTGTGATTAAAACTCTGCCATTTAAACTCTGCCATTTAAACTCTGCCATTTAGACTCTGCCATTTAAACTCTGCCATATAAACTCTGCCATATAAACTCTGCCATATAAACTCTGCTATTTGAACTCTGCTATTTAAACTCTGCGATTTAAACTCTGCGATTTAAACTCTACGATTTAAACTCTGCGATTTAAACTCTGCCATTTGAACTCTGCCATTTGAACATTGCGATTTGAACTCCGCCATTTAAACTCTGCCATATAAACTCTGCCATATAAACTGTGCGATTTGAAATCTGCCATTTAAACTCTGCGATTTAAACTCTGCCATTTAAACTCTGCGAAGTAAACTCTGCCATTTAAACTCTGCGATTTAAACTCTGCGATTTGAACTCTGCCATTTGAACTCTGAGATTTGAACTCTGCGATTTAAACTCTGCCATTTAAACTCTGCCATTTAAACTCTGCCATTTATACTCTGCCATTTATACTCTGCGATTTAAACTCTGCGATTCAAACTCTGCCATTTGAACTCTGCCATTTGAACTTTGCCATTTGAACTCTGCGATTTGAACTCTGCGATTTAAACTCTGCGATTTAAACTCTGTGATTAAAACTCTGCCATTTAAACTCTGCCATTTAAACTCTGCCATTTAGACTCTGCCATATAAACTCTGCCATATAAACTCTGCCATATAAACTCTCCCATTTAAACTCTGCGATTTAAACTCTTCGATTTAAACTCTTCCATTTAAACTCTGCCATATAAACTCTGCCATATAAACTCTGCGATTTGAACTCTGCTATTTAAACTCTGCGATTTAAACTCTGCGATTTAAACTCTGCGATTTAAACTCTGCCATTTGAACTCTGCCATTTGAACTCTGCGATTTGAACTCTGCGATTTAAACTCTGCGATTTAAACTCTGCCATTTAAACTCTGCCATTTAAACGCTGCCATTTAAACTCTGCCATTTAAACTCTGCCATTTAAACTCTGCCATATAAACTCTGCCATATAAACTCTGCCATATAAACTCTGAGATTTGAACTCTGAGATTTGAACTCTGCCATTTAAACACTGCCATTTAAACTCTGCCATTTAAACTCTGCAATTTAAACTCTGCGATTTAAACTCTGCGATTTAAATTCTGCGATTTAAATTCTGCGATTTAAACTCTGTGATTTAAACTATGCGATTAAAACTCTGCCATTTAAACTCTGCCATTTAAACTCTGCCATTTAAAGTCTGCCATTTAAATTCTGCCATTTAAACTCTGCCATTTAAACTCTGCCATTTAAACTCTGCGATTGAAACTCTGCGATTTAAACTCTGCGATTTAAACTCTGCGATTTAAACTCTGCGATCTAAACTCTGCGATCTAAACTCTGCCATTTAAACTCTGCCATTTAAACTCTGCCATTTAAACTCTGCCATCTAAACTCTGCCATTTGAACTCTGTGATTTGAACTCTGCCATTTGAACTCTGCGATTTGAACTCTGCGATTTGAACTCTGCGATTTAAACTTTGCGATTTAAACTCTGCGATTTAAACTCTGCGATTTAAACTCTGCGATTTGAACTCTGCCATTTAAACTCTGCCATTTAGACTCTGCCATGTAAACTCTGCCATATAAACTCTCCCATTTAAACTCTCCCATTTAAACTCTGCGATTTAAACTCTGCGATTTAAACTCTGCGATTTAAACTCTGCCATTTAAACGCTGCCATATAAACTCTGCGATTTAAACTCTGCCATTTGAACTCTGCCATTTGAACTCTGCGATTTGAACTCTGCGATTTGAACTCTGCGATTTAAACTCTGCGATTAAACTCTGCGATTTAAACTCTGCCATTTAAACTCTGCCATTTAAACTCTGCGATTTAAACTCTGCGATTTAAACTCTGCGATTTAAACTCTGCGATTTAAACTCTGCCATTTAAACTCTGCCATTTAAACTCTGCGATTTAAACTCTGCCATTTAAACTCTGCCATATAAACTCTGCCATATAAACTCTGCGATTTGAACTCTGCCATTTAAACTCTGCGATTTAAACTCTGCCATTTAAACTCGGCGATTTAAACTCTCCCATATAAACTCTGCGATTTAAACTCTGCGATTTGAACTCTGCCATTTGAACTCTGCGATTTAAACTCTGCGATTTAAACTCTGCGATTTAAACTCTGCCATTTAAACTCTGTGATTTAAACTCTGCCATTTGAACTCTGCCATTTGAACACTTCGATTTGAACTCTGCGATTTGAACTCTGCGATTTAAACTCTGCGATTTAAACTCTGCGATTTAAACTCTGCGATTTAAACTCTGCGATTTAAACTCTGCGAATAAAACTCTGCCATTTAAACTCTGCCATTTAAACTCTGCCATTTAAACTCTGCCATTTAAACTCTGCCATATAAACTCTGCCATATAAACTCTCCCATTTAAACTCTGCGATTTAAACTCTGCGATTTAAACTCTGCCATTTAAACGCTGCCATATAAACTCTGCCATTTGAACTCTGCCATTTGAACTCTGCGATTTGAACTCTGCGATTTGAACTCTGCGATTTGAACTCTGCGATTAAACTCTGCGATTTAAACTCTGCGATTTAAACTCTGCCATTTAAACTCTGCCATTTAAACTCTGCGATTTAAACTCTGCGATTTAAAATCTGCGATTTAAACTCTGCGATTTAAACTCTGCGATTTAAACTCTGCCATTTAAACTCTGCCATATAAACTCTGCCATATAAACTCTGCGATTTGAACTCTGCCATTTAAACTCTGCGATTTAAACTCTGCCATTTAAACTCGGCGATTTAAACTCTGCCATATAAACTCTGCGATTTAAACTCTGTGATTTAAACTCTGCGATTTGAACACTGCCATTTGAACTCTGCGATTTAAACTCTGCGATTTAAACTCTGCGATTTAAACTCTGCCATTTAAACTCTGCGATTTAAACTCTGCGATTTAAACTCTGCCATTTGAACTCTGCCATTTGAACTCTGCTATTTGAACTCTGCGATTTGAACTCTGCGATTTGAACTCTGCGATTTAAACTCTGCGATTTAAACTCTGCGATTTAAACTCTGCGATTAAAACTCTGCCATTTAAACTCTGCCATTTAAACTCTGCCATTTAAACTCTGCCATTTAAACTCTGCCATATAAACTCTGCCATATAAACTCTGCCATATAAACTCTGCTATTTGAACTCTGCTATTTAAACTCTGCGATTTAAACTCTACGATTTAAACTCTGCGATTTAAACTCTGCCATTTGAACTCTGCCATTTGAACTCTGCGATTTGAACTCTGCGATTTGAACTCAGCGATTTGAACTCTTCGATTTAAACTCTGCGATTTAAACTCTGCCATTTAAACTCTGCCATTTAAACTCTGCCATATAAACTCTGCCATATAAACTCTGCCATATAAACTCTGCCATATAAACTCTGCCATATAAACCCTGCGATTTGAACCCTGCGATTTGAACTCTGTGATTTAAACTCTGCGATTTGAACTCTGCCATTTGAACTCTGCCATTTGAACTCTGCCATTTGAACTCTGCCATTTGAACTCTGCCATTTGAACTCTGCCATTTGAACTCTGACTTTTAAACTCTGCCATTTAAACTCTGCCATTTAAACTCTGCGATTTAAACTCTGCGATTTAAACTCTGCGATTTAAACTCTGCGATTTAAACTCTGCGATTTAAATTCTGCGATTTAAACTCTGCGATTTAAACTATGCGATTTAAACTCTGCCATTTAAACTCCGCCATTTAAACTCTGCCATATAAACTCTGCCATATAAACTGTGCGATTTGAAATCTGCCATTTAAACTCTGCGATTTAAACTCTGCCATTTAAACTCTGCGATTTAAACTCTGCCATATAAACTCTGCGATTTAAACTCTGCGATTTAAACTCTGCGATTTGAACTCTGCCATTTGAACTCTGAGATTTGAACTCTGCGATTTAAACTCTGCCATTTAAACTCTGCCATTTAAACTCTGCCATTTATACTCTGCGATTTAAACTCTGCGATTCAAACTCTGCCATTTGAACTCTGCCATTTGAACTTTGCCATTTGAACTCTGCGATTTGAACTCTGCGATTTGAACTCTGCGATTTAAACTCTGTGATTAAAACTCTGCCATTTAAACTCTGCCATTTAAACTCTGCCATTTAGACTCTGCCATATAAACTCTGCCATATAAACTCTGCCATATAAACTCTCCCATTTAAACTCTGCGATTTAAACTCTGCGATTTAAACTCTGCCATTTAAACTCTGCGATTTAAACTCTGCCATATAAACTCTGCCATATAAACTCTGCGATTTGAACTCTGCCATTTAAACTCTGCCATATAAACTCTGAGATTTGAACTCTGCCATTTAAACACTGCCATTTAAACTCTGCCATTTAAACTCTGCAATTTAAACTCTGCAATTTAAACTCTGCGATTTAAACTCTGCGATTTAAATTCTGCGATTTAAATTCTGCGATTTAAACTCTGTGATTTAAACTATGCGATTAAAACTCTGCCATTTAAACTCTGCCATTTAAACTCTGCCATTTAAACTCTGCCATTTAAAGTCTGCCATTTAAACTCTGCCATTTAAACTCTGCCATTTAAACTCTGCGATTGAAACTCTGCGATTTAAACTCTGCGATTTAAACTCTGCGATCTAAACTCTGCCATTAAAACTCTGCGATTTAAAGTCTGCGATTTAAACACTGCTATTTAAACTCTGCGATTTAAACTCTGCGATTTAAACTCTGCCATTTGAACTCTGCGATTTGAACTCTGCGATTTGAACTCTGCGATTTGAACTCTGCGATTTAAACTCTGCGATATAAACTCTGCGATTTAAACTCTGCGATTTAAACTCTGCGATTTAAACTCTGCGATTATAACTCTGCCATTTAAACTCTCCCATTTAAACTCTGCCATTTAAACTCTGCCATTTAAACTCTGCCATATAAACTCTGCCATATAAACCCTGCGATTTGAACTCTGCGATTTAAACTCTGCGATTTAAACTCTGCGATTTAAACTCTGTGATTTGAACTCTGCCATTTGAACTCTGCGATTTGAACTCTGCCATTTGAACTCTGCGATTTGAACTCTGCGATTTGAACTCTGCGATTTAAACTCTGCGATTTAAACTCTGCGATTTAAACTCTGCGATTTAAACTCTGCCATTTAAACTCTGCGATTTAAACTCTGCGATTTAAACTCTGCGATTTAAACTCTGTGATTAAAACTCTGCCATTTAAACTCTGCCATTTAAACTCTGCCATTTAGACTCTGCCATTTAAACTCTGCCATATAAACTCTGCCCTGCGATTTAAACTCTGCGATTAAACTCTGCGATTTAAACTCTGCCATTTAAACTCTGCCATTTAAACTCTGCCATTTAAACTCAAACTCTGCCATTTAAACTCTGCCATTTAAAATCTGCCATTTAAACCCTGCCATTAAAACTCTGCGATCTAAACTCTGCGATTTAAACTCTGCTATTTAAACTCTGCGATTTAAACTCTGCCATTTGAACTCTGCCATTTGAACTCTGCCATTTGAACTCTGCCATTTGAACTCTGCGATTTAAACTCTGCGATTTAAACTCTGCGATTTAAACTCTGCTATTTAAACTCTGCGATTTAAACTCTGCGATTTAAACTCTATGATTAAAACTCTGCCATTTAAACTCTGCCATTTAAACTCTGCCATTTAAACTCTGCCATTTAAACTCTGCCATATAAACTCTGCCATATAAACCCTGCGATTTGAACTCTGCGATTTAAACTTTGCGATTTAAACTCTGCGATTTAAACTCTGCGATTTGAACTCTGCCATTTAAACTCTGCCATTTAGACTCTGCCATTTAAACTCTGCCATGTAAACTCTGCCATATAAACTCTCCCATTTAAACTCTGCCATTTAAACTCTGCGATTTAAACTCTGCGATTTAAACTCTGCGATTTGAACTCTGCGATTTAAACTCTGCGATTTAAACTCTACGATTTAAATTATGCGATTAAAACTCTGCCATTTAAACTCTGCCATTTAAACTCTGCGATTTAAACTCTGCGGTTTAAACTCTGCCATTTAAACTCTGCCATTTAAACTCTGCCATTTAAACTCTGCCATTTAAACTATGCGACTTAAACTCTGTCATTTGAACTCTGCCATTTGAACTCTGCCATTTGAACTCTGCCATTTGAACTCTGCTATTTGAACTCTGCGATTTGAACTCTGCGATTTAAACTCTGCCATTTGAACTCTGCCATTTGAACTCTGCCATTTGAACTCTGCGATTTGAACTCTGCGATTTAAACTCTGCGATTTGAACTCTGCGATTTGAACTCTGCCATTTAAACTCTGCCATTTAAACTCTGCCATTTAAACTCTGCCATTTAAACTCTGCCATTTAAACTCTGCCATTTAAACTCTGCCATTTAAACTCTGCCATTTAAACTCTGCGATTTGAACTCTGCCATTTGAACTCTGCCATTTGAATTCTGCCATTTGAACTCTGCGATTTGAACTCTGCCATTTAAACTCTGCCATTTAAACTCTGTGATTTAAACTCTGCCATTTAAACTCTGCCATTTAAACTCTGCCATTTAAACTCTGCCATTTAAACTCTGCCATTTAAACTCTGCCATTTAAACTCTGCCATTTAAACTCTGCCATTTAAACTCTGCCATTTAAACTCTGCCATTTAAACTCTACCATTTAAACTCTGCCATTTAAACTCTGCCATTTGAACTCTGCCAAGTGAACTCTGCGATTTGAACTCTGCGATTTGAACTCTGCCATTTAAACTCTGCCATTTAAACTCTGCCATTTAAACTCTGCCATTTAAACTCTGCCATTTAAACTCTGCCATTAAAACTCTGCCATTTAAACTCTGCCATTTAAACTCTGCCATTAAAACTCTGCGATTTAAACTCTGCGATTTAAACTCTGCTATTTAGACTCTGCCATTTAAACTCTGCCATTTAAACTCTGCCATTTAAAATCTGCCATATAAACTCTGCCATATAAACTCTGCGATTTTAACTCTGCGATTTAAACTCTGCGATTTAAATTCTGCCATTTGAACTCTGCCATTTGAACTCTGCCATTTGAACTCTGCCATTTGAACTCTGCCATTTGAACTCTGCCATTTGAACTCAGCGATTTGAACTCTGCGATTTAAACTCTGCGATTTAAACTCTGCCATTTAAACTCTGCCATTTAAACTCTGCCATTTAAACTCTGCCATTTGAACTCTGCGATTTGAACTCTGCGATTTAAATTCTGCGATTTAAATTCTGCGATTTAAACTCTGTGATTTAAACTATGCGATTAAAACTCTGCCATTTAAACTCTGCCATTTAAACTCTGCCATTTAAACTCTGCCATTTAAAGTCTGCCATTTAAACTCTGCCATTTAAACTCTGCCATTTAAACTCTGCGATTGAAACTCTGCGATTTAAACTCTGCGATTTAAACTCTGCGATCTAAACTCTGCCATTAAAACTCTGCGATTTAAAGTCTGCGATTTAAACACTGCTATTTAAACTCTGCGATTTAAACTCTGCGATTTAAACTCTGCCATTTGAACTCTGCGATTTGAACTCTGCGATTTGAACTCTGCGATTTGAACTCTGCGATTTAAACTCTGCGATATAAACTCTGCGATTTAAACTCTGCGATTTAAACTCTGCGATTTAAACTCTGCGATTATAACTCTGCCATTTAAACTCTCCCATTTAAACTCTGCCATTTAAACTCTGCCATTTAAACTCTGCCATATAAACTCTGCCATATAAACCCTGCGATTTGAACTCTGCGATTTAAACTCTGCGATTTAAACTCTGCGATTTAAACTCTGTGATTTGAACTCTGCCATTTGAACTCTGCGATTTGAACTCTGCCATTTGAACTCTGCGATTTGAACTCTGCGATTTGAACTCTGCGATTTAAACTCTGCGATTTAAACTCTGCGATTTAAACTCTGCGATTTAAACTCTGCCATTTAAACTCTGCGATTTAAACTCTGCGATTTAAACTCTGCGATTTAAACTCTGTGATTAAAACTCTGCCATTTAAACTCTGCCATTTAAACTCTGCCATTTAGACTCTGCCATTTAAACTCTGCCATATAAACTCTGCCCTGCGATTTAAACTCTGCGATTAAACTCTGCGATTTAAACTCTGCCATTTAAACTCTGCCATTTAAACTCTGCCATTTAAACTCAAACTCTGCCATTTAAACTCTGCCATTTAAAATCTGCCATTTAAACCCTGCCATTAAAACTCTGCGATCTAAACTCTGCGATTTAAACTCTGCTATTTAAACTCTGCGATTTAAACTCTGCCATTTGAACTCTGCCATTTGAACTCTGCCATTTGAACTCTGCCATTTGAACTCTGCGATTTAAACTCTGCGATTTAAACTCTGCGATTTAAACTCTGCTATTTAAACTCTGCGATTTAAACTCTGCGATTTAAACTCTATGATTAAAACTCTGCCATTTAAACTCTGCCATTTAAACTCTGCCATTTAAACTCTGCCATTTAAACTCTGCCATATAAACTCTGCCATATAAACCCTGCGATTTGAACTCTGCGATTTAAACTTTGCGATTTAAACTCTGCGATTTAAACTCTGCGATTTGAACTCTGCCATTTAAACTCTGCCATTTAGACTCTGCCATTTAAACTCTGCCATGTAAACTCTGCCATATAAACTCTCCCATTTAAACTCTGCCATTTAAACTCTGCGATTTAAACTCTGCGATTTAAACTCTGCGATTTGAACTCTGCGATTTAAACTCTGCGATTTAAACTCTACGATTTAAATTATGCGATTAAAACTCTGCCATTTAAACTCTGCCATTTAAACTCTGCGATTTAAACTCTGCGGTTTAAACTCTGCCATTTAAACTCTGCCATTTAAACTCTGCCATTTAAACTCTGCCATTTAAACTATGCGACTTAAACTCTGTCATTTGAACTCTGCCATTTGAACTCTGCCATTTGAACTCTGCCATTTGAACTCTGCTATTTGAACTCTGCGATTTGAACTCTGCGATTTAAACTCTGCCATTTGAACTCTGCCATTTGAACTCTGCCATTTGAACTCTGCGATTTGAACTCTGCGATTTAAACTCTGCGATTTGAACTCTGCGATTTGAACTCTGCCATTTAAACTCTGCCATTTAAACTCTGCCATTTAAACTCTGCCATTTAAACTCTGCCATTTAAACTCTGCCATTTAAACTCTGCCATTTAAACTCTGCCATTTAAACTCTGCGATTTGAACTCTGCCATTTGAACTCTGCCATTTGAATTCTGCCATTTGAACTCTGCGATTTGAACTCTGCCATTTAAACTCTGCCATTTAAACTCTGTGATTTAAACTCTGCCATTTAAACTCTGCCATTTAAACTCTGCCATTTAAACTCTGCCATTTAAACTCTGCCATTTAAACTCTGCCATTTAAACTCTGCCATTTAAACTCTGCCATTTAAACTCTGCCATTTAAACTCTGCCATTTAAACTCTACCATTTAAACTCTGCCATTTAAACTCTGCCATTTGAACTCTGCCAAGTGAACTCTGCGATTTGAACTCTGCGATTTGAACTCTGCCATTTAAACTCTGCCATTTAAACTCTGCCATTTAAACTCTGCCATTTAAACTCTGCCATTTAAACTCTGCCATTAAAACTCTGCCATTTAAACTCTGCCATTTAAACTCTGCCATTAAAACTCTGCGATTTAAACTCTGCGATTTAAACTCTGCTATTTAGACTCTGCCATTTAAACTCTGCCATTTAAACTCTGCCATTTAAAATCTGCCATATAAACTCTGCCATATAAACTCTGCGATTTTAACTCTGCGATTTAAACTCTGCGATTTAAATTCTGCCATTTGAACTCTGCCATTTGAACTCTGCCATTTGAACTCTGCCATTTGAACTCTGCCATTTGAACTCAGCGATTTGAACTCTGCGATTTAAACTCTGCGATTTAAACTCTGCCATTTAAACTCTGCCATTTAAACTCTGCCATTTAAACTCTGCCATTTGAACTCTGCGATTTGAACTCTGCGATTTAAACTCTGCGATTTAAACTCTGCGATTTAAACTCTGCGATTTGAACTCTGCGATTTGAACTCTGCGATTTAAACTCTGCGATTTAAACTCTGCCATTTAAACTCTGCCATTTAAACTCTGCCATTTAAACTCTGCCATTTAAACTCTGCCATTTAAACTCTGCCATTTAAACTCTGCCATTTAAACTCTGCCATTTGAACTCTGCGATTTAAACTCTGTGATTTAAACTCTGCGATTTAAACTCTGCGATTTAAACTCTGCGATTTGAACTCTGCGATTTGAACTCTGCGATTTAAACTCTGCGATTTAAACTCTGCGATTTAAACACTGCCATTTAAACTCTGCCATTTAAACTCTGCCATTTAAACTCAAACTCTGCCATTTAAACTCTGCCATTTAAAATCTGCCATTTAAACCCTGCCATTAAAACTCTGCTTTTTAAACTCTGCGATTTAAACTCTGCTATTTAAACTCTGCGATTTAAACTCTGCCATTTGAACTCTGCCATTTGAACTCTGCCATTTGAACTCTGCCATTTGAACTCTGCGATTTAAACTCTGCGATTTAAACTCTGCGATTTAAACTCTGCGATTTAAACTCTGCTATTTAAACTCTGCGATTTAAACTCTGCGATTTAAACTCTATGATTAAAACTCTGCCATTTAAACTCTGCCATTTAAACTCTGCCATTTAAACTCTGCCATATAAACTCTGCCATATAAACCCTGCGATTTGAACTCTGCGATTTAAACTTTGCGATTTAAACTCTGCGATTTAAACTCTGCGATTTGAACTCTGCCATTTAAACTCTGCCATTTAGACTCTGCCATTTAAACTCTGCCATGTAAACTCTGCCATATAAACTCTCCCATTTAAACTCTGCGATTTAAACTCTGCGATTTAAACTCTGCGATTTAAACTCTGCCATTTAAACGCTGCCATATAAACTCTGCGATTTAAACTCTGCCATTTGAACTCTGCCATTTGAACTCTGCGATTTGAACTCTGCGATTTGAACTCTGCGATTTAAACTCTGCGATTTAAACTCTGCGATTTAAACTCTGCCATTTAAACTCTGCGATTTAAACTCTGCGATTTAAACTCTGCGATTTAAACTCTGCCATTTAAACTCTGCGATTTAAACTCTGCCATTTAAACTCTGCCATATAAACTCTGCCATATAAACTCTGCGATTTGAACTCTGCCATTTAAACTCTGCGATTTAAACTCTGCCATTTAAACTCGGCGATTTAAACTCTGCCATATAAACTCTGCGATTTAAACTCTGCGATTTGAACTCTGCCATTTGAACTCTGCGATTTAAACTCTGCGATTTAAACTCTGCGATTTAAACTCTGCCATTTAAACTCTGCGATTTAAACTCTGCCATTTAAACTCTGTGATTTAAACTCTGCGATTTAAACTCTGCCATTTGAACTCTGCCATTTAAACTCTGCGATTTAAACTCTGCCATTTAAACTCTGCGATTTAAACTCTGCGATTTAAACTCTGCGATTTAAACTCTGCGATTAAAACTCTGCCATTTAAACTATGCGATTAAAACTCTGCCATTTAAACTCTGCCATTTAAACTCTGCCATTTAAACTCTGCCATTTAAACTCTGCCATTTAAACTATGCCATTTGAACTCTGCCATTTGAACTCTGCGATTTGAACTCAGCGATTTGAACTCAGCGATTTGAACTCAGCGATTTGAACTCTGCGATTTAAACTCTGCGATTTAAACTCTGCGATTTAAACTCTGCCATTTAAACTCTGCCATTTAAACTCTGCGATTTGAACTCTGCGATTTAAACTCTGCGATTTAAACTCTGCGATTTAAACTCTGCGATTTGAACTCTGCGATTTGAACTCTGCGATTTAAACTCTGCCATTTAAACTCTGCCATTTAAACTCTGCCATTTAAACTCTGCCATTTAAACTCTGCCATTTAAACTCTGCCATTTAAACTCTGCCATTTAAACTCTGCCATTTAAACTCTGCCATTTAAACTCTGCCATTTAAACTCTGCCATTTAAACTCTGCGATTTGAACTCTGCGATTTAAACTCTGTGATTTAAACTCTGCGATTTAAACTCTGCGATTTAAACTCTGCGATTTGAACTCTGCGATTTGAACTCTGCGATTTAAACTCTGCGATTTAAACTCTGCGATTTAAACACTGCCATTTAAACTCTGCCATTTAAACTCTGCCATTTAAACTCAAACTCTGCCATTTAAACTCTGCCATTTAAAATCTGCCATTTAAACCCTGCCATTAAAACCCTGCCATTAAAACTCTGCGATCTAAACTCTGCGATTTAAACTCTGCTATTTAAACTCTGCGATTTAAACTCTGCCATTTGAACTCTGCCATTTGAACTCTGCCATTTGAACTCTGCCATTTGAACTCTGCGATTTAAACTCTGCGATTTAAACTCTGCGATTTAAACTCTGCTATTTAAACTCTGCGATTTAAACTCTGCGATTTAAACTCTATGATTTAAACTCTATGATTAAAACTCTGCCATTTAAACTCTGCCATTTAAACTCTGCCATTTAAACTCTGCCATATAAACTCTGCCATATAAACCCTGCGATTTGAACCCTGCGATTTGAACTCTGCGATTTAAACTCTGCGATTTAAACTCTGCGATTTGAACTCTGCCATTCAAACTCTGCCATTTAGACTCTGCCATTTAAACTCTGCCATGTAAACTCTGCCATATAAACTCTCCCATTTAAACTCTCCCATTTAAACTCTGCCATTTAAACTCTGCGATTTAAACTCTGCGATTTGAACTCTGCGATTTAAACTCTGCGATTCAAACTCTACGATTTAAATTATGCGATTAAAACTCTGCCATTTAAACTCTGCCATTTAAACTCTGCCATTTAAACTCTGCGGTTTAAACTCTGCCATTTAAACTCAGCCATTTAAACTCTGCCATTTAAACTCTGCCATTTAAACTATGCGACTTAAACTCTGTCATTTGAACTCTGCCATTTGAACTCTGCCATTTGAACTCTGCCATTTGAACTCTGCTATTTGAACTCTGCGATTTAAACTCTGCGATTTGAACTCTGCGATTTGAACTCTGCCATTTGAACTCTGCGATTTGAACTCTGCGATTTAAACTCTGCGATTTGAACTCTGCGATTTGAACTCTGCCATTTAAACTCTGCCATTTAAACTCTGCCATTTAAACTCTGCCATTTAAACTCTGCCATTTAAACTCTGCCATTTAAACTCTGCCATTTAAACTCTGCCATTTAAACTCTGCGATTTAAACTCTGCGATTTGACCTCTGCCATTTGAACTCTGCCATTTGAATTCTGCCATTTGAATTCTGCCATTTGAACTCTGCGATTTGAACTCTGCCATTTAAACTCTGCCATTTAAACTCTGCGATTTAAACTCTGCCATTTAAACTCTGCCATTTAAACTCTGCCATTTAAACTCTGCCATTTAAACTCTGCCATTTAAACTCTGCCATTTAAACTCTGCCATTTAAACTCTGCCATTTAAACTCTGCCATTTAAACTCTGCCATTTAAACTCTGCCATTTAAACTCTGCCATTTAAACTCTGCCATTTAAACTCTGCCATTTAAACTCTGCCATTTAAACTCTACCATTTAAACTCTGCCATTTGAACTCTGCCAAGTGAACTCTGTGATTTGAACTCTGCGATTTGAACTCTGCCATTTAAACTCTGCCATTTAAACTCTGCCATTTAAACTCTGCCATTTAAACTCTGCCATTTAAACTCTGCCATTTAAACTCTGCCATTAAAACTCTGCCATTTAAACTCTGCCATTTAAACTCTGCCATTAAAACTCTGCGATTTAAACTCTGCTATTTAGACTCTGCCATTTAAACTCTGCCATTTAAACTCTGCCATTTAAACTCTGCCATATAAACTCTGCCATATAAACTCTGCCATTAAAACTCTGCGATTTAAACTCTGCCATTAAAACTCTGCGATTTAAACTCTGCTATTTAAACTCTGCTATTTAAACTCTGCCATTTAAACTCTGCCATTTAAAATCTGCCATTTAAAATCTGCCATATAAACTCTGCCATTTGAACTCTGCGATTTAAACTCTGCGATTTAAATTCTGCCATTTGAACTCTGCCATTTGAACTCTGCCATTTGAACTCTGCCATTTGAACTCTGCCATTTGAACTCTGCCATTTGAACTCTGCCATTTGAACTCTGCCATTTGAACTCTGCCATTTGAACTCTGCGATTTGAACTCTGCGATTTGAACTCTGCCATTTAAACTCTGCCATTTAAACTCTGCCATTTAAACTCTGCGATTTAAACTCTGCGATTTAAACTCTGCGATTTAAACTCTGCGATTTAAACTCTACGATTTAAACTATGCGATTAAAACTCTGCCATTTAAACTCTGCCATTTAAACTCTGCCATTTAAACTCTGCCATTTAAACTCTGCCATTTAAACTCTGCCATTTAAACTCTGCCATTTAAACTCTGCCATTTAAACTCTGCCATTTAAACTATGCCATTTGAACTCTGCCATTTGAACTCTGCGATTTGAACTCAGCGATTTAAACTCTGTGATTTAAACTCTGCGATTTAAACTCTGCGATTTAAACTCTGCGATTTGAACTCTGCGATTTGAACTCTGCGATTTAAACTCTGCGATTTAAACTCTGCGATTTAAACACTGCCATTTAAACTCTGCCATTTAAACTCTGCCATTTAAACTCAAACTCTGCCATTTAAACTCTGCCATTTAAAATCTGCCATTTAAACCCTGCCATTAAAACTCTGCGATCTAAACTCTGCGATTTAAACTCTGCTATTTAAACTCTGCGATTTAAACTCTGCCACTTGAACTCTGCCATTTGAACTCTGCCATTTGAACTCTGCCATTTGAACTCTGCGATTTAAACTCTGCGATTTAAACTCTGCGATTTAAACTCTGCTATTTAAACTCTGCGATTTAAACTCTGCGATTTAAACTCTATGATTAAAACTCTGCCATTTAAACTCTGCCATTTAAACTCTGCCATTTAAACTCTGCCATTTAAACTCTGCCATATAAACTCTGCCATATAAACCCTGCGATTTGAACTCTGCGATTTAAACTTTGCGATTTAAACTCTGCGATTTAAACTCTGCGATTTGAACTCTGCCATTTAAACTCTGCCATTTAGACTCTGCCATTTAAACTCTGCCATGTAAACTCTGCCATATAAACTCTCCCATTTAAACTCTGCCATTTAAACTCTGCGATTTAAACTCTGCGATTTAAACTCTGCGATTTGAACTCTGCGATTTAAACTCTGCGATTTAAACTCTACGATTTAAATTATGCGATTAAAACTCTGCCATTTAAACTCTGCCATTTAAACTCTGCCATTTAAACTCTGCCATTTAAACTCTGCCATTTAAACTCTGCCATTTAAACTCTGCGATTTAAACTCTGCGATTTAAACTCTGCGATTTAAACTCTGCCATTTGAATTCTGCCATTTGAACTCTGCGATTTGAACTCTGCGATTTGAACTCTGCCATTTAAACTCTGCCATTTAAACTCTGCCATTTAAACTCTGCGATTTAAACTCTGCCATTTAAACTCTGCCATTTAAACTCTGCCATTTAAACTCTGCCATTTAAACTCTGCCATTTAAACTCTGCCATTTAAACTCTGCCATTTAAACTCTGCCATTTAAACTCTGCCATTTAAACTCTGCCATTTAAACTCTGCCATTTAAACTCTGCCATTTAAACTCTGCCATTTAAACTCTGCCATTTAAACTCTGCCATTTAAACTCTGCCATTTAAACTCTGCCATTTGAACTCTGCCATTTGAACTCTGCCAAGTGAACTCTGTGATTTGAACTCTGCGATTTGAACTCTGCCATTTAAACTCTGCCATTTAAACTCTGCCATTTAAACTCTGCCATTTAAACTCTGCCATTTAAACTCTGCCATTAAAACTCTGCCATTTAAACTCTGCCATTTAAACTCTGCCAATAAAACTCTGCGATTTAAACTCTGCGATTTAAACTCTGCTATTTAAACTCTGCCATTTAAACTCTGCCATTTAAAATCTGCCATTTAAAATCTGCCATATAAACTCTGCCATATAAACTCTGCCATTAAAACTCTGCGATTTAAACTCTGCGATTTAAACTCTGCTATTTAAACTCTGCCATTTAAACTCTGCCATTTAAAATCTGCCATATAAACTCTGCCATATAAACTCTGCCATATAAACTCTGCGATTTAAACTCTGCGATTTAAACTCTGCGATTTGAACTCTGCCATTTGAACTCTGCCATTTGAACTCTGCCATTTAAACTCTGCGATTTAAACTCTGCGATTTAAACTCTGCGATTTGAACTCTGCGATTTGAACTCTGCGATTTGAACTCTGCGATTTGAACTCTGCGATTTAAACTCTGCGATTTAAACTCTGCGATTTAAACTCTGCGATTTAAACACTGCCATTTAAACTCTGCCATTTAAACTCTGCCATTTAAACTCAAACTCTGCCATTTAAACTCTGCCATTTAAAATCTGCCATTTAAACCCTGCCATTAAAACTCTGCGATCTAAACTCTGCGATTTAAACTCTGCTATTTAAACTCTGCGATTTAAACTCTGCCATTTGAACTCTGCCATTTGAACTCTGCCATTTGAACTCTGCCATTTGAACTCTGCGATTTAAACTCTGCGATTTAAACTCTGCGATTTAAACTCTGCTATTTAAACTCTGCTATTTAAACTCTGCGATTTAAACTCTGCGATTTAAACTCTATGATTAAAACTCTGCCATTTAAACTCTGCCATTTAAACTCTGCCATTTAAACTCTGCCATTTAAACTCTGCCATATAAACTCTGCCATATAAACCCTGCGATTTGAACTCTGCGATTTAAACTTTGCGATTTAAACTCTGCGATTTAAACTCTGCGATTTGAACTCTGCCATTTAAACTCTGCCATTTAGACTCTGCCATTTAAACTCTGCCATGTAAACTCTGCCATATAAACTCTCCCATTTAAACTCTCCCATTTAAACTCTGCCATTTAAACTCTGCGATTTGAACTCTGCGATTTAAACTCTGCGATTTAAACTCTACGATTTAAATTATGCGATTAAAACTCTGCCATTTAAACTCTGCCATTTAAACTCTGCGATTTAAACTCTGCGGTTTAAACTCTGCCATTTAAACTCTGCCATTTAAACTCTGCCATTTAAACTCTGCCATTTAAACTATGCGACTTAAACTCTGTCATTTGAACTCTGCCATTTGAACTCTGCCATTTGAACTCTGCCATTTGAACTCTGCTATTTGAACTCTGCGATTTGAACTCTGCGATTTAAACTCTGCGATTTGAACTCTGCCATTTGAACTCTGCCATTTGAACTCTGCGATTTGAACTCTGCGATTTAAACTCTGCGATTTGAACTCTGCGATTTAAACTCTGCCATTTAAACTCTGCGATTTAAACTCTGCCATTTAAACTCTGCCATTTAAACTCTGCCATTTAAACTCTGCCATTTAAACTCTGCCATTTAAACTCTGCCATTTAAACTCTGCGATTTGAACTCTGCCATTTGAACTCTGCCATTTGAATTCTGCCATTTGAACTCTGCGATTTGAACTCTGCCATTTAAACTCTGCCATTTAAACTCTGTGATTTAAACTCTGCGATTTAAACTCTGCCATTTAAACTCTGCCATTTAAACTCTGCCATTTAAACTCTGCCATTTAAACTCTGCCATTTAAACTCTGCCATTTAAACTCTGCCATTTAAACTCTGCCATTTAAACTCTGCCATTTAAACTCTGCCATTTAAACTCTGCCATTTAAACTCTGCCATTTAAACTCTGCCATTTAAACTCTGCCATTTAAACTCTACCATTTAAACTCTGCCATTTGAACTCTGCCAAGTGAACTCTGTGATTTGAACTCTGCGATTTGAACTCTGCCATTTAAACTCTGCCATTTAAACTCTGCCATTTAAACTCTGCCATTTAAACTCTGCCATTTAAACTCTGCCATTAAAACTCTGCCATTTAAACTCTGCCATTTAAACTCTGCCATTAAAACTCTGCGATTTAAACTCTGCGATTTAAACTCTGCTATTTAGACTCTGCCATTTGAACTCTGCCATTTGAACTCAGCGATTTGAACTCTGCGATTTAAACTCTGCGATTTAAACTCTGCGATTTAAACTCTGCCATTTAAACTCTGCCATTTGAACTCTGCCATTTGAACTCTGCGATTTGAACTCTGCAATTTAAACTCTGCGATTTAAACTCTGCGATTTAAACTCTGCGATTTGAACTCTGCGATTTGAACTCTGCCATTTAAACTCTGCCATTTAAACTCTGCCATTTAAACTCTGCCATTTAAACTCTGCCATTTAAACTCTGCCATTTAAACTCTGCCATTTAAACTCTGCCATTTAAACTCTGCCATTTAAACTCTGCCATTTGAACTCTGCGATTTAAACTCTGTGATTTAAACTCTGCGATTTAAACTCTGCGATTTAAACTCTGCGATTTGAACTCTGCGATTTGAACTCTGCGATTTAAACTCTGCGATTTAAACTCTGCGATTTAAACACTGCCATTTAAACTCTGCCATTTAAACTCTGCCATTTAAACTCAAACTCTGCCATTTAAACTCTGCCATTTAAAATCTGCCATTTAAACCCTGCCATTAAAACTCTGCTTTTTAAACTCTGCGATTTAAACTCTGCTATTTAAACTCTGCGATTTAAACTCTGCCATTTGAACTCTGCCATTTGAACTCTGCCATTTGAACTCTGCCATTTGAACTCTGCCATTTGAACTCTGCGATTTAAACTCTGCGATTTAAACTCTGCGATTTAAACTCTGCGATTTAAACTCTGCTATTTAAACTCTGCGATTTAAACTCTGCGATTTAAACTCTATGATTAAAACTCTGCCATTTAAACTCTGCCATTTAAACTCTGCCATTTAAACTCTGCCATGTAAACTCTGCCATATAAACTCTCCCATTTAAACTCTGCGATTTAAACTCTGCCATTTAAACTCTGCCATTTAAACGCTGCCATATAAACTCTGCGATTTAAACTCTGCCATTTGAACTCTGCCATTTGAACTCTGCGATTTGAACTCTGCGATTTGAACTCTGCGATTTAAACTCTGCGATTAAACTCTGCGATTTAAACTCTGCCATTTAAACTCTGCCATTTAAACTCTGCGATTTAAACTCTGCGATTTAAACTCTGCGATTTAAACTCTGCCATTTAAACTCTGCGATTTAAACTCTGCCATTTAAACTCTGCCATATAAACTCTGCCATATAAACTCTGCGATTTGAACTCTGCCATTTAAACTCTGCCATTTAAACTCTGCCATTTAAACTCGGCGATTTAAACTCTGCCATATAAACTCTGCGATTTAAACTCTGCGATTTGAACTCTGCCATTTGAACTCTGCGATTTAAACTCTGCGATTTAAACTCTGCGATTTAAACTCTGCCATTTAAACTCTGTGATTTAAACTCTGCGATTTAAACTCTGCCATTTGAACTCTGCCATTTAAACTCTGCCATTTAAACTCTGCCATTTAAACTCTGCGATTTAAACTCTGCGATTTAAACTCTGCGATTTAAACTCTGCGATTTAAACTCTACGATTTAAACTATGCGATTAAAACTCTGCCATTTAAACTCTGCCATTTAAACTCTGCCATTTAAACTCTGCCATTTAAACTCTGCCATTTAAACTCTGCCATTTAAACTCTGCCATTTAAACTCTGCCATTTAAACTCTGCCATTTAAACTATGCCATTTGAACTCTGCCATTTGAACTCTGCGATTTGAACTCAGCGATTTGAACTCAGCGATTTGAACTCAGCGATTTGAACTCTGCGATTTAAACTCTGCGATTTAAACTCTGCCATTTAAACTCTGCCATTTAAACTCTGCCATTTAAACTCTGCGATTTGAACTCTGCGATTTAAACTCTGCGATTTAAACTCTGCGATTTGAACTCTGCGATTTGAACTCTGCGATTTAAACTCTGCGATTTAAACTCTGCGATTTAAACTCTGCCATTTAAACTCTGCCATTTAAACTCTGCCATTTAAACTCTGCCATTTAAACTCTGCCATTTAAACTCTGCCATTTAAACTCTGCCATTTAAACTCTGCCATTTAAACTCTGCCATTTAAACTCTGCCATTTAAACTCTGCCATTTAAACTCTGCCATTTAAACTCTGCGATTTGAACTCTGCGATTTAAACTCTGCGATTTAAACTCTGCGATTTAAACTCTGCGATTTGAACTCTGCGATTTGAACTCTGCGATTTGAACTCTGCGATTTAAACTCTGCGATTTAAACTCTGCGATTTAAACACTGCCATTTAAACTCTGCCATTTAAACTCTGCCATTTAAACTCAAACTCTGCCATTTAAACTCTGCCATTTAAAATCTGCCATTTAAACCCTGCCATTAAAACTCTGCGATCTAAACTCTGCGATTTAAACTCTGCTATTTAAACTCTGCGATTTAAACTCTGCCATTTGAACTCTGCCATTTGAACTCTGCCATTTGAACTCTGCCATTTGAACTCTGCGATTTAAACTCTGCGATTTAAACTCTGCGATTTAAACTCTGCTATTTAAACTCTGCGATTTAAACTCTGCGATTTAAACTCTATGATTAAAACTCTGCCATTTAAACTCTGCCATTTAAACTCTGCCATTTAAACTCTGCCATTTAAACTCTGCCATATAAACTCTGCCATATAAACCCTGCGATTTGAACTCTGCGATTTAAACTTTGCGATTTAAACTCTGCGATTTAAACTCTGCGATTTGAACTCTGCCATTTAAACTCTGCCATTTAGACTCTGCCATTTGAACTCTGCCATGTAAACTCTGCCATATAAACTCTCCCATTTAAACTCTGCAATTTAAACTCTGCGATTTAAACTCTGCGATTTAAACTCTGCGATTTGAACTCTGCGATTTAAACTCTGCGATTTAAACTCTACGATTTAAATTATGCGATTAAAACTCTGCCATTTAAACTCTGCCATTTAAACTCTGCCATTTAAACTCTGCCATTTAAACTCTGCCATTTAAACTCTGCCATTTAAACTCTGCCATTTAAACTATGCCATTTAAACTATGCGACTTAAACTCTGTCATTTGAACTCTGCCATTTGAACTCTGCTATTTGAACTCTGCGATTTGAACTCTGCGATTTGAACTCTGCGATTTGAACTCTGCCATTTGAACTCTGCCATTTGAACTCTGCGATTTGAACTCTGCGATTTGAACTCTGCGATTTGAACTCTGCGATTTGAACTCTGCCATTTAAACTCTGCCATTTAAACTCTGCCATTTAAACTCTGCCATTTAAACTCTGCCATTTAAACTCTGCCATTTAAACTCTGCCATTTAAACTCTGCCATTTAAACTCTGCCATTTAAACTCTGCGATTTGCACTCTGCCATTTGAACTCTGCCATTTGAATTCTGCCATTTGAACTCTGCGATTTGAACTCTGCCATTTAAACTCTGCCATTTAAACTCTGTGATTTAAACTCTGCGATTTAAACTCTGCCATTTAAACTCTGCCATTTAAACTCTGCCATTTAAACTCTGCCATTTAAACTCTGCCATTTAAACTCTGCCATTTAAACTCTGCCATTTAAACTCTGCCATTTAAACTCTGCCATTTAAACTCTGCCATTTAATCTCTGCCATTTAAACTCTGCCATTTAAACTCTGCCATTTAAACTCTACCATTTAAACTCTGCCATTTGAACTCTGCCAAGTGAACTCTGCCAAGTGAACTCTGTGATTTGAACTCTGCCATTTAAACTCTGCCATTTAAACTCTGCCATTTAAACTCTGCCATTTAAACTCTGCCATTTAAACTCTGCCATTTAAACTCTGCCATTAAAACTCTGCCATTTAAACTCTGCCATTTAAACTCTGCCATTAAAACTCTGCGATTTAAACTCTGCGATTTAAACTCTGCTATTTAGACTCTGCCATTTAAACTCTGCCATTTAAACTCTGCCATTTAAAATCTGCCATATAAACTCTGCCATATAAACTCTGCGATTTGAACTCTGCGATTTAAACTCTGCGATTTAAATTCTGCCATTTGAACTCTGCCATTTGAACTCTGCCATTTGAACTCAGCGATTTGAACTCAGCGATTTGAACTCTGCGATTTAAACTCTGCGATTTAAACTCTGCCATTTAAACTCTGCCATTTAAACTCTGCCATTTAAACTCTGCCATTTGAACTCTGCGATTTAAACTCTGCGATTTAAACTCTGCGATTTAAACTCTGCGATTTGAACTCTGCGATTTGAACTCTGCGATTTGAACTCTGCGATTTAAACTCTGCGATTTAAACTCTGCCATTTAAACTCTGCCATTTAAACTCTGCCATTTAAACTCTGCCATTTAAACTCTGCCATTTAAACTCTGCCATTTAAACTCTGCCATTTGAACTCTGCGATTTAAACTCTGTGATTTAAACTCTGCGATTTAAACTCTGCGATTTAAACTCTGCGATTTGAACTCTGCGATTTGAACTCTGCGATTTAAACTCTGCGATTTAAACTCTGCGATTTAAACACTGCCATTTAAACTCTGCCATTTAAACTCTGCCATTTAAACTCAAACTCTGCCATTTAAACTCTGCCATTTAAAATCTGCCATTTAAACCCTGCCATTAAAACTCTGCTTTTTAAACTCTGCGATTTAAACTCTGCTATTTAAACTCTGCGATTTAAACTCTGCCATTTGAACTCTGCCATTTGAACTCTGCCATTTGAACTCTGCCATTTGAACTCTGCCATTTGAACTCTGCCATTTGAACTCTGCGATTTAAACTCTGCGATTTAAACTCTGCGATTTAAACTCTGCGATTTAAACTCTGCTATTTAAACTCTGCGATTTAAACTCTGCGATTTAAACTCTATGATTAAAACTCTATGATTAAAACTCTGCCATTTAAACTCTGCCATTTAAACTCTGCCATTTAAACTCTGCCATATAAACTCTGCCATATAAACCCTGCGATTTGAACTCTGCGATTTAAACTTTGCGATTTAAACTCTGCGATTTGAACTCTGCCATTTAAACTCTGCCATTTAGACTCTGCCATTTAAACTCTGCCATGTAAACTCTGCCATATAAACTCTCCCATTTAAACTCTGCGATTTAAACTCTGCGATTTAAACTCTGCGATTTAAACTCTGCCATTTAAACGCTGCCATATAAACTCTGCGATTTAAACTCTGCCATTTGAACTCTGCCATTTGAACTCTGCGATTTGAACTCTGCGATTTGAACTCTGCGATTTAAACTCTGCGATTAAACTCTGCGATTTAAACTCTGCCATTTAAACTCTGCCATTTAAACTCTGCGATTTAAACTCTGCGATTTAAACTCTGCCATTTAAACTCTGCCATTTAAACTCTGCGATTTAAACTCTGCCATTTAAACTCTGCCATATAAACTCTGCCATATAAACTCTGCGATTTGAACTCTGCCATTTAAACTCTGCGATTTAAACTCTGCCATTTAAACTCGGCGATTTAAACTCTGCCATATAAACTCTGCGATTTAAACTCTGCGATTTGAACTCTGCCATTTGAACTCTGCGATTTAAACTCTGCGATTTAAACTCTGCGATTTAAACTCTGCCATTTAAACTCTGTGATTTAAACTCTGCGATTTAAACTCTGCCATTTGAACTCTGCCATTTGAACTCTGCCATTTGAACTCTTCGATTTGAACTCTGTGATTTGAACTCTGCGATTTAAACTCTGCGATTTAAACTCTGCGATTTAAACTCTGCGATTTAAACTCTGTGATTAAAACTCTGCCATTTAAACTCTGCCATTTAAACTCTGCCATTTAAACTCTGCCATTTAAACTCTGCCATATAAACTCTGCCATATAAACTCTCCCATTTAAACTCTGCGATTTAAACTCTGCGATTTAAACTCTGCCATTTAAACGCTGCCATATAAACTCTGCGATTTAAACTCTGCCATTTGAACTCTGCCATTTGAACTCTGCGATTTGAACTCTGCGATTTGAACTCTGCGATTTAAACTCTGCGATTTAAACTCTGCCATTTAAACTCTGCCATTTAAACTCTGCCATTTAAACTCTGCGATTTAAAATCTGCGATTTAAACTCTGCGATTTAAACTCTGCGATTTAAACTCTGCCATTTAAACTCTGCCATATAAACTCTGCCATATAAACTCTGCGATTTGAACTCTGAGATTTGAACTCTGCCATTTAAACTCTGCGATTTAAACTCTGCCATTTAAACTCGGCGATTTAAACTCTGCCATATAAACTCTGCGATTTAAACTCTGCGATTTAAACTCTGCGATTTGAACTCTGCCATTTGAACTCTGCGATTTAAACTCTGCCATTTAAACTCTGCCATTTAAACTCTGCCATTTAAACTCTGCGATTTAAACTCTGCGATTTAAACTCTGCCATTTGAACTCTGCCATTTGAACTCTGCCATTTGAACTCTGCGATTTGAACTCTGCGATTTGAACTCTGCGATTTAAACTCTGCGATTTAAACTCTGCGATTTAAACTCTGCGATTTAAACTGTGATTAAAACTCTGCCATTTAAACTCTGCCATTTAAACTCTGCCATTTAGACTCTGCCATTTAAACTCTGCCATATAAACTCTGCCATATAAACTCTGCCATATAAACTCTGCTATTTGAACTCTGCTATTTAAACTCTGCGATTTAAACTCTGCGATTTAAACTCTGCGATTTAAACTCTGCCATTTGAACTCTGCCATTTGAACTCTGCCATTTGAACTCTGCGATTTGAACTCAGCGATTTGAATTCAGCGATTTAAACTCTTCGATTTAAACTCTGCGATTTAAACTCTGCCATTTAAACTCTGCCATTTAAACTCTGCCATATAAACTCTGCCATATAAACTCTGCCATATAAACTCTGCCATATAAACTCTGCCATATAAACCCTGCGATTTGAACTCTGTGATTTAAACTCTGCGATTTGAACTCTGCCATTTGAACTCTGCCATTTGAACTCTGCCATTTGAACTCTGCCATTTGAACTCTGCCATTTGAACTCTGCGATTTGAACTCTGTCATTTAAACTCTGCCATTTAAACTCTGCCATTTAAACTCTGCGATTTAAACTCTGCGATTTAAACTCTGCGATTTAATCTCTGCGATTTAAATTCTGCGATTTAAACTCTGCGATTTAAACTATGCGATTTAAACTCTGCCATTTAAACTCTGCCATAAAAACTCTGCCATATAAACTGTGCGATTTGAAATCTGCCATTTAAACTCTGCGATTTAAACTCTGCCATTTAAACTCTGCGAATTAAACTCTGCCATATAAACTCTGCGATTTAAACTCTGCGATTTAAACTCTGCGATTTGAACTCTGAAATTTGAACTCTGAGATTTGAACTCTGCGATTTAAACTCTGTCATTTAAACTCTGCCATTTAAACTCTGCCATTTATACTCTGCGATTTAAACTGTGCGATTCAAACTCTGCCATTTGAACTCTGCCATTTGAACTTTGCCATTTGAACTCTGCGATTTGAACTCTGCGATTTGAACTCTGCGATTTAAACTCTGTGATTAAAACTCTGCCATTTAAACTCTGCCATTTAAACTCTGCCATTTAAACTCTGCCATATAAACTCTGCCATATAAACTCTGCCATATAAACTCTGCCATATAAACTCTGAGATTTGAACTCTGCCATTTAAACACTGCCATTTAAACTCTGCCATTTAAACTCTGCGATTTAAACTCTGCGATTTAAACTCTGCGATTTAAACTCTGCGATTTAAATTCTGCGATTTAAACTCTGTGATTTAAACTCTGCCATTTAAACTCTGCCATTTAAAGTCTGCCATTTAAAGTCTGCCATTTAAACTCTGCCATTTAAACTCTGCCATTTAAACTCTGCGATTTAAACTCTGCGATTTAAACTCTGCGATTTAAACTCTGCGATTTAAACTCTGCGATTTAAACTCTGCGATTTAAACTCTGCGATCTAAACTCTGCCATTTAAACTCTGCCATTTAAACTCTGCCATTTAAACTCTGCCATTTAAACTCTGCCATCTAAACTCTGCCATTTGAACTCTGTGATTTGAACTCTGCCATTTGAACTCTGCGATTTGAACTCTGCGATTTGAACTCTACCATTTAAACTCTGCCATTTAAACTCTGCCATTTAAACTCTGCCATTTAAACTCTGCCATTTAAACTCTGCCATTTAAACTCTGCCATTTAAACTCTGCCATTTAAACTCTGCCATTAAAACTCTGCGATTTAAAGTCTGCGATTTAAACACTGCTATTTAAACTCTGCGATTTAAACTCTGCCATTTGAACTCTGCCATTTGAACTCTGCCATTTGAACTCTGCCATTTGAACTCTGCGATTTGAACTCTGCGATTTGAACTCTGCGATTTAAACTCTGCGATATAAACTCTGCGATATAAACTCTGCGATTTAAACTCTGCGATTTAAACTCTGCGATTATAACTCTGCCATTTAAACTCTCCCATTTAAACTCTGCCATTTAAACTCTGCCATTTAAACTCTGCCATTTAAACTCTGCCATATAAACTTTGCCATATAAACCCTGCGATTTGAACTCTGCGATTTAAACTTTGCGATTTAAACTCTGCGATTTAAACTCTGTGATTTGAACTCTGCCATTTGAACTCTGCGATTTGAACTCTGCGATTTAAACTCTGCGATTTAAACTCTGTGATTTGAACTCTGCGATTTGAACTCTGCGATTTGAACTCTGCGAATTAAACTCTGCGATTTAAACTCTGCGATTTAAACTCTGCGATTTAAACTCTGCGATTTAAACTCTGCGATTTAAACTCTGCCATTTAAACTCTGCGATTTAAACTCTGCGATTTGAATTCTGCCATTTGAACTCTGCCATTTGAACTCTGCGATTTAAACTCTGCCATTTGAACTCTGCCATTTGAACTCTGCGATTTGAACTCTGCGATTTGAACTCTGCTATTTAAACTCTGCGATTTAAACTCTGCCATTTAAACTCTGCCATTTAAACTCTGCCATTTAAACTCTGCGATTTAAACTCTGCGATTTAAACTCTGCGATTTGAACTCTGCCATTTGAACTCTGCCATTTGAACTCTGCGATTTGAACTCTGTGATTTGAACTCTGCGATTTAAACTCTGCGATTTAAACTCTGCGATTTAAACTCTGTGATTAAAACTCTGCCATAAAAACTCTGCCATATAAACTGTGCGATTTGAAATCTGCCATTTAAACTCTGCGATTTAAACTCTGCCATTTAAACTCTGCGAATTAAACTCTGCCATATAAACTCTGCGATTTAAACTCTGCGATTTGAACTCTGCGATTTGAACTCTGAAATTTGAACTCTGAGATTTGAACTCTGCGATTTAAACTCTGCCATTTAAACTCTGCCATTTAAACTCTGCCATTTATACTCTGCGATTTAAACTCTGCGATTCAAACTCTGCCATTTGAACTCTGCCATTTGAACTTTGCCATTTGAACTCTGCGATTTGAACTCTGCGATTTGAACTCTGCGATTTAAACTCTGTGATTAAAACTCTGCCATTTAAACTCTGCCATTTAAACTCTGCCATTTAAACTCTGCCATATAAACTCTGCCATATAAACTCTGCCATATAAACTCTGCCATATAAACTCTGAGATTTGAACTCTGCCATTTAAACACTGCCATTTAAACTCTGCCATTTAAACTCTGCGATTTAAACTCTGCGATTTAAACTCTGCGATTTAAATTCTGCGATTTAAACTCTGTGATTTAAACTCTGCCATTTAAACTCTGTCATTTAAACTCTGCGATCTAAACTCTGCGATCTAAACTCTGCCATTTAAACTCTGCCATTTAAACTCTGCCATTTAAACTCTGCCATCTAAACTCTGCCATTTGAACTCTGCCATTTGAACTCTGCCATTTGAACTCTGCCATTTGAACTCTGCGATTTGAACTCTGCGATTTGAACTCTACCATTTAAACTCTGCCATTTAAACTCTGCCATTTAAACTCTGCCATTTAAACTCTGCCATTTAAACTCTGCCATTTAAACTCTGCCATTTAAACTCTGCCATTTAAACTCTGCCATTTAAACTCTGCCATTTAAAGTCTGCGATTTAAAGTCTGCGATTTAAACTCTGCGATTTAAACTCTGCGATTTAAACTCTGCCATTTGAACTCTGCCATTTGAACTCTGCGATTTGAACTCTGCGATTTGAACTCTGCGATTTGAACTCTGCGATTTAAACTCTGCGATATAAACTCTGCGATATAAACTCTGCGATTTAAACTCTGCGATTTAAACTCTGCGATTATAACTCTGCCATTTAAACTCTCCCATTTAAACTCTGCCATTTAAACTCTGCCATTTAAACTCTGCCATTTAAACTCTGCCATATAAACTTTGCCATATAAACCTTGCGATTTGAACTCTGCGATTTAAACTTTGCGATTTAAACTCTGCGATTTAAACTCTGTGATTTGAACTCTGCCATTTGAACTCTGCGATTTGAACTCTGCGATTTAAACTCTGCGATTTAAACTCTGTGATTTGAACTCTGCGATTTGAACTCTGCGATTTGAACTCTGCGAATTAAACTCTGCGATTTAAACTCTGCGATTTAAACTCTGCGATTTAAACTCTGCCATTTAAACTCTGCCATTTAAACTCTGCGATTTAAACTCTGCGATTTGAATTCTGCCATTTGAACTCTGCCATTTGAACTCTGCCATTTGAACTCTGCCATTTGAACTCTGCGATTTGAACTCTGCGATTTGAACTCTGCGATTTAAACTCTGCGATTTAAACTCTGCTATTTAAACTCTGCCATTTAAACTCTGCCATTTAACTCTGCCATTTAACTCTGCCATTTAAACTCTGCGATTTAAACTCTGCGATTTGAACTCTGCCATTTGAACTCTGCCATTTGAACTCTGCGATTTGAACTCTGTGATTTGAACTCTGTGATTTGAACTCTGCGATTTAAACTCTGCGATTTAAACTCTGCGATTAAAACTCTGCGATTAAAACTCTGCCATTTAAACTCTGCCATTTAAACTCTGCCATTTAGACTCTGCCATTTAAACTCTGCCATATAAACTCTGCCATATAAACTCTCCTATTTAAACTCTGCGATTTAAACTCTGCGATTTAAACTCTGCCATTTAAACGCTGCCATTTAAACGCTGCCATATAAACTCTGCGATTTAAACTCTGCCATTTGAACTCTGCCATTTGAACTCTGCCATTTGAACTCTGCGATTTGAACTCTGCGATTTAAACTCTGCGATTAAACTCTGCGATTTAAACTCTGCCATTTAAACTCTGCCATTTAAACTCTGCGATTTAAACTCTGCGATTTAAAATCTGCGATTTAAACTCTGCGATTTAAACTCTGCCATTTAAACTCTGCCATTTAAACTCTGCCATATAAACTCTGCCATTTGAACTCTGCGATTTGAACTCTGCCATTTAAACTCTGCGATTTAAACTCTGCCATTTAAACTCGGCGATTTAAACTCTGCCATATAAACTCTGCGATTTAAACTCTGCGATTTGAACTCTGCGATTTGAACTCTGCCATTTGAACTCTGCGTTTAAACTCTGCGATTTAAACTCTGCGATTTAAACTCTGCCATTTAAACTCTGCGATTTAAACTCTGCGATTTAAACTCTGCAATTTAAACTCTGCCATTTGAACTCTGCCATTTGAACTCTGCCATTTGAACTCTGCGATTTGAACTCTGTGATTTGAACTCTGCGATTTAAACTCTGCGATTTAAACTCTGCGATTTAAACTCTGCGATTTAAACTCTGCGATTTAAACTCTGCGATTAAAACTCTGCCATTTAAACTTTGCCATTTAAACTCTGCCATTTAGACTCTGCCATTTAAACTCTGCCATATAAACTCTGCCATATAAACTCTCCCATTTAAACTCTGCGATTTAAACTCTGCGATTTAAACTCTGCGATTTAAACTCTCCCATTTAAACTCTGCCATTTAAACTCTGCCATTTAAACTCTGCCATATAAACTCTGCCATATAAACTCTGCTATTTGAACTCTGCTATTTAAACTCTGCGATTTAAACTCTGCGATTTAAACTCTGCGATTTAAACTCTGCCATTTAAACTCTGCCATTTGAACTCTGCCATTTGAACTCTGCGATTTGAACTCTGCGATTTGAACTCAGCGATTTAAACTCTGCGATTTAAACTCTGCGATTTAAACTCTGCCATTTAAACTCTGCCATTTAAACTCTGCCATATAAACTCTGCCATATAAACTCTGCCATATAAACTCTGCCATATAAACTCTGCCATATAAACCCTGCGATTTGAACTCTGTGATTTAAACTCTGCCATTTGAACTCTGCCATTTGAACTCTGCCATTTGAACTCTGAGATTTGAACTCTGCGATTTAAACTCTGCCATTTAAACTCTGCCATTTAAACTCTGCCATTTATACTCTGCGATTTAAACTCTGCGATTTAAACTCTGTCATTTGAACTCTGCCATTTGAACTCTGCCATTTGAACTCTGCGATTTGAACTCTGCGATTTGAACTCTGCGATTTAAACTCTGCGATTTAAACTCTGCGATTTAAACTCTGCGATTTAAACTCTGTGATTAAAACTCTGCCATTTAAACTCTGCCATTTAAACTCTGCCATTTAGACTCTGCCATTTAAACTCTGCAATATAAACTCTGCCATTTAAACTCTGCGATTTAAACTCTGCGATTTAAACTCTGCCATTTAAACTCTGCCATATAAACTCTGCGTTTTGAACTCTGCTATTTAAACTCTGCGATTTGAACTCTTCGATTTGAACTCTGCCATTTGAACTCTACCATTTGAACTCTGCCATTTAAATTCTGCCATTTAAACTCGGCCATTTAAACACGGCCATTTAAACTCGGCCATTTAAACTCTGCGATTTTGTCTCTGCGATTTAAACTCTGCCATTTAAACTCTGCCATTTAAACTCTGCCATTTAAACTCTGCCATTTAAACTCTGCCATTTAAACTCTGCCATTTAAACTCTGCCAATTAAACTCTGCCATTTAAACTCTGCCATTTAAACTCTGCGATTTGAACTCTGCGATTTGAACACTGCCATTTAAACTCTGCCATTTAAACTCTGCGATTTAAACTCTGCGATTTAAACTCTGCGATTTAAACTCTGCGATTTAAACTCTACGATTTAAACTATGCGATTAAAACTCTGCCATTTAAACTCTGCCATTTAAACTCTGCCATTTAAACTCTGCCATTTAAACTCTGCGATTTAAACTCTGCGATTTAAACTCTGCCATTTAAACTCTGCCATTTAAACTCTGCCATTTAAACTCTGCCATTTAAACTCTGCCATTTAAACTCTGCCATTTAAACTCTGCCATATAAACTCTGCCATTTAAACTCTGCCATTTAAACTCTGCCATATAAACTCTGCCATTTAAACTCTGCCATTTAAACTCTGCCATTTAAACTCTGCCATTTAAACTCTGCCATTTAAACTCTGCCATTTGAACTCTGCCAAGTGAACTCTGTGATTTGAACTCTGCGATTTGAACTCTGCCATTTAAACTCTGCCATTTAAACTCTGTCATTTAAACTCTGCCATTTAAACTCTGCCATTTAAACTCTGCCATTAAAACTCTGCCATTTAAACTCTGCCATTTAAACTCTGCGATTTAAACTCTGCGATTTAAACTCTGCTATTTAAACTCTGCCATTTAAACTCTGCCATTTAAACTCTGCCATTTAAAATCTGCCATATAAACTCTGCCATATAAACTCTGCGATTTGAACTCTGCGATTTAAACTCTGCGATTTAAATTCTGCCATTTGAACTCTGCCATTTGAACTCTGCCATTTGAACTCTGCCATTTGAACTCTGCGATTTGAACTCTGCGATTTGAACTCTGCGATTTAAACTCTGCCATTTAAACTCTGCCATTTAAACTCTGCGATTTAAACTCTGCGATTTAAACTCTGCGATTTAAACTCTACGATTTAAACTATGCGATTAAAACTCTGCCATTTAAACTCTGCCATTTAAACTCTGCCATTTAAACTCTGCCATTTAAACTCTGCCATTTAAACTCTGCCATTTAAACTCTGCCATTTAAACTCTGCCATTTAAACTATGCCATTTAACTCTGCCATTTGAACTCTGCGATTTGAACTCAGCGATTTGAACTCAGCGATTTGAACTCAGCGATTTGAACTCTGCGATTTAAACTCTGCGATTTAAACTCTGCGATTTAAACTCTGCCATTTAAACTCTGCCATTTAAACTCTGCCATTTAAACTCTGCGATTTGAACTCTGCGATTTTAACTCTGCGATTTAAACTCTGCGATTTAAACTCTGCGATTTGAACTCTGCGATTTGAACTCTGCGATTTGAACTCTGCGATTTGAACTCTGCGATTTAAACTCTGCGATTTAAACTCTGCCATTTAAACTCTGCCATTTAAACTCTGCCATTTAAACTCTGCCATTTAAACTCTGTCATTTAAACTCTGCCATTTAAACTCTGCCATTTAAACTCTGCCATTTAAACTCTGCCATTTAAACTCTGCCATTTAAACTCTGCCATTTAAACTCTGCGATTTGAACTCTGCGATTTAAACTCTGTGATTTAAACTCTGCGATTTAAACTCTGCGATTTAAACTCTGCGATTTGAACTCTGCGATTTGAACTCTGCGATTTAAACTCTGCGATTTAAACTCTGCGATTTAAACTCTATGATTAAAACTCTGCCATTTAAACTCAAACTCTGCCATTTAAACTCTGCCATATAAACTCTGCCATATAAACTCTGCCATATAAACCCTGCGATTTAAACTCTGCGATTTAAACTTTGCGATTTAAACTCTGCGATTTAAACTCTGCGATTTAAACTCTGCCATTTAGACTCTGCCATTTAGACTCTGCCATTTAAACTCTGCCATATAAACTCTCCCATTTAAACTCTGCCATTTAAACTCTGCCATTTAAACTCTGCGATTTAAACTCTGCGATTTAAACTCTGCGATTTGAACTCTGCGATTTAAACTCTGCGATTTAAACTCTACGATTTAAACTATGCGATTAAAACTCTGCCATTTAAACTCTGCCATTTAAACTCTGCGATTTAAACTCTGCTCTTTAAACTCTGCCATTTAAACTCTGCCATTTAAACTCTGCCATTTAAACTATGCGACTTAAACTCTGTCATTTGAACTCTGCCATTTGAACTCTGCCATTTAAACTCTGCCATTTGAACTCTGCCATTTGAACTCTGCTATTTGAACCCTGCGATTTGAACTCTGCCATTTGAACTCTGCCATTTGAACTCTGCCATTTGAACTCTGCCATTTGAACTCTGCGATTTAAACTCTGCGATTTAAACTCTGCGATTTGAACTCTGCGATTTGAACTCTGCCATTTAAACTCTGCCATTTAAACTCTGCCATTTAAACTCTGCCATTTAAACTCTGCCATTTAAACTCTGCCATTTAAACTCTGCCATTTAAACTCTGCCATTTAAACTCTGCCATTTAAACTCTGCCATTTAAACTCTGCCATTTAAACTCTGCGATTTGAACTCTGCCATTTGAACTCTGCCATTTGAACTCTGCCATTTGAACTCTGCCATTTGAACTCTGCCATTTGAACTCTGCCATTTAAACTCTGCCATTTAAACTCTGCCATTTAAACTCTGCCATTTAAACTCTGCCATTTAAACTCTGCCATTTAAACTCTGCCATTTAAACTCTGCCATTTAAACTCTGCCATTTAAACTCTGCCATTTAAACTCTGCCATTTAAACTCTGCCATTTAAACTCTGCCATTTAAACTCTGCCATTTAAACTCTGCCATTTAAACTCTGCCATTTGAACTCTGCCAAGTGAACTCTGTGATTTGAACTCTGCGATTTGAACTCTGCCATTTAAACTCTGCCATTTAAACTCTGCCATTTAAACTCTGCCATTTAAACTCTGCCATTTAAACTCTGCCATTAAAACTCTGCCATTTAAACTCTGCCATTTAAACTCTGCCATTAAAACTCTGCGATTTAAACTCTGCGATTTAAACTCTGCTATTTAGAATCTGCAATTTAAACTCTGCCATTTAAACTCTGCCATTTAAAATCTGCCATATAAACTCTGCCATATAAACTCTGCGATTTGAACTCTGCGATTTAAACTCTGCGATTTAAATTCTGCCATTTGAACTCTGCCATTTGAACTCTGCCATTTGAACTCTGCCATTTGAACTCTGCCATTTGAACTCTGCGATTTGAACTCTGCGATTTAAACTCTGCGATTTAAACTCTGCGATTTAAACTCTGCGATTTAAACTCTGCGATTTGAACTCTGCGATTTGAACTCTGCGATTTAAACTCTGCCATTTAAACTCTGCCATTTAAACTCTGCCATTTAAACTCTGCCATTTAAACTCTGCCATTTAAACTCTGCCATTTAAACTCTGCCATTTAAACTCTGCCATTTAAACTCTGCCATTTAAACTCTGCCATTTAAACTCTGCCATTTAAACTCTGCGATTTGAACTCTGCGATTTAAACTCTGTGATTTAAACTCTGCGATTTAAACTCTGCGATTTAAACTCTGCGATTTGAACTCTGCGATTTGAACTCTGCGATTTGAACTCTGCGATTTAAACTCTGCGATTTAAACTCTGCGATTTAAACACTGCCATTTAAACTCTGCCATTTAAACTCTGCCATTTAAACTCAAACTCTGCCATTTAAACTCTGCCATTTAAAATCTGCCATTTAAACCCTGCCATTAAAACTCTGCTTTTTAAACTCTGCGATTTAAACTCTGCTATTTAAACTCTGCGATTTAAACTCTGCCATTTGAACTCTGCCATTTGAACTCTGCCATTTGAACTCTGCCATTTGAACTCTGCCATTTGAACTCTGCGATTTAAACTCTGCGATTTAAACTCTGCGATTTAAACTCTGCTATTTAAACTCTGCGATTTAAACTCTGCGATTTAAACTCTATGATTAAAACTCTGCCATTTAAACTCTGCCATTTAAACTCTGCCATTTAAACTCTGCCATTTAAACTCTGCCATTTAAACTCTGCCATATAAACTCTGCCATATAAACCCTGCGATTTGAACTCTGCGATTTAAACTTTGCGATTTAAACTCTGCGATTTAAACTCTGCGATTTGAACTCTGCCATTTAAACTCTGCCATTTAGACTCTGCCATTTAAACTCTGCCATGTAAACTCTGCCATATAAACTCTCCCATTTAAACTCTGCGATATAAACTCTGCGATTTAAACTCTGCCATTTAAACGCTGCCATATAAACTCTGCGATTTAAACTCTGCCATTTGAACTCTGCCATTTGAACTCTGCGATTTGAACTCTGCGATTTGAACTCTGCGATTTAAACTCTGCGATTAAACTCTGCGATTTAAACTCTGCCATTTAAACTCTGCCATTTAAACTCTGCGATTTAAACTCTGCGATTTAAACTCTGCGATTTAAACTCTGCCATTTAAACTCTGCCATTTAAACTCTGCCATTTAAACTCTGCCATATAAACTCTGCCATATAAACTCTGCGATTTGAACTCTGCCATTTAAACTCTGCGATTTAAACTCTGCCATTTAAACTCGGCGATTTAAACTCTGCGATTTAAACTCTGCGATTTGAACTCTGCCATTTGAACTCTGCGATTTAAACTCTGCGATTTAAACTCTGCGATTTAAACTCTGCCATTTAAACTCTGCCATTTAAACTCTGTGATTTAAACTCTGCGATTTAAACTCTGCCATTGAACTCTGCCATTTGAACTCTGCCATTTGAACTCTTCGATTTGAACTCTGCAATTTAAACTCTGCAATTTAAACTCTGCGATTTAAACTCTGCGATTTAAACTCTGCGATTTAAACTCTGTGATTAAAACTCTGCCATTTAAACTCTGCCATTTAAACTCTGCCATTTAGACTCTGCCATTTAAACTCTGCCATATAAACTCTGCCATATAAACTCTCCCATTTAAACTCTGCGATTTAAACTCTGCGATTTAAACTCTGCCATTTAAACTCTGCCATATAAACTCTGCGATTTAAACTCTGCCATTTGAACTCTGCCATTTGAACTCTGCGATTTGAACTCTGCGATTTGAACTCTGCGATTTAAACTCTGCGATTAAACTCTGCGATTTAAACTCTGCCATTTAAACTCTGCCATTTAAACTCTGCGATTTAAACTCTGCGATTTAAAATCTGCGATTTAAACTCTGCGATTTAAACTCTGCGATTTAAACTCTGCCATTTAAACTCTGCCATATAAACTCTGCCATATAAACTCTGCGATTTGAACTCTGCCATTTAAACTCTGCGATTTAAACTCTGCCATTTAAACTCGGCGATTTAAACTCTGCCATATAAACTCTGCGATTTAAACTCTGCCATTTAAAATCTGCCATTTAAACCCTGCCATTAAAACTCTGCTTTTTAAACTCTGCGATTTAAACTCTGCTATTTAAACTCTGCGATTTAAACTCTGCCATTTGAACTCTGCCATTTGAACTCTGCCATTTGAACTCTGCCATTTGAACTCTGCCATTTGAACTCTGCGATTTAAACTCTGCGATTTAAACTCTGCGATTTAAACTCTGCTATTTAAACTCTGCGATTTAAACTCTGCGATTTAAACTCTATGATTAAAACTCTGCCATTTAAACTCTGCCATTTAAACTCTGCCATTTAAACTCTGCCATTTAAACTCTGCCATATAAACTCTGCCATATAAACCCTGCGATTTGAACTCTGCGATTTGAACTCTGCGATTTGAACTCTGCGATTTAAACTCTGCGATTTAAACTCTGCGATTTGAACTCTGCCATTTAAACTCTGCCATTTAGACTCTGCCATTTAAACTCTGCCATGTAAACTCTGCCATATAAACTCTCCCATTTAAACTCTGCGATTTAAACTCTGCGATTTAAACTCTGCCATTTAAACGCTGCCATTTAAACGCTGCCATATAAACTCTGCGATTTAAACTCTGCCATTTGAACTCTGCGATTTGAACTCTGCGATTTGAACTCTGCCATTTGAACTCTGCCATTTAAACTCTGCGATTTAAACTCTGCCATTTGAACTCTGCCATTTGAACTCTGCGATTTGAACTCTGCGATTTGAACTCTGCGATTTAAACTCTGCGATTAAACTCTGCGATTTAAACTCTGCCATTTAAACTCTGCCATTTAAACTCTGCGATTTAAACTCTGCGATTTAAACTCTGCGATTTAAACTCTGCGATTTAAACTCTGCCATTTAAACTCTGCGATTTAAACTCTGCCATTTAAACTCTGCCATATAAACTCTGCCATATAAACTCTGCCATTTGAACTCTGCCATTTGAACTCTGCGATTTAAACTCTGCGATTTAAACTCTGCGATTTAAACTCTGCCATTTAAACTCTGTGATTTAAACTCTGCGATTTAAACTCTGCCATTTAAACTCTGCCATTAAAACTCTGCGATTTAAACTCTGCGATTTAAACTCTGCTATTTAGACTCTGCCATTTAAACTCTGCCATTTAAACTCTGCCATTTAAAATCTGCCATATAAACTCTGCCATATAAACTCTGCGATTTGATCTCTGCGATTTAAACTCTGCGATTTAAATTCTGCCATTTGAACTCTGCCATTTGAACTCTGCCATTTGAACTCTGCCATTTGAACTCTGCGATTTGAACTCTGCGATTTGAACTCTGCGATTTAAACTCTGCGATTTAAACTCTGCGATTTAAACTCTGCGATTTAAACTCTGCGATTTGAACTCTGCGATTTGAACTCTGCGATTTAAACTCTGCGATTTAAACTCTGCCATTTAAACTCTGCCATTTAAACTCTGCCATTTAAACTCTGCCATTTAAACTCTGCCATTTAAACTCTGCCATTTAAACTCTGCCATTTAAACTCTGTCATTTAAACTCTGCCATTTAAACTCTGCGATTTGAACTCTGCGATTTAAACTCTGTGATTTAAACTCTGCGATTTAAACTCTGCGATTTAAACTCTGCGATTTGAACTCTGCGATTTGAACTCTGCGATTTAAACTCTGCGATTTAAACTCTGCGATTTAAACACTGCCATTTAAACTCTGCCATTTAAACTCTGCCATTTAAACTCAAACTCTGCCATTTAAACTCTGCCATTTAAAATCTGCCATTTAAACCCTGCCATTAAAACTCTGCTTTTTAAACTCTGCGATTTAAACTCTGCGATTTAAACTCTGCGATTTAAACTCTGCCATTTGAACTCTGCCATTTGAACTCTGCCATTTGAACTCTGCCATTTGAACTCTGCCATTTGAACTCTGCGATTTAAACTCTGCGATTTAAACTCTGCGATTTAAACTCTGCTATTTAAACTCTGCGATTTAAACTCTGCGATTAAAACTCTGCCATTTAAACTCTGCCATTTAAACTCTGCCATTTAAACTCTGCCATTTAAACTCTGCCATATAAACTCTGCCATATAAACCCTGCGATTTGAACTCTGCGATTTAAACTCTGCGATTTAAACTCTGCGATTTAAACTCTCCCATTTAAACTCTGCGATTTAAACTCTGCGATTTAAACTCTGCGATTTAAACTCTGCCATTTAAACGCTGCCATATAAACTCTGCGATTTAAACTCTGCCATTTGAACTCTGCCATTTGAACTCTGCGATTTGAACTCTGCGATTTGAACTCTGCGATTTGAACTCTGCGATTTAAACTCTGCGATTAAACTCTGCGATTTAAACTCTGCCATTTAAACTCTGCCATTTAAACTCTGCGATTTAAACTCTGCGATTTAAACTCTGCGATTTAAACTCTGCGATTAAAACTCTGCCATTTAAACTCTGCCATTTAAACTCTGCCATTTAGACTCTGCCATTTAAACTCTGCCATATAAACTCTGCCATATAAACTCTCCCATTTAAACTCTGCGATTTAAACTCTGCGATTTAAACTCTGCGATTTAAACTCTCCCATTTAAACTCTGCCATTTAAACTCTGCCATTTAAACTATGCCATATAAACTCTGCCATTTAAACTCTGCTATTTGAACTCTGCTATATAAACTCTGCTATTTGAACTCTGCTATTTAAACTCTGCGATTTAAACTCTGCCATTTAAACTCTGCGATTTAAACTCTGCCATTTGAACTCTGCCATTTGAACTCTGCCATTTGAACTCTGCGATTTGAACTCAGCGATTTAAACTCTGCGATTTGAACTCAGCGATTTAAACTCTGCCATTTAAACTCTGCCATATAAACTCTGCCATATAAACTCTGCCATATAAACTCTGCCATATAAACTCTGCCATATAAACTCTGCCATATAAACTCTGCCATATAAACCCTGCGATTTGAACTCTGCCATTTGAACTCTGCCATTTGAACTCTGCCATTTGAACTCTGCCATTTGAACTCTGCCATTTGAACTCTGAGATTTGAACTCTGCCATTTAAACTCTGCCATTTAAACTCTGCCATTTAAACTCTGCCATTTATACTCTGCGATTTAAACTCTGCGATTTAAACTCTGTCATTTGAACTCTGCCATTTGAACTCTGCCATTTGAACTCTGCGATTTAAACTCTGCGATTTGAACTCTGCGATTTAAACTCTGCGATTTAAACTCTGCGATTTAAACTCTGCGATTTAAACTCTGTGATTAAAACTCTGCCATTTAAACTCTGCCATTTAAACTCTGCCATTTAGACTCTGCCATTTAAACTCTGCAATATAAACTCTGCCATTTAAACTCTGCGATTTAAACTCTGCGATTTAAACTCTGCCATTTAAACTCTGCCATATAAACTCTGCGTTTTGAACTCTGCTATTTAAACTCTGCGATTTGAACTCTTCGATTTGAACTCTGCCATTTGAACTCTACCATTTGAACTCTGCCATTTAAATTCTGCCATTTAAACTCGGCCATTTAAACACGGCCATTTAAACTCGGCCATTTAAACTCTGCGATTTTGTCTCTGCCATTTAAACTCTGCCATTTAAACTCTGCCATTTAAACTCTGCCATTTAAACTCTGCCATTTAAACTCTGCCATTTAAACTCTGCCATTTAAACTCTGCCATTTAAACTCTGCCAATTAAACTCTGCCATTTAAACTCTGCCATTTAAACTCTGCGATTTGAACTCTGCGATTTGAACACTGCGATTTGAACTCTGCCATTTAAACTCTGCGATTTAAACTCTGCGATTTAAACTCTGCGATTTAAACTCTGCGATTTAAACTCTGCGATTTAAACTCTACGATTTAAACTATGCGATTAAAACTCTGCCATTTAAACTCTGCCATTTAAACTCTGCCATTTAAACTTTGTGATTTAAACTCTGTGATTTAAACTCTGCGATTTAAACTCTGCCATTTAAACTCTGCCATTTAAACTCTGCCATTTAAACTCTGCCATTTAAACTCTGCCATTTAAACTCTGCCATTTAAACTCTGCCATATAAACTCTGCCATTTAAACTCTGCCATATAAACTCTGCCATTTAAACTCTGCCATTTAAACTCTGCCATTTAAACTCTGCCATTTAAACTCTGCCATTTAAACTCTGCCATTTGAACTCTGCCAAGTGAACTCTGTGATTTGAACTCTGCGATTTGAACTCTGCCATTTAAACTCTGCCATTTAAACTCTGTCATTTAAACTCTGCCATTTAAACTCTGCCATTAAAACTCTGCCATTAAAACTCTGCCATTTAAACTCTGCCATTTAAACTCTGCCATTAAAACTCTGCGATTTAAACTCTGCTATTTAAACTCTGCTATTTAAACTCTGCCATTTAAACTCTGCCATTTAAAATCTGCCATTTAAAATCTGCCATATAAACTCTGCCATATAAACTCTGCGATTTGAACTCTGCGATTTAAACTCTGCGATTTAAATTCTGCCATTTGAACTCTGCCATTTGAACTCTGCCATTTGAACTCTGCCATTTGAACTCTGCGATTTGAACTCTGCGATTTGAACTCTGCGATTTAAACTCTGCCATTTAAACTCTGCCATTTAAACTCTGCGATTTAAACTCTGCGATTTAAACTCTGCGATTTAAACTCTACGATTTAAACTATGCGATTAAAACTCTGCCATTTAAACTCTGCCATTTAAACTCTGCCATTTAAACTCTGCCATTTAAACTCTGCCATTTAAACTCTGCCATTTAAACTCTGCCATTTAAACTCTGCCATTTAACTCTGCCATTTGAACTCTGCGATTTGAACTCAGCGATTTGAACTCAGCGATTTGAACTCAGCGATTTGAACTCTGCGATTTAAACTCTGCGATTTAAACTCTGCGATTTAAACTCTGCCATTTAAACTCTGCCATTTAAACTCTGCCATTTAAACTCTGCGATTTGAACTCTGCGATTTTAACTCTGCGATTTAAACTCTGCGATTTAAACTCTGCGATTTGAACTCTGCGATTTGAACTCTGCGATTTGAACTCTGCGATTTAAACTCTGCGATTTAAACTCTGCCATTTAAACTCTGCCATTTAAACTCTGCCATTTAAACTCTGCCATTTAAACTCTGCCATTTAAACTCTGCCATTTAAACTCTGCCATTTAAACTCTGCCATTTAAACTCTGCCATTTAAACTCTGCCATTTAAACTCTGCGATTTGAACTCTGCGATTTAAACTCTGTGATTTAAACTCTGCGATTTAAACTCTGCGATTTAAACTCTGCGATTTGAACTCTGCGATTTGAACTCTGCGATTTAAACTCTGCGATTTAAACTCTGCGATTTAAACTCTATGATTAAAACTCTGCCATTTAAACTCAAACTCTGCCATTTAAACTCTGCCATATAAACTCTGCCATATAAACTCTGCCATATAAACCCTGCGATTTAAACTCTGCGATTTAAACTTTGCGATTTAAACTCTGCGATTTAAACTCTGCGATTTAAACTCTGCCATTTAGACTCTGCCATTTAGACTCTGCCATTTAAACTCTGCCATATAAACTCTCCCATTTAAACTCTGCCATTTAAACTCTGCCATTTAAACTCTGCGATTTAAACTCTGCGATTTAAACTCTGCGATTTGAACTCTGCGATTTAAACTCTGCGATTTAAACTCTACGATTTAAACTATGCGATTAAAACTCTGCCATTTAAACTCTGCCATTTAAACTCTGCGATTTAAACTCTGCTCTTTAAACTCTGCCATTTAAACTCTGCCATTTAAACTCTGCCATTTAAACTATGCGACTTAAACTCTGTCATTTGAACTCTGCCATTTGAACTCTGCCATTTAAACTCTGCCATTTGAACTCTGCCATTTGAACTCTGCTATTTGAACCCTGCGATTTGAACTCTGCCATTTGAACTCTGCCATTTGAACTCTGCCATTTGAACTCTGCCATTTGAACTCTGCGATTTAAACTCTGCGATTTGAACTCTGCGATTTGAACTCTGCGATTTGAACTCTGCCATTTAAACTCTGCCATTTAAACTCTGCCATTTAAACTCTGCCATTTAAACTCTGCCATTTAAACTCAGCCATTTAAACTCTGCCATTTAAACTCTGCCATTTAAACTCTGCCATTTAAACTCTGCCATTTAAACTCTGCCATTTAAACTCTGCCATTTAAACTCTGCGATTTGAACTCTGCCATTTGAACTCTGCCATTTGAACTCTGCCATTTGAACTCTGCCATTTGAACTCTGCCATTTGAACTCTGCCATTTAAACTCTGCCATTTAAACTCTGTGATTTAAACTCTGCCATTTAAACTCTGCCATTTAAACTCTGCCATTTAAACTCTGCCATTTAAACTCTGCCATTTAAACTCTGCCATTTAAACTCTGCCATTTAAACTCTGCCATTTAAACTCTGCCATTTAAACTCTGCCATTTAAACTCTGCCATTTAAACTCTGCCATTTGAACTCTGCCAAGTGAACTCTGTGATTTGAACTCTGCGATTTGAACTCTGCCATTTAAACTCTGCCATTTAAACTCTGCCATTTAAACTCTGCCATTTAAACTCTGCCATTTAAACTCTGCCATTAAAACTCTGCCATTTAAACTCTGCCATTTAAACTCTGCCATTAAAACTCTGCGATTTAAACTCTGCGATTTAAACTCTGCTATTTAGAATCTGCAATTTAAACTCTGCCATTTAAACTCTGCCATTTAAAATCTGCCATATAAACTCTGCCATATAAACTCTGCGATTTGAACTCTGCGATTTAAACTCTGCGATTTAAATTCTGCCATTTGAACTCTGCCATTTGAACTCTGCCATTTGAACTCTGCCATTTGAACTCTGCGATTTGAACTCTGCGATTTGAACTCTGCGATTTAAACTCTGCGATTTAAACTCTGCGATTTAAACTCTGCGATTTAAACTCTGCGATTTGAACTCTGCGATTTGAACTCTGCGATTTAAACTCTGCCATTTAAACTCTGCCATTTAAACTCTGCCATTTAAACTCTGCCATTTAAACTCTGCCATTTAAACTCTGCCATTTAAACTCTGCCATTTAAACTCTGCCATTTAAACTCTGCCATTTAAACTCTGCCATTTAAACTCTGCGATTTGAACTCTGCGATTTAAACTCTGTGATTTAAACTCTGCGATTTAAACTCTGCGATTTAAACTCTGCGATTTGAACTCTGCGATTTGAACTCTGCGATTTGAACTCTGCGATTTAAACTCTGCGATTTAAACTCTGCGATTTAAACACTGCCATTTAAACTCTGCCATTTAAACTCTGCCATTTAAACTCAAACTCTGCCATTTAAACTCTGCCATTTAAAATCTGCCATTTAAACCCTGCCATTAAAACTCTGCTTTTTAAACTCTGCGATTTAAACTCTGCTATTTAAACTCTGCGATTTAAACTCTGCCATTTGAACTCTGCCATTTGAACTCTGCCATTTGAACTCTGCCATTTGAACTCTGCCATTTGAACTCTGCGATTTAAACTCTGCGATTTAAACTCTGCGATTTAAACTCTGCTATTTAAACTCTGCGATTTAAACTCTGCGATTTAAACTCTATGATTAAAACTCTGCCATTTAAACTCTGCCATTTAAACTCTGCCATTTAAACTCTGCCATTTAAACTCTGCCATATAAACTCTGCCATATAAACCCTGCGATTTGAACTCTGCGATTTAAACTTTGCGATTTAAACTCTGCGATTTAAACTCTGCGATTTGAACTCTGCCATTTAGACTCTGCCATTTAGACTCTGCCATTTAAACTCTGCCATGTAAACTCTGCCATATAAACTCTCCCATTTAAACTCTGCGATTTAAACTCTGCGATTTAAACTCTGCCATTTAAACGCTGCCATATAAACTCTGCGATTTAAACTCTGCCATTTGAACTCTGCCATTTGAACTCTGCGATTTGAACTCTGCGATTTGAACTCTGCGATTTAAACTCTGCGATTAAACTCTGCGATTTAAACTCTGCCATTTAAACTCTGCCATTTAAACTCTGCGATTTAAACTCTGCGATTTAAACTCTGCGATTTAAACTCTGCCATTTAAACTCTGCGATTTAAACTCTGCCATTTAAACTCTGCCATATAAACTCTGCCATATAAACTCTGCGATTTGAACTCTGCCATTTAAACTCTGCGATTTAAACTCTGCCATTTAAACTCGGCGATTTAAACTCTGCGATTTAAACTCTGCGATTTGAACTCTGCCATTTGAACTCTGCGATTTAAACTCTGCGATTTAAACTCTGCGATTTAAACTCTGCCATTTAAACTCTGCCATTTAAACTCTGTGATTTAAACTCTGCGATTTAAACTCTGCCATTTGAACTCTGCCATTTGAACTCTGCCATTTGAACTCTTCGATTTGAACTCTGCAATTTAAACTCTGCAATTTAAACTCTGCGATTTAAACTCTGCGATTTAAACTCTGCGATTTAAACTCTGTGATTAAAACTCTGCCATTTAAACTCTGCCATTTAAACTCTGCCATTTAGACTCTGCCATTTAAACTCTGCCATATAAACTCTGCCATATAAACTCTCCCATTTAAACTCTGCGATTTAAACTCTGCGATTTAAACTCTGCCATTTAAACTCTGCCATATAAACTCTGCGATTTAAACTCTGCCATTTGAACTCTGCCATTTGAACTCTGCGATTTGAACTCTGCGATTTGAACTCTGCGATTTAAACTCTGCGATTAAACTCTGCGATTTAAACTCTGCCATTTAAACTCTGCCATTTAAACTCTGCGATTTAAACTCTGCGATTTAAAATCTGCGATTTAAACTCTGCGATTTAAACTCTGCGATTTAAACTCTGCCATTTAAACTCTGCCATATAAACTCTGCCATATAAACTCTGCGATTTGAACTCTGCCATTTAAACTCTGCGATTTAAACTCTGCCATTTAAACTCGGCGATTTAAACTCTGCCATATAAACTCTGCGATTTAAACTCTGCCATTTAAAATCTGCCATTTAAACCCTGCCATTAAAACTCTGCTTTTTAAACTCTGCGATTTAAACTCTGCGATTTAAACTCTGCGATTTAAACTCTGCCATTTGAACTCTGCCATTTGAACTCTGCCATTTGAACTCTGCCATTTGAACTCTGCCATTTGAACTCTGCCATTTGAACTCTGCGATTTAAACTCTGCGATTTAAACTCTGCGATTTAAACTCTGCTATTTAAACTCTGCGATTTAAACTCTGCGATTTAAACTCTATGATTAAAACTCTGCCATTTAAACTCTGCCATTTAAACTCTGCCATTTAAACTCTGCCATTTAAACTCTGCCATATAAACTCTGCCATATAAACCCTGCGATTTGAACTCTGCGATTTAAACTCTGCGATTTAAACTTTGCGATTTAAACTCTGCGATTTAAACTCTGCGATTTGAACTCTGCCATTTAAACTCTGCCATTTAGACTCTGCCATTTAAACTCTGCCATGTAAACTCTGCCATATAAACTCTCCCATTTAAACTCTGCGATTTAAACTCTGCGATTTAAACTCTGCGATTTAAACTCTGCCATTTAAACGCTGCCATATAAACTCTGCGATTTAAACTCTGCCATTTGAACTCTGCCATTTGAACTCTGCGATTTGAACTCTGCGATTTGAACTCTGCCATTTAAACTCTGCGATTTAAACTCTGCCATTTGAACTCTGCCATTTGAACTCTGCGATTTGAACTCTGCGATTTGAACTCTGCGATTTAAACTCTGCGATTAAACTCTGCGATTTAAACTCTGCCATTTAAACTCTGCCATTTAAACTCTGCGATTTAAACTCTGCGATTTAAACTCTGCCATTTAAACTCTGCCATTTAAACTCTGCGATTTAAACTCTGCCATTTAAACTCTGCCATATAAACTCTGCCATATAAACTCTGCGATTTGAACTCTGCCATTTGAACTCTGCGATTTAAACTCTGCGATTTAAACTCTGCGATTTAAACTCTGCTATTTAAACTCTGTGATTTAAACTCTGCGATTTAAACTCTGCCATTTAAACTCTGCCATTAAAACTCTGCGATTTAAACTCTGCGATTTAGACTCTGCTATTTAGACTCTGCCATTTAAACTCTGCCATTTAAACTCTGCCATTTAAAATCTGCCATATAAACTCTGCCATATAAACTCTGCGATTTGATCTCTGCGATTTAAACTCTGCCATTTAAATTCTGCCATTTGAACTCTGCCATTTGAACTCTGCCATTTGAACTCTGCCATTTGAACTCTGCGATTTGAACTCTGCGATTTAAACTCTGCGATTTAAACTCTGCGATTTAAACTCTGCGATTTAAACTCTGCGATTTGAACTCTGCGATTTGAACTCTGCGATTTAAACTCTGCGATTTAAACACTGCCATTTAAACTCTGCCATTTAAACTCTGCCATTTAAACTCTGCCATTTAAACTCTGCCATTTAAACTCTGCCATTTAAACTCTGCCATTTAAACTCTGTCATTTAAACTCTGCCATTTAAACTCTGCGATTTGAACTCTGCGATTTAAACTCTGTGATTTAAACTCTGCGATTTAAACTCTGCGATTTAAACTCTGCGATTTGAACTCTGCGATTTGAACTCTGCGATTTAAACTCTGCGATTTAAACTCTGCGATTTAAACACTGCCATTTAAACTCTGCCATTTAAACTCTGCCATTTAAACTCAAACTCTGCCATTTAAACTCTGCCATTTAAAATCTGCCATTTAAACCCTGCCATTAAAACTCTGCTTTTTAAACTCTGCGATTTAAACTCTGCTATTTAAACTCTGCGATTTAAACTCTGCCATTTGAACTCTGCCATTTGAACTCTGCCATTTGAACTCTGCCATTTGAACTCTGCGATTTAAACTCTGCGATTTAAACTCTGCGATTTAAACTCTGCTATTTAAACTCTGCGATTTAAACTCTGCGATTTAAACTCTGCGATTTAAACTCTATGATTAAAACTCTGCCATTTAAACTCTGCCATTTAAACTCTGCCATTTAAACTCTGCCATTTAAACTCTGCCATTTAAACTCTGCCATATAAACTCTGCCATATAAACCCTGCGATTTGAACTCTGCGATTTAAACTTTGCGATTTAAACTCTGCGATTTAAACTCTCCCATTTAAACTCTGCGATTTAAACTCTGCGATTTAAACTCTGCGATTTAAACTCTGCCATTTAAACGCTGCCATATAAACTCTGCGATTTAAACTCTGCCATTTGAACTCTGCCATTTGAACTCTGCGATTTGAACTCTGCGATTTGAACTCTGCGATTTGAACTCTGCGATTTAAACTCTGCGATTAAACTCTGCGATTTAAACTCTGCCATTTAAACTCTGCCATTTAAACTCTGCGATTTAAACTCTGCGATTTAAACTCTGCGATTTAAACTCTGCCATTTAAACTCTGCCATTTAAACTCTGCCATTTAAACTCTGCCATATAAACTCTGCCATATAAACTCTGCGATTTGAACTCTGCCATTTAAACTCTGCGATTTAAACTCTGCCATTTAAACTCGGCGATTTAAACTCGGCGATTTAAACTCTGCCATATAAACTCTGCGATTTAAACTCTGCGATTTGAACTCTGCGATTTAAACTCTGCGATTTAAACTCTGCGATTTAAACTCTGCGATTTAAACTCTGCCATTTAAACTCTGCGATTTAAACTCTGCGATTTAAACTCTGCCATTTGAACTCTGCCATTTGAACTCTGCCATTTGAACTCTTCGATTTGAACTCTGCAATTTAAACTCTGCAATTTAAACTCTGCGATTTAAACTCTGCGATTTAAACTCTGTGATTAAAACTCTGCCATTTAAACTCTGCCATTTAAACTCTGCCATTTAGACTCTGCCATTTAAACTCTGCCATATAAACTCTGCCATATAAACTCTCCGATTTAAACTCTGCGATTTAAACTCTGCGATTTAAACTCTGCCATTTAAACTCTGCCATATAAACTCTGCGATTTAAACTCTGCCATTTGAACTCTGCCATTTGAACTCTGCGATTTGAACTCTGCGATTTGAACTCTGCGATTTAAACTCTGCGATTAAACTCTGCGATTTAAACTCTGCCATTTAAACTCTGCCATTTAAACTCTGCGATTTAAACTCTGCGATTTAAAATCTGCGATTTAAACTCTGCGATTTAAACTCTGCGATTTAAACTCTGCCATTTAAACTCTGCCATATAAACTCTGCCATATAAACTCTGCGATTTGAACTCTGCCATTTAAACTCTGCGATTTAAACTCTGCCATTTAAACTCGGCGATTTAAACTCTGCCATATAAACTCTGCGATTTAAACTCTGCCATTTAAAATCTGCCATTTAAACCCTGCCATTAAAACTCTGCTTTTTAAACTCTGCGATTTAAACTCTGCTATTTAAACTCTGCGATTTAAACTCTGCCATTTGAACTCTGCCATTTGAACTCTGCCATTTGAACTCTGCCATTTGAACTCTGCCATTTGAACTCTGCGATTTAAACTCTGCGATTTAAACTCTGCGATTTAAACTCTGCTATTTAAACTCTGCGATTTAAACTCTGCGATTTAAACTCTATGATTAAAACTCTGCCATTTAAACTCTGCCATTTAAACTCTGCCATTTAAACTCTGCCATTTAAACTCTGCCATATAAACTCTGCCATATAAACCCTGCGATTTGAACTCTGCGATTTAAACTTTGCGATTTAAACTCTGCGATTTAAACTCTGCGATTTGAACTCTGCCATTTAGACTCTGCCATTTAGACTCTGCCATTTAAACTCTGCCATGTAAACTCTGCCATATAAACTCTCCCATTTAAACTCTGCGATTTAAACTCTGCGATTTAAACTCTGCGATTTAAACTCTGCCATTTAAACGCTGCCATATAAACTCTGCGATTTAAACTCTGCCATTTGAACTCTGCCATTTGAACTCTGCGATTTGAACTCTGCGATTTAAACTCTGCGATTAAACTCTGCGATTTAAACTCTGCCATTTAAACTCTGCCATTTAAACTCTGCGATTTAAACTCTGCGATTTAAACTCTGCGATTTAAACTCTGCCATTTAAACTCTGCGATTTAAACTCTGCCATTTAAACTCTGCCATATAAACTCTGCCATATAAACTCTGCGATTTGAACTCTGCCATTTAAACTCTGCGATTTAAACTCTGCCATTTAAACTCGGCGATTTAAACTCTGCCATATAAACTCTGCGATTTAAACTCTGCGATTTGAACTCTGCCATTTGAACTCTGCGATTTAAACTCTGCGATTTAAACTCTGCGATTTAAACTCTGCCATTTAAACTCTGCCATTTAAACTCTGCGATTTAAACTCTGCCATTTGAACTCTGCCATTTGAACTCTGCCATTTGAACTCTTCGATTTGAACTCTGCAATTTAAACTCTGCAATTTAAACTCTGCGATTTAAACTCTGCGATTTAAACTCTGCGATTTAAACTCTGCCATTTAAACTCTGCCATTTAAACTCTGCCATTTAAACTCTGCCATTTAGACTCTGCCATTTAAACTCTGCCATTTAAACTCTGCCATATAAACTCTGCCATATAAACTCTCCCATTTAAACTCTGCGATTTAAACTCTGCGATTTAAACTCTGCCATTTAAACTCTGCCATATAAACTCTGCGATTTAAACTCTGCCATTTGAACTCTGCCATTTGAACTCTGCCATTTGAACTCTGCGATTTGAACTCAGCGATTTAAACTCTGCGATTAAACTCTGCGATTTAAACTCTGCCATTTAAACTCTGCCATTTAAACTCTGCGATTTAAACTCTGCGATTTAAAATCTGCGATTTAAACTCTGCGATTTAAACTCTGCCATTTAAACTCTGCCATTTAAACTCTGCCATATAAACTCTGCCATATAAACTCTGCGATTTGAACTCTGCCATTTAAACTCTGCGATTTAAACTCTGCCATTTAAACTCGGCGATTTAAACTCTGCCATATAAACTCTGCGATTTAAACTCTGCGATTTAAACTCTGCGATTTAAACTCTGCGATTTAAACTGTGATTAAAACTCTGCCATTTAAACTCTGCCATTTAAACTCTGCCATTTAGACTCTGCCATTTAAACTCTGCCATATAAACTCTGCCATATAAACTCTGCCATATAAACTCTGCTATTTGAACTCTGCTATTTAAACTCTGCGATTTAAACTCTGCGATTTAAACTCTGCAATTTAAACTCTGCCATTTGAACTCTGCCATTTGAACTCTGCGATTTGAACTCAGCGATTTGAACTCAGCGATTTAAACTCTGCGATTTAAACTCTGCGATTTAAACTCTGCCATTTAAACTCTGCCATTTAAACTCTGCCATATAAACTCTGCCATATAAACTCTGCCATATAAACTCTGCCATATAAACCCTGCGATTTGAACTCTGTGATTTAAACTCTGCGATTTGAACTCTGCCATTTGAACTCTGCCATTTGAACTCTGCCATTTGAACTCTGCCATTTGAACTCTGCCATTTGAACTCTGCGATTTGAACTCTGTCATTTAAACTCTGCCATTTAAACTCTGCCATTTAAACTCTGCGATTTAAACTCTGCGATTTAAACTCTGCGATTTAAACTCTGCGATTTAAATTCTGCGATTTAAACTATGCGATTTAAACTCTGCCATTTAAACTCTGCCATTTAAACTCTGCCATATAAACTCTGCCATACAAACTGTGCGATTTGAAATCTGCCATTTAAACTCTGCGATTTGAACTCTGCCATTTGAACTCTGCGATTTGAACTCTGCGATTTAAACTCTGCCATTTAAACTCTGCCATTTAAACTCTGCCATTTATACTCTGCGATTCAAACTCTGCGATTCAAACTCTGCCATTTGAACTCTGCCATTTGAACTTTGCCATTTGAACTCTGCGATTTGAACTCTGCGATTTGAACTCTGCGATTTAAACTCTGTGATTAAAACTCTGCCATTTAAACTCTGCCATTTAAACTCTGCCATTTAGACTCTGCCATATAAACTCTGCCATATAAACTCTGCCATATAAACTCTCCCATTTAAACTCTGCGATTTAAACTCTGCGATTTAAACTCTTCCATTTAAACTCTGCCATATAAACTCTGCCATATAAACTCTGCGATTTGAACTCTGCTATTTAAACTTTGCGATTTAAACTCTGAGATTAAAACTTTGCGATTTAAACTCTGCCATTTGAACTCTGCCATTTGAACTCTGCGATTTGAACTCTGCGATTTGAACTCTGCGATTTAAACTCTGCGATTTAAACTCTGCCATTTAAACTCTGCCATTTAAACTCTGCCATTTAAACTCTGCCATTTAAACTCTGCCATATAAACTCTGCCATATAAACTCTGCCATATAAACTCTGCCATATAAACTCTGAGATTTGAACTCTGCCATTTAAACACTGCCATTTAAACTCTGCCATTTAAACTCTGCCATTTAAACTCTGCAATTTAAACTCTGCGATTTAAACTCTGCGATTTAAACTCTGCGATTTAAACTCTGCGATTTAAATTCTGCGATTTAAACTCTGTGATTTAAACTATGCGATTAAAACTCTGCCATTTAAACTCTGCCATTTAAACTCTGCCATTTAAAGTCTGCCATTTAAATTCTGCCATTTAAACTCTGCCATTTAAACTCTGCCATTTAAACTCTGCGATTGAAACTCTGCGATTTAAACTCTGCGATCTAAACTCTGCGATTTAAACTCTGCGATCTAAACTCTGCGATCTAAACTCTGCCATTTAAACTCTGCCATTTAAACTCTGCCATTTAAACTCTGCCATTTAAACTCTGCCATCTGAACTCTGTGATTTGAACTCTGTGATTTGAACTCTGCCATTTGAACTCTGCGATTTGAACTCTGCGATTTGAACTCTACCATTTAAACTCTGCCATTTAAACTCTGCCATTTAAACTCTGCCATTTAAACTCTGCCATTTAAACTCTGCCATTTAAACTCTGCCATTTAAACTCTGCCATTTAAACTCTGCCATTAAAACTCTGCGATTTAAAGTCTGCGATTTAAACACTGCTATTTAAACTCTGCGATTTAAACTCTGCGATTTAAACTCTGCCATTTGAACTCTGCCATTTGAACTCTGCGATTTGAACTCTGCGATTTGAACTCTGCGATTTGAACTCTGCGATTTAAACTCTGCGATATAAACTCTGCGATATAAACTCTGCGATTTAAACTCTGCGATTTAAACTCTGCGATTTAAACTCTGCGATTATAACTCTGCCATTTAAACTCTCCCATTTAAACTCTGCCATTTAAACTCTGCCATTTAAACTCTGCCATATAAACTTTGCCATATAAACCCTGCGATTAGAACTCTGCGATTTAAACTCTGCGATTTAAACTCTGCGATTTAAACTCTGCGATTTGAACTCTGCCATTTGAACTCTGCGATTTGAACTCTGCCATTTGAACTCTGCGATTTGAACTCTGCGATTTGAACTCTGCGATTTGAACTCTGCAATTTAAACTCTGCGATTTAAACTCTGCGATTTAAACTCTGCGATTTAAACTCTGCCATTTAAACTCTGCCATTTAAACTCTGCGATTTAAACTCTGCGATTTGAATTCTGCCATTTGAACTCTGCCATTTGAACTCTGCGATTTAAACTCTGCCATTTGAACTCTGCGATTTGAACTCTGCGATTTGAACTCTGCGATTTGAACTCTGCTATTTAAACTCTGCGATTTAAACTCTGCCATTTAAACTCTGCCATTTAATCTCTGCCATTTAAACTCTGCGATTTAAACTCTGCGATTTAAACTCTGCGATTTAAACTCTGCGATTTAAACTCTGCCATTTAAACTCTGCCATTTAAACTCTGCCATTTAAACTCTGCCATTTAAACTCTGCCATATAAACTCTGCGATTTGAACTCTGCGATTTGAACTCTGCGATTTGAACTCTGCGATTTGAACTCTGAGATTTGAACTCTGCCATTTAAACTCTGCCATTTAAACTCTGCCATTTAAACTCTGCCATTTAAACTCTGCCATTTAAACTCTGCCATTTAAACTCTGCCATTTAAACTCTGCCATTTAAACTCTGCGATTTAAACTCTGTGATTAAAACTCTGCCATTTAAACTCTGCCATTTAAAGTCTGCCATTTAAACTCTGCCATTTAAACTCTGCCATATAAACTCTGCCATATAAACCCTGCGATTTGAACTCTGAGATTTAAACTCTGCGATTTAAACTCTGCGATTTAAACTCTAAGATTTAAACTCTGCCATTTAAACTCTGCCATTTAAACTCTGCCATTTAAACTCTGCCATTTAAACTCTGCCATTAAAACTCTGCGATTTAAAGTCTGCGATTTAAACACTGCTATTTAAACTCTGCGATTTAAACTCTGCGATTTAAACTCTGCCATTTGAACTCTGCCATTTGAACTCTGCGATTTGAACTCTGCGATTTGAACTCTGCGATTTGAACTCTGCGATTTAAACTCTGCGATATAAACTCTGCGATTTAAACTCTGCGATTTAAACTCTGTGATTTAAACTCTGCGATTATAACTCTGCCATTTAAACTCTCCCATTTAAACTCTGCCATTTAAACTCTGCCATTTAAACTCTGCCATTTAAACTCTGCCATATAAACTTTGCCATATAAACCCTGCGATTAGAACTCTGCGATTTAAACTCTGCGATTTAAACTCTGTGATTTAAACTCTGCCATTTGAACTCTGCCATTTGAACTCTGCCATTTGAACTCTGCCATTTGAACTCTGCGATTTGAACTCTGCGATTTAAACTCTGCGATTTAAACTCTGCGATTTAAACTCTGCCATTTAAACTCTGCCATTTAAACTCTGCCATTTAAACTCTGCGATTTGAATTCTGCCATTTGAACTCTGCCATTTGAACTCTGCGATTTAAACTCTGCCATTTGAACTCGGCCATTTGAACTCTGCGATTTGAACTCTGCGATTTGAACTCTGCTATTTAAACTCTGCGATTTAAACTCTGCCATTTAAACTCTGCCATTTAATCTCTGCCATTTAAACTCTGCGATTTAAACTCTGCGATTTAAACTCTGCGATTTAAACTCTGCGATTTAAACTCTGCGATTTAAACTCTGCCATTTAAACTCTGCCTTTTAAACTCTGCCATTTAAACTCTGCCATATAAACTCTGCGATTTAAACTCTGCGATTTGAACTCTGCGATTTGAACTCTGCGATTTGAACTCTGAGATTTGAACTCTGCGATTTCAACTCTGCCATTTAAACTCTGCCATTTAAACTCTGACATTTAAACTCTGCCATTTAAACTCTGCCATTTAAACTCTGCCATTTAAACTCTGCGATTTAAACTCTGTGATTAAAACTCTGCCATTTAAACTCTGCCATTTAAAGTCTGCCATTTAAACTCTGCCATTTAAACTCTGCCATATAAACTCTGCCATATAAACCCTGCGATTTGAACTCTGAGATTTAAACTCTGCGATTTAAACTCTGCGATTTAAACTCTGCGATTTAAACTCTGCCATTTGAACTCTGCGATTTAAACTCTGCCATTTAAACTCTGCCATTTAAACTCTGCCATTTAAACTCTGCGATTTAAACTCTGCGATTTGAACTCTGCGATTTGAACTCTGCGATTTAAACACTGCGATTTAAACTCTGCGATTTAAACACTGCCATTTAAACTCTGCCATTTAAACTCTGCCATTTAAACTCAAACTCTGCCATTTAAACTCTGCCATTTAAAATCTGCCATTTAAACCCTGCCATTTAAACTCTGCCATTAAAACTCTGCGATTTAAACTCTGCGATTTAAACTCTGCTATTTAAACTCTACGATTTAAACTCTGCCATTTGAACTCTGCCATTTGAACTCTGCCATTTGAACTCTGCGATTTGAACTCGGCGATTTAAACACTGCGATTTAAACTCTGCGATTTAAACTCTGCTATTTAAACTCTGCGATTTAAACTCTATGATTAAAACTCTGCCATTTAAACTCTCCCACTTAAACTCTGCCATTTAAACTCTGCCATATAAACTCTGCCATATAAACCCTGCCATATAAACCCTGCGATTTGAACTCTGCGATTTAAACTTTGCGATTTAAACTCTGCGATTTAAACTCTGCGATTTGAACTCTGCCATTTAAACTCTGCCATTTAGACTCTGCCATTTAAACTCTGCCATATAAACTCTCCCATTTAAACTCTGCGATTTAAACTCTGCGATTTAAACTCTGCGATTTAAACTCTGCCATTTAAACGCTGCCATATAAACTCTGCCATTTAAACTCTGCCATTTGAACTCTGCGATTTGAACTCTGCGATTTGAACTCTGCGATTTAAACTCTGCGATTAAACTCTGCGATTTAAACTCTGCCATTTAAACTCTGCCCTTTAAAATCTGCGATTTAAACTCTGCGATTTAAATTCTGCCATTTAAACTCTGCGATTTAAACTCTGCCATTTGAACTCTGCCATTTGAACTCTGCGATTTGAACTCTGCGATTAAACTCTGCGATTTAAACTCTGCGATTTAAACTCTGCGATTTAAACTCTGCGATTTAAACTCTGCGATTTAAAATCTGCGATTTAAACTCTGCGATTTAAACTCTGCCATTTAAACTCTGCCATTTAAACTCTGCCATTTAATTTCTGCCATATAAACTCTGCGATTTGAACTCTGCGATTTGAACTCTGCCATTTAAACTCTGCGATTTAAACTCTGCCATTTAAACTCGGCGATTTAAACTCTGCCATATAAACTCTGCGATTTAAACTCTGCGATTTGAACTCTGCGATTTGAACTCTGCCATTTGAACTCTGCGATTTAAACTCTGCGATATAAACTCTGCCATTTAAACTCTGCGATTTAAACTCTGCGATTTAAACTCTGCCATTTGAACTCTGCCATTTGAACTCTGCGATTTGAACTCTGCGATTTGAACTCTGCGATTTGAACTCTGCGATTTGAACTCTGCGATTTAAACTCTGCAATTTAAACTCTGCGATTTAAACTCTGCGATTTAAACTCTGCCATTTAAACTCTGCCATTTAAACTCTGCGATTTAAACTCTGCGATTTGAATTCTGCCATTTGAACTCTGCCATTTGAACTCTGCGATTTAAACTCTGCCATTTGAACTCTGCCATTTGAACTCTGCGATTTGAACTCTGCGATTTGAACTCTGCTATTTAAACTCTGCGATTTAAACTCTGCCATTTAAACTCTGCCATTTAATCTCTGCCATTTAAACTCTGCGATTTAAACTCTGCGATTTAAACTCTGCGATTTAAACTCTGCGATTTAAACTCTGCCATTTAAACTCTGCCATTTAAACTCTGCCATTTAAACTCTGCCATTTAAACTCTGCCATATAAACTCTGCGATTTGAACTCTGCGATTTGAACTCTGCGATTTGAACTCTGCGATTTGAACTCTGAGATTTGAACTCTGCCATTTAAACTCTGCCATTTAAACTCTGCCATTTAAACTCTGCCATTTAAACTCTGCCATTTAAACTCTGCCATTTAAACTCTGCCATTTAAACTCTGCCATTTAAACTCTGCCATTTAAACTCTGTGATTAAAACTCTGCCATTTAAACTCTGCCATTTAAAGTCTGCCATTTAAACTCTGCCATTTAAACTCTGCCATATAAACTCTGCCATATAAACCCTGCGATTTGAACTCTGAGATTTAAACTCTGCGATTTAAACTCTGCGATTTAAACTCTAAGATTTAAACTCTGCCATTTGAACTCTGCGATTTAAACTCTGCCATTTAAACTCTGCCATTTAAACTCTGCCATTAAAACTCTGCGATTTAAAGTCTGCGATTTAAACACTGCTATTTAAACTCTGCGATTTAAACTCTGCGATTTAAACTCTGCCATTTGAACTCTGCCATTTGAACTCTGCGATTTGAACTCTGCGATTTGAACTCTGCGATTTGAACTCTGCGATTTAAACTCTGCGATATAAACTCTGCGATTTAAACTCTGCGATTTAAACTCTGCGATTTAAACTCTGTGATTTAAACTCTGCGATTATAACTCTGCCATTTAAACTCTCCCATTTAAACTCTGCCATTTAAACTCTGCCATTTAAACTCTGCCATTTAAACTCTGCCATATAAACTTTGCCATATAAACCCTGCGATTAGAACTCTGCGATTTAAACTCTGCGATTTAAACTCTGTGATTTAAACTCTGCCATTTGAACTCTGCGATTTGAACTCTGCCATTTGAACTCTGCCATTTGAACTCTGCGATTTGAACTCTGCGATTTAAACTCTGCGATTTAAACTCTGCGATTTAAACTCTGCCATTTAAACTCTGCCATTTAAACTCTGCCATTTAAACTCTGCGATTTGAATTCTGCCATTTGAACTCTGCCATTTGAACTCTGCGATTTAAACTCTGCCATTTGAACTCGGCCATTTGAACTCTGCGATTTGAACTCTGCGATTTGAACTCTGCTATTTAAACTCTGCGATTTAAACTCTGCCATTTAAACTCTGCCATTTAATCTCTGCCATTTAAACTCTGCGATTTAAACTCTGCGATTTAAACTCTGCGATTTAAACTCTGCGATTTAAACTCTGCGATTTAAACTCTGCCATTTAAACTCTGCCTTTTAAACTCTGCCATTTAAACTCTGCCATATAAACTCTGCGATTTAAACTCTGCGATTTGAACTCTGCGATTTGAACTCTGCGATTTGAACTCTGAGATTTGAACTCTGCGATTTCAACTCTGCCATTTAAACTCTGCCATTTAAACTCTGACATTTAAACTCTGCCATTTAAACTCTGCCATTTAAACTCTGCCATTTAAACTCTGCGATTTAAACTCTGTGATTAAAACTCTGCCATTTAAACTCTGCCATTTAAAGTCTGCCATTTAAACTCTGCCATTTAAACTCTGCCATATAAACTCTGCCATATAAACCCTGCGATTTGAACTCTGAGATTTAAACTCTGCGATTTAAACTCTGCGATTTAAACTCTGCGATTTAAACTCTGCCATTTGAACTCTGCGATTTAAACTCTGCCATTTAAACTCTGCCATTTAAACTCTGCCATTTAAACTCTGCGATTTAAACTCTGCGATTTGAACTCTGCGATTTGAACTCTGCGATTTAAACACTGCGATTTAAACTCTGCGATTTAAACACTGCCATTTAAACTCTGCCATTTAAACTCTGCCATTTAAACTCAAACTCTGCCATTTAAACTCTGCCATTTAAAATCTGCCATTTAAACCCTGCCATTTAAACTCTGCCATTAAAACTCTGCGATTTAAACTCTGCGATTTAAACTCTGCTATTTAAACTCTACGATTTAAACTCTGCCATTTGAACTCTGCCATTTGAACTCTGCCATTTGAACTCTGCGATTTGAACTCGGCGATTTAAACACTGCGATTTAAACTCTGCGATTTAAACTCTGCTATTTAAACTCTGCGATTTAAACTCTATGATTAAAACTCTGCCATTTAAACTCTCCCACTTAAACTCTGCCATTTAAACTCTGCCATATAAACTCTGCCATATAAACTCTGCCATATAAACCCTGCGATTTGAACTCTGCGATTTAAACTTTGCGATTTAAACTCTGCGATTTAAACTCTGCGATTTGAACTCTGCCATTTAAACTCTGCCATTTAGACTCTGCCATTTAAACTCTGCCATATAAACTCTCCCATTTAAACTCTGCGATTTAAACTCTGCGATTTAAACTCTGCGATTTAAACTCTGCCATTTAAACGCTGCCATATAAACTCTGCCATTTAAACTCTGCCATTTGAACTCTGCCATTTGAACTCTGCGATTTGAACTCTGCGATTTGAACTCTGCGATTTAAACTCTGCGATTAAACTCTGCGATTTAAACTCTGCCATTTAAACTCTGCCCTTTAAAATCTGCGATTTAAACTCTGCGATTTAAATTCTGCCATTTAAACTCTGCGATTTAAACTCTGCCATTTGAACTCTGCCATTTGAACTCTGCGATTTGAACTCTGCGATTAAACTCTGCGATTTAAACTCTGCGATTTAAACTCTGCCATTTAAACTCTGCGATTTAAACTCTGCGATTTAAAATCTGCGATTTAAACTCTGCGATTTAAACTCTGCCATTTAAACTCTGCCATTTAAACTCTGCCATATAAACTCTGCGATTTGAACTCTGCGATTTGAACTCTGCCATTTAAACTCTGCGATTTAAACTCTGCCATTTAAACTCGGCGATTTAAACTCTGCCATATAAACTCTGCGATTTAAACTCTGCGATTTAAACTCTGCGATTTGAACTCTGCCATTTGAACTCTGCGATTTAAACTCTGCGATATAAACTCTGCCATTTAAACTCTGCGATTTAAACTCTGCGATTTAAACTCTGCCATTTGAACTCTGCCATTTGAACTCTGCCATTTGAACTCTGCCATTTGAACTCTGCCATTTGAACTCTGTGATTTGAACTCTGCGATTTAAACTCTGCGATTTAAACTCTGCGATTTAAACTCTGCGATTTAAACTCTGCGATTAAAACTCTGCCATTTAAACTCTGCCATTTAAACTCTGCCATTTTGACTCTGCCATTTAAACTCTGCCATATAAACTCTGCCATTTAAACTCTGCCATATAAACTCTCCCATTTAAACTCTGCGATTTAAACTCTGCGATTTAAACTCTGCCATTTAAACTCTGCCATATAAACTCTGCCATATAAACTCTGCTATTTGAACTCTGCTATTTAAACTTTGCGATTTAAACTCTGCGATTTAAACTCTGCGATTTAAACTCTGCCATTTGAACTCTGCCATTTGAACTCTGCGATTTGAACTCTGCGATTTAAACTCTGCGATTTAAACTCTGCGATTTAAACTCTGCGATTTAAACTCTGCCATATAAACTCTGCCATATAAACTCTGCCATATAAACTCTGCCATATAAACTCTGCCATATAAACTCTGCCATATAAACCCTGCGATTTGAACTCTGTGATTTAAACTCTGCCATTTGAACTCTGCCATTTGAACTCTGCCATTTGAACTCTGCCATTTGAACTCTGCCATTTGAACTCTGCCATTTGAACTCTGCGATTTGAACTCTGTCATTTAAACTCTGCCATTTAAACTCTGCGATTTAAACTCTGCGATTTAAACTCTGCGATTTAAACTCTGCGATTTAAATTCTGCGATTTAAACTCTGCCATTTAAACTATGCGATTTAAACTCTGCCATTTAAACTCTGCCATTTAAACTCTGCCATATAAACTCTGCCATATAAACTGTGCGATTTGAAATCTGCCATTTAAACTCTGCGATTTAAACTCTGCCATTTAAACTCTGCGAATTAAACTCTGCCATATAAACTCTGCGATTTAAACTCTGCGATTTGAACTCTGCCATTTGAACTCTGCCATTTGAACTCTGAGATTTGAACTCTGCGATTTAAACTCTGCCATTTAAACTCTGCCATTTAAACTCTGCCATTTATACTCTGCGATTTAAGCTCTGCGATTTAAACTCTGCCATTTGAACTCTGCCATTTGAACTTTGCCATTTGAACTCTGCGATTTGAACTCTGCGATTTGAACTCTGCGATTTAAACTCTGCGATTTAAACTCTGCGATTTAAACTCTGTGATTAAAACTCTGCCATTTAAACTCTGCCATTTAAACTCTGCCATTTAGACTCTGCCATTTAAACTCTGCCATATAAACTCTGCCATATAAACTCTCCCATTTAAACTCTGCGATTTAAACTCTGCGATTTAAACTCTTCCATTTAAACTCTGCCATATAAACTCTGCCATATAAACTCTGCGATTTGAACTCTGCGATTTAAACTCTGCGATTTAAACTCTGCGATTTGAACTCTGCCATTTGAACTCTGCCATTTGAACTCTGCCATTTGAACTCTGCGATTTGAACTCTGCGATTTGAACTCTGCCATTTAAACTCTGCCATTTAAACTCTGCCATTTAAACTCTGCCATTTAAACTCTGCCATTTAAACTCTGCCATTTAAACTCTGCCATTTAAACTCTGCCATATAAACTCTGCCATATAAACTCTGCCATATAAACTCTGCAATATAAACTCTGCGATTTGAACTCTGCCATTTAAACACTGCCATTTAAACTCTGCCATTTAAACTCTGCGATTTAAACTCTGCGATTTAAACTCTGCGATTTAAACTCTGTGATTTAAACTATGCGATTAAACTCTGCCATTTAAACTCTGCCATTTAAAGTCTGCCATTTAAAGTCTGCCATTTAAACTCTGCCATTTAAACTCTACCATTTAAACTCTGCCATTTAAACTCTGCCATTTAAACTCTGCCATTTAAACTCTGCCATTTAAACTCTGCCATTAAAACTCTGCCATTTAAACTCTGCCATTTAAACTCTGCCATTTAAACTCTGCCATTTAAACACTGCCATTTGAACTCTGTGATTTGAACTCTGCCATTTGAACTCTGCGATTTGAACTCTGCGATTTGAACTCTACCATTTAAACTTTGCCATTTAAACTCTGCCATTTAAACTCTGCCATTTAAACTCTGCCATTTAAACTCTGCCATTTAAACTCTGCCATTTAAACTCTGCCATTAAAACTCTGCGATTTAAAGTCTGCGATTTAAACACTGCTATTTAAACTCTGCGATTTAAACTCTGCGATTTGAACTCTGCCATTTGAACTCTGCCATTTGAACTCTGCCATTTGAACTCTGCGATTTGAACTCTGCGATTTGAACTCTGCGATTTAAACTCTGCGATATAAACTCTGCGATTTAAACTCTGCGATTTAAACTCTGCGATTTAAACTCTGCTATTAAAACTCTGCCATTTAAACTCTCCCATTTAAACTCTGCCATTTAAATTCTGCCATTTAAACTCTGCCATATAAAGTTTGCCATATAAACCCTGCGATTTGAACTCTGCGATTTAAACTCTGCGATTTAAACTCTGCGATTTAAACTCTGCGATTTGAACTCTGCCATTTGAACTCTGCGATTTAAACTCTGCCATTTGAACTCTGCCATTTGAACTCTGCCATTTGAACTCTGTGATTTGAACTCTGCGATTTGAACTCTGCGATTTAAACTGTGCGATTTAAACTCTGCGATTTGAACTCTGCGATTTGAACTCTGCCATTTGAACTCTGCCATTTGAACTCTGCGATTTAAACTCTGCCATTTGAACTCTGCCATTTGAACTCTGCATTTGAACTCTGCGATTTGAACTCTGCTATTTAAACTCTGCGATTTAAACTCTGCCATTTAAACTCTGCGATTTAAACTCTGCCATTTAAACTCTGCGATTTAAACTCTGCGATTTAAACTCTGCGATTTAAACTCTGCGATTTAAACTCTGCGATTTAAACTCTGCCATTTAAACTCTGCCATTTAAACTCTGCCATTTAAACTCTGCCATATAAACTCTGCGATTTAAACTCTGCGATTTAAACTCTGCGATTTGAACTCTGCGATTTGAACTCTGAGATTTGAACTCTGCGTTTTGAACTCTGCCATTTAAACTTTGCCATTTAAACTCTGCCATTTAAACTCTGCCATTTAAACTCTGCCATTTAAACTCTGCGATTTAAACTCTGCGATTAAAACTCTGCCATTTAAACTCTGCCATTTAAAGTCTGCGATTTAAACTCTGTGATTAAAACTCTGCCATTTAAACTCTGCCATTTAAACTCTGCGATTAAAACTCTGCCATTTAAACTCTGCCATTTAAAGTCTGCGATTTAAACTCTGTGATTAAAACTCTGCCATTTAAACTCTGCCATTTAAACTCTGCCATTTAGACTCTGCCATTTAAACTCTGCCATATAAACTCTGCCATATAAACTCTCCCATTTAAACTCTGCGATTTAAACTCTGCGATTTAAACTCTGCCATTTAAACTCTGCCATTTAAACTCTGCCATTTAAACGCTGCGATTTGAACTCTGCGATTAAACTCTGCGATTTAAACTCTGCGATTTAAACTCTGCGATTTAAACTCTGCGATTTAAACTCGGCCATTTGAACTCTGCCATTTGAACTCTGCGATTTAAACTCTGCGATTTAAACTCTGCGATTTAAACTCTGCGATTTAAACTCTGCGATTTAAACTCTGCCATTTGAACTCTGCCATTTGAACTCTGCCATTTGAACTCTGCGATTTAAACTCTGCGATTTAAACTCTGCCATTTGAACTCTGCCATTTGAACTCTGCCATTTGAACTCTGCCATTTGAACTCTGCCATTTGAACTCTGCAATTTGAACTCTGCAATTTGAACTCAGCGATTTGAACTCTGCGATTTAAACTCTGCGATTTAAACTCTGCGATTTAAACTCTGCGATTTAAACTCTGCCATTTAAACTCTGCCATTTAAACTCTGCCATTTAAACTCTGCCATTTGAACTCTGCCATTTGAACTCTGCGATTTGAACTCTGCGATTTAAACTCTGCGATTTAAACTCTGCGATTTAAACTCTGCCATTTAAACGCTGCCATATAAACTCTGCGATTTGAACTCTGCGATTTGAACTCTGCGATTAAACTCTGCGATTTAAACTCTGCGATTTAAACTCTGCGATTTAAACTCTGCCATTTAAACTCTGCCATTTGAACTCTGCGATTTAAACTCTGCGATTTAAACTCTGCGATTTAAACTCTGCCATTTGAACTCTGCCATTTGAACTCTGCCATTTGAACTCTGCCATTTAAACTCTGCCATTTAAACTCTGCCATTTAAACTCTGCCATTTAGACTCTGCCATTTAAACTCTGCCATATAAACTCTGCCATATAAACTCTCCCATTTAAACTCTGCGATTTAAACTCTGTCATTTATACTCTGCCATTTAAGCTCTGCCATTTAAACTCAGCGATTGATACTCTGCGATTTAAACTCTGCGATTTAAACTCTGCGATCTAAACTCTGCCATTTAAACTCTGCTATTTAAACTCTGCCATTTAAACTCGGCCATTTAAACTCTGCCATTTGAACTCTGCGATTTAAACTCTGCGATTTAAACTCTGCGATTTAAACTCTGCGATTTAAACTCTGCCATTTGAACTCTGCCATTTGAACTCTGCCATTTAAACTCTGCCATTTAAACTCTGCCATTTAAACTCTGCCATTTAAACTCTGCCATTTGAACTCTGCCATTTGAACTCTGCCATTTGAACTCTGCCATTTGAACTCTGCCATTTGAACTCTGCCATTTGAACTCTGCAATTTGAACTCTGCAATTTGAACTCAGCGATTTGAACTCTGCGATTTAAACTCTGCGATTTAAACTCTGCGATTTAAACTCTGCCATTTAAACTCTGCCATTTAAACTCTGCCATTTAAACTCTGCCATTTAAACTCTGCCATTTGAACTCTGCCATTTGAACTCTGCGATTTGAACTCTGCGTTTTGAACTCTGCGATTTAAACTCTGCGATTTAAACTCTGCGATTTGAACTCTGCGATTTGAACTCTGCGATTTGAACTCTGCGATTTGAACTCTGCTATTTAAACTCTGCGATTTAAACTCTGCCATTTAAACTCTGCCATTTGAACTCTGCCATTTGAACTCTGCCATTTGAACTCTGCCATTTGAACTCTGCCATTTGAACTCTGCGATTTAAGCTCTGCGATTTAAACTCTGCGATTTAAACTCTGCGATTTACACTCTGCGATTTACACTCTGCGATTTACACTCTGCGAATAAAACTCTGCCATTTAAACTCTGCCATTTAAACTCTGCCATTTAAACTCTGCCATATAAAATCTGCCATATAAACCCTGCGATTTGAACTCTGCGATTTAAACTCTGCCATTTAAACTCTGCCATTTGAACTCTGCCATTTGAACTCTGCCATTTGAACTCTGCAATTTGAACTCTGCGATTTGAACTCTGCGATTTAAACTCTGCGATTTAAACTCTGCCATTTAAACTCTGCCATTTAAACTCTGCCATTTAAACTCTGCGATGTAAACTCTGCCATTTAAACTCTGCCATTTAAACTCTGCCATTTAAACTCTGCCATATAAACTCTGCCATATAAACTCTGCCATATAAACTCTGCGATTTGAACTCTGCCATTTAAACTCTGCGATTTAAACTCTGCGATTTAAACTCTGCGATTTAAACTCTGCGATTTGAACTCTGCGATTTGAACTCTGCGATTTGAACTCTGCTATTTAAACTCTGCGATTTAAACTCTGCCATTTAAACTCTGCCATTTGAACTCTGCCATTTGAACTCTGCCATTTGAACTCTGCCATTTGAACTCTGCCATTTGAACTCTGCGATTTAAGCTCTGCGATTTAAACTCTGCGATTTAAACTCTGCGATTTACACTCTGCGATTTACACTCTGCGATTTACACTCTGCGAATAAAACTCTGCCATTTAAACTCTGCCATTTAAACTCTGCCATTTAAACTCTGCCATATAAAATCTGCCATATAAACCCTGCGATTTAAACTCTGCCATTTAAACTCTGCCATTTAAACTCTGCCATTTGAACTCTGCCATTTGAACTCTGCAATTTGAACTCTGCGATTTGAACTCTGCGATTTGAACTCTGCGATTTAAACTCTGCGATTTAAACTCTGCCATTTAAACTCTGCCATTTAAACTCTGCGATGTAAACTCTGCGATGTAAACTCTGCCATTTAAACTCTGCCATTTAAACTCTGCCATTTAAACTCTGCCATATAAACTCTGCCATATAAACTCTGCCATATAAACTCTGCGATTTGAACTCTGCCATTTAAACTCTGCGATTTAAACTCTGCCATTTAAACTCTGCGATTTAAACTCTGCCATTTGAACTCTGCCATTTGAACTCTGCGATTTGAACTCTGCGATTTGAACTCTGCCATTTAAACTCTGCGATTTAAACTCTGCGATTTAAACTCTGCAATTTGAACTCTGCAATTTGAACTCTGCCATTTGAACTCTGCCATTTGAACTCTGCCATTTGAACTCTGCCATTTGAACTCTGCCATTTGAACTCTGCCATTTGAACTCTGCCATATAAACTCTGCCATATAAACTCTCCCATTTAAACTCTGCGATTTAAACTCTGCGATTTAAACTCTTCCATTTAAACTCTGCCATATAAACTCTGCCATATAAACTCTGCGATTTGAACTCTGCTATTTAAACTCTGCGATTTAAACTCTGCGATTTAAACTCTGCGATTTAAACTCTGCCATTTGAACTCTGCCATTTGAACTCTGCGATTTGAACTCTGCGATTTGAACTCTGCGATTTAAACTCTGCCATTTAAACTCTGCCATTTAAACTCTGCCATTTAAACTCTGCCATTTAAACTCTGCGATTTAAACTCTGCGATTTAAACTCTGCCATTTGAACTCTGCCATTTGAACTCTGCGATTTGAACTCTGCGATTTGAACTCTGCGATTTAAACTCTGCGATATAAACTCTGCGATTTAAACTCTGCGATTTAAACTCTGCGATTTAAACTCTGCTATTAAAACTCTGCCATTTAAACTCTCCCATTTAAACTCTGCCATTTAAATTCTGCCATTTAAACTCTGCCATATAAAGTTTGCCATATAAACCCTGCGATTTGAACTCTGCGATTTAAACTCTGCGATTTAAACTCTGCGATTTAAACTCTGCCATTTGAACTCTGCCATTTGAACTCTGCGATTTAAACTCTGCCATTTGAACTCTGCCATTTGAACTCTGTGATTTGAACTCTGCGATTTGAACTCTGCGATTTGAACTCTGCGATTTAAACTCTGCGATTTAAACTCTGCGATTTGAACTCTGCCATTTGAACTCTGCCATTTGAACTCTGCCATTTGAACTCTGCGATTTAAACTCTGCCATTTGAACTCTGCCATTTGAACTCTGCATTTGAACTCTGCTATTTGAACTCTGCGATTTAAACTCTGCGATTTAAACTCTGCCATTTAAACTCTGCCATTTAAACTCTGCCATTTAAACTCTGCGATTTAAACTCTGCGATTTAAACTCTGCGATTTAAACTCTGCCATTTAAACTCTGCCATTTAAACTCTGCCATATAAACTCTGCGATTTAAACTCTGCGATTTAAACTCTGCGATTTGAACTCTGCGATTTGAACTCTGAGATTTGAACTCTGCGTTTTGAACTCTGCCATTTAAACTCTGCTATTTAAACTCTGCCATTTAAACTCTGCCATTTAAACTCTGCCATTTAAACTCTGCGATTTAAACTCTGCGATTTAAACTCTGCGATTAAAACTCTGCCATTTAAACTCTGCCATTTAAAGTCTGCGATTTAAACTCTGTGATTAAAACTCTGCCTTTTAAACTCTGCCATTTAAACTCTGCGATTAAAACTCTGCCATTTAAACTCTGCCATTTAAAGTCTGCGATTTAAACTCTGTGATTAAAACTCTGCCATTTAAACTCTGCCATTTAAACTCTGCCATTTAGACTCTGCCATTTAAACTCTGCCATATAAACTCTGCCATATAAACTCTCCCATTTAAACTCTGCGATTTAAACTCTGCGATTTAAACTCTGCGATTTAAACTCTGCCATTTAAACCCTGCCATATAAACTCTGCGATTTGAACTCTGCGATTTGAACTCTGCGATTAAACTCTGCGATTTAAACTCTGCGATTTAAACTCTGCGATTTAAACTCTGCGATTTAAACTCGGCCATTTAAACTCTGCCATTTGAACTCTGCGATTTAAACTCTGCGATTTAAACTCTGCGATTTAAACTCTGCCATTTGAACTCTGCCATTTAAACTCTGCGATTTAAACTCTGCCATTTGAACTCTGCCATTTGAACTCTGCCATTTGAACTCTGCCATTTGAACTCTGCCATTTGAACTCTGCCATTTGAACTCTGCCATTTGAACTCTGCAATTTGAACTCTGCAATTTGAACTCTGCGATTTGAACTCTGCGATTTAAACTCTGCGATTTAAACTCTGCCATTTAAACTCTGCCATTTAAACTCTGCCATTTAAACTCTGCCATTTAAACTCTGCCATTTAAACTCTGCCATTTGAACTCTGCCATTTGAACTCTGCGATTTGAACTCTGCGATTTAAACTCTGCGATTTATACTCTGCGATTTAAACTCTGCCATTTAAACGCTGCCATATAAACTCTGCGATTTGAACTCTGCGATTTGAACTCTGCGATTAAACTCTGCGATTTAAACTCTGCGATTTAAACTCTGCGATTTAAACTCTGCCATTTAAACTCTGCCATTTAAACTCTGCGATTTAAACTCTGCGATTTAAACTCTGCGATTTAAACTCTGCCATTTGAACTCTGCCATTTGAACTCTGCCATTTAAACTCTGCCATTTAAACTCTGCCATTTAAACTCTGCCATTTAGACTCTGCCATTTAAACTCTGCCATATAAACTCTGCCATATAAACTCTCCCATTTAAACTCTGCGATTTAAACTCTGTCATTTATACTCTGCCATTTAAGCTATGCCATTTAAACTCAGCGATTGATACTCTGCGATTTAAACTCTGCGATTTAAACTCTGCGATCTAAACTCTGCCATTTAAACTCTGCTATTTAAACTCTGCCATTTAAACTCGGCCATTTAAACTCTGCCATTTGAACTCTGCGATTTAAACTCTGCGATTTAAACTCTGCGATTTAAACTCTGCGATTTAAACTCTGCGATTTAAACTCTGCCATTTAAACTCTGCCATTTAAACTCTGTCATTTAAACTCTGCCATTTAAACTCTGCCATTTAAACTCTGCCATTTAAACTCTGCCATTTAAACTCTGCCATTTAAACTCTGCCATTTAAACTCTGCCATTTAAACTCTGCCATTTAAACTCTGCCATTTAAACTCTGCCATTTAGACTCTGCCATTTAAACTCTGCCATATAAACTCTGCCATATAAACTCTCCCATTTAAACTCTGCGATTTAAACTCTGTCATTTATACTCTGCCATTTAAGCTCTGCCATTTAAACTCAGCGATTGATACTCTGCGATTTAAACTCTGCGATTTAAACTCTGCGATCTAAACTCTGCCATTTAAACTCTGCTATTTAAACTCTGCCATTTAAACTCGGCCATTTGAACTCTGCCATTTGAACTCTGCGATTTAAACTCTGCGATTTAAACTCTGCGATTTAAACTCTGCCATTTGAACTCTGCCATTTGAACTCTGCCATTTAAACTCTGCCATTTAAACTCTGCGATTTAAACTCTGCCATTTAAACTCTGCCATTTGAACTCTGCCATTTGAACTCTGCCATTTGAACTCTGCCATTTGAACTCTGCCATTTGAACTCTGCCATTTGAACTCTGCCATTTGAACTCTGCCATTTGAACTCTGCAATTTGAACTCTGCAATTTGAACTCAGCGATTTGAACTCTGCGATTTAAACTCTGCGATTTAAACTCTGCGATTTAAACTCTGCCATTTAAACTCTGCCATTTAAACTCTGCCATTTAAACTCTGCCATTTGAACTCTGCCATTTGAACTCTGCGATTTGAACTCTGCGTTTTGAACTCTGCGATTTAAACTCTGCGATTTAAACTCTGCGATTTAAACTCTGCGATTTGAACTCTGCGATTTGAACTCTGCGATTTGAACTCTGCGATTTGAACTCTGCTATTTAAACTCTGCGATTTAAACTCTGCCATTTAAACTCTGCCATTTGAACTCTGCCATTTGAACTCTGCCATTTGAACTCTGCCATTTGAACTCTGCGATTTGAACTCTGCGATTTAAGCTCTGCGATTTAAACTCTGCGATTTAAACTCTGCGATTTACACTCTGCGATTTACACTCTGCGATTTACACTCTGCGATTTACACTCTGCGAATAAAACTCTGCCATTTAAACTCTGCCATTTAAACTCTGCCATTTAAACTCTGCCATATAAAATCTGCCATATAAACCCTGCGATTTGAACTCTGCGATTTAAACTCTGCCATTTAAACTCTGCCATTTGAACTCTGCCATTTGAACTCTGCCATTTGAACTCTGCAATTTGAACTCTGCGATTTGAACTCTGCGATTTAAACTCTGCGATTTAAACTCTGCCATTTAAACTCTGCCATTTAAACTCTGCGATGTAAACTCTGCCATTTAAACTCTGCCATTTAAACTCTGCCATTTAAACTCTGCCATATAAACTCTGCCATATAAACTCTGCCATATAAACTCTGCGATTTGAACTCTGCCATTTAAACTCTGCGATTTAAACTCTGCCATTTAAACTCTGCGATTTAAACTCTGCCATTTGAACTCTGCCATTTGAACTCTGTGATTTGAACTCTGCGATTTGAACTCTGCCATTTAAACTCTGCCATTTAAACTCTGCGATTTAAACTCTGCGATTTAAACTCTGCGATTTAAACTCTGCCATTTGAACTCTGCCATTTGAACTCTGCCATTTGAACTCTGCCATTTGAACTCTGCCATTTGAACTCTGCCATTTGAACTCTGCCATTTGAACTCTGCCATTTGAACTCTGCCATTTGAACTCTGCCATTTGAACTCTGCCATTTGAACTCTGCCATTTGAACTCTGCCATTTGAACTCTGCTATTTAAACTCTGCCATTTGAACTCTGCCATTTGAACTCTGCCATTTGAACTCTGCCATTTGAACTCAGCGATTTGAACTCTGCGATTTAAACTCTGCGATTTAAACTCTGCGATTTAAACTCTGCGATTTAAACTCTGCGATTTAAACTCTGCCATTTAAACTCTGCCATTTAAACTCTGCCATTTAAACTCTGCCATTTAAACTCTGCGATTTAAACTCTGCGATTTGAACTCTGCCATTTGAACTCTGCGATTTGAACTCTGCGATTTAAACTCTGCGATTTAAACTCTGCGATTTAAACTCTGCGATTTAAACTCTGCGATTTGAACTCTGCGATTTGAACTCTGCGATTTGAACTCTGCGATTTGAACTCTGCGATTTGAACTCTGCGATTTAAACTCTGCGATTTAAACTCAGCAATTTAAACTCTGCGATTTAAACTCTGCCATTTAAACTCTGCCATTTAAACTCTGTCATTTAAACTCTGCCATTTAAACTCAGCAATTTAAACTCTGCGATTTAAACTCTGCAATTTGAACTCTGCCATTTAAACTCTGTCATTTAAACTCTGCCATTTAAACTCAGCAATTTAAACTCTCCGATTTAAACTCTGCCATTTAAACTCTGCCATTTAAACTCTGCCATTTAAACTCTGCCATTTAAACTCTGTCATTTAAACTCTGCCATTTAAACTCTGCGATTTAAACTCTGCCATTTAAAGTCTGCCATTTAAACTCTGCCATTTAAACTCTGCCATTTAAACTCTGCCATTTGAACTCTGCAATTTAAACTCTGCGATTTAAACTCTGCTATTTAAACTCTGCGATTTAAACTCTGCGATTTAAACTCTGCGATTTAAACTCTGCGATTTAAACTCTGCCATTTAAACTCTGCCATTTGAACTCTGCCATTTGAACTCTGCCATTTGAACTCTGCCATTTGAACTCTGCCATTTGAACTCTGCAATTTGAACTCTGCGATTTAAACTCTGCGATTTACACTCTGCGATTTACACTCTGCGATTAAAACTCTGCCATTTAAACTCTGCTATTTAAACTCTGCCATTTAAACTCTGCCATTTAAACTCTGCCATATAAACTCTGCCATATAAACCCTGCGATTTGAACTCTGCGATTTAAACTCTGCGATTTAAACTCTGCCATTTGAACTCTGCCATTTGAACTCTGCGATTTAAACTCTGCGATTTAAACTCTGCGATTTAAACTCTGCGATTTAAACTCTGCGATTTAAACTCTGCCATTTAAACTCTGCCATTTAAACTCTGCCATTTAAACTCTGCCATTTAAACTCTGCCATTTAAACTCTGCCATTTAAACTCTGCCATATAAACTCTGCCATATAAACTCTGCGATTTAAACTCTGCCATATAAACACTGCGATTTAAACTCTGCAATTTAAACTCTGCGATTTGAACTCTGCCATTTGAACTCTGAGATTTGAACTCTGCGATTTGAACTCTACGATTTAAACTCTGCGATCTAAACTCTGCCATTTAAACTCTGCCATTTAAACTCTGCCATTTAAACTCTGTCATTTAAACTCTGTCATTTAAACTCTGCAATTTAAATTCTGCCATTTAAACTCTGCCATTTAAACTCTGCGATTTAAACTCTGCGATTTAAACTCTGCGATTTAAACTCTGCCATTTGAACTCTGCCATTTGAACTCTGCGATTTGAACTCTGCGATTTGAACTCTGCGATTTAAACTCTGCCATTTGAACTCTGCGATTTGAACTCTGCCATTTGAACTCTGCCATTTGAACTCTGCCATTTGAACTCTGCCATTTGAACTCTGCCATTTGAACTCTGCCATTTGAACTCTGCCATTTGAACTCTGCCATTTGAACTCTGCCATTTGAACTCTGCCATTTGAACTCTGCCATTTGAACTCTGCCATTTGAACTCTGCCATTTAAACTCTGCCATTTGAACTCTGCCATTTGAACTCTGCCATTTGAACTCTGCCATTTGAACTCAGCGATTTGAACTCTGCGATTTAAACTCTGCGATTTAAACTCTGCGATTTAAACTCTGCGATTTAAACTCTGCGATTTAAACTCTGCCATTTAAACTCTGCCATTTAAACTCTGCCATTTAAACTCTGCCATTTAAACTCTGCGATTTAAACTCTGCGATTTGAACTCTGCCATTTGAACTCTGCGATTTGAACTCTGCGATTTAAACTCTGCGATTTAAACTCTGCGATTTAAACTCTGCGATTTAAACTCTGCGATTTGAACTCTGCGATTTGAACTCTGCGATTTGAACTCTGCGATTTGAACTCTGCGATTTGAACTCTGCGATTTAAACTCTGCGATTTAAACTCAGCAATTTAAACTCTGCGATTTAAACTCTGCGATTTGAACTCTGCCATTTAAACTCTGTCATTTAAACTCTGCCATTTAAACTCAGCAATTTAAACTCTGCGATTTAAACTCTGCAATTTGAACTCTGCCATTTAAACTCTGTCATTTAAACTCTGCCATTTAAACTCAGCAATTTAAACTCTCCGATTTAAACTCTGCCATTTAAACTCTGCCATTTAAACTCTGCCATTTAAACTCTGCCATTTAAACTCTGTCATTTAAACTCTGCCATTTAAACTCTGCGATTTAAACTCTGCCATTTAAAGTCTGCCATTTAAACTCTGCCATTTAAACTCTGCCATTTAAACTCTGCCATTTGAACTCTGCAATTTAAACTCTGCGATTTAAACTCTGCTATTTAAACTCTGCGATTTAAACTCTGCGATTTAAACTCTGCGATTTAAACTCTGCGATTTAAACTCTGCCATTTAAACTCTGCCATTTGAACTCTGCCATTTGAACTCTGCCATTTGAACTCTGCCATTTGAACTCTGCCATTTGAACTCTGCAATTTGAACTCTGCGATTTAAACTCTGCGATTTACACTCTGCGATTTACACTCTGCGATTAAAACTCTGCCATTTAAACTCTGCTATTTAAACTCTGCCATTTAAACTCTGCCATTTAAACTCTGCCATATAAACTCTGCCATATAAACCCTGCGATTTGAACTCTGCGATTTAAACTCTGCGATTTAAACTCTGCCATTTGAACTCTGCCATTTGAACTCTGCGATTTAAACTCTGCGATTTAAACTCTGCGATTTAAACTCTGCGATTTAAACTCTGCGATTTAAACTCTGCGATTTAAACTCTGCCATTTAAACTCTGCCATTTAAACTCTGCCATTTAAACTCTGCCATTTAAACTCTGCCATTTAAACTCTGCCATTTAAACTCTGCCATATAAACTCTGCCATATAAACTCTGCGATTTAAACTCTGCCATATAAACACTGCGATTTAAACTCTGCAATTTAAACTCTGCGATTTGAACTCTGCCATTTGAACTCTGAGATTTGAACTCTGCGATTTGAACTCTGCGATTTAAACTCTGCGATCTAAACTCTGCCATTTAAACTCTGCCATTTAAACTCTGCCATTTAAACTCTGTCATTTAAACTCTGTCATTTAAACTCTGCAATTTAAATTCTGCCATTTAAACTCTGCCATTTAAACTCTGCGATTTAAACTCTGCGATTTAAACTCTGCCATTTGAACTCTGCCATTTGAACTCTGCCATTTGAACTCTGCGATTTGAACTCTGCGATTTGAACTCTGCGATTTAAACTCTGCCATTTGAACTCTGCGATTTGAACTCTGCAATTTAAACTCTGCGATTCAAACTCTGCGATTGAAACTCTGCGATTTAAACTCTGTGATTAAAACTCTGCCATTTAAACTCTGCCATTTAAACTCTGCCATTTAAACTCTGCCATTTAAACTCGGCCATATAAACTCTGCCATATAAACCCTGCGATTTGAACTCTGCGATTTAAACTCTGCGATTTAAACTCTGCGATTTAAACTCTGCGATTTAAACTCTGCCATTTGAACTCTGCGATTTGAACTCTGCGATTTAAACTCTGCCATTTGTACTCTGCCATTTGAACTCTGCGATTTGAACTCTGCGATTTGAACTCTGCGATTTGAACTCTGCGATTTAAACTCTGCCATTTAAACTCTGCCATTTAAACTCTGCCATTTAAACTCTGCGATTTAAACTCTGCGATTTAAACTCTGCGATCTAAACTCTGCGATCTAAACTCTGCGATCTAAACTCTGCGATCTAAACTCTGCCATTTAAACTCTGCCATTTAAACTCTGCCATTTAAACTCTGCCATTTAAACTCTGCCATTTAAACTCTGCCATATAAACACTGCCATTTAAACTCTGCGATTTAAACTCTGCGATTTAAACTCTGCCATATAAACTCTGCCATATAAACTCTGCGATTTTAACTCTGCGATTTTAACTCTGCGATTTAAACTCTGCGATTTAAACTCTGCGATTTAAACTCTGCCATTTAAACTCTGCGATTTAAACTCTGCGATTAAAACTCTGCCATTTAAACTCTGCCATTTAAACTCTGCCATTTAGACTCTGCCATATAAACTCTGCCATATAAACTCTGCCATTTAAACTCTGCCATTTAAACTCTGCCATTTAAACTCGGCCATTTAAACTCGGCCATTTAAACTCGGCCATTTAAACTCTGCGATTTAAACTCTGCCATTTGAACTCTGCCATTTGAACTCTGCCATTTGAACTCTGCCATTTGAACTCTGCCATTTGAACTCTGCGATTTAAACTCTGCCATTTAAACTCTGCCATTCGAACTCTGCCATTTGAACTCTGCCATTTGAACTCTGCCATTTGAACTCTGCCATTTGAACACTGCAATTTGAACACTGCAATTTGAACTCAGCGATTTGAACTCTGCGATTTGAACTCTGCGATTTAAACTCTGCGATTTAAACTCTGCGATTTAAACTCTGCCATTTAAACTCTGCCATTTAAACTCTGCCATTTGAACTCTGCGATTTGAACTCTGCGATTTGAACTCTGCGATTTGAACTCTGCGTTTTGAACTCTGCGATTTAAACTCTGCGATTTAAACTCTGCGATTTAAACTCTGCGATTTGAACTCTGCGATTTGAACTCTGCGATTTGAACTCTGCGATTTAAACTCTGCGATTTAAACTCTGCGATTTAAACTCTGCGATTTAAACTCTGCGATTTGAACTCTGCGATTTGAACTCTGCGATTTGAACTCTGCCATTTAAACTCTGCCATTTAAACTCTGCCATTTAAACTCTGCCATTTAAACTCTGTCATTTAAACTCTGCCATTTAAACTCTGCCATTTAAACTCTGCCATTTAAACTCTGCCATTTAAACTCTGCCATTTAAACTCTGCCATTTAAACTCTGCGATTTAAACTCTGCGATTTAAACTCTGCTATTTAAACTCTGCGATTTAAACTCTGCCATTTAAACTCTGCCATTTGAACTCTGCCATTTGAACTCTGCCATTTGAACTCTGCCATTTGAACTCTGCGATTTAAGCTCTGCGATTTAAACTCTGCGATTTAAACTCTGCGATTTACACTCTGCGATTTACACTCTCCGATTTACACTCTGCGATTAAAACTCTGCCATTTAAACTCTGCCATTTAAACTCTGCCATTTAAACTCTGCCATTTAAACTCTGCCATATAAAATCTGCCATATAAACCCTGCGATTTGAACTCTGCGATTTAAACTCTGCGATTTAAACTCTGCGATTTGAACTCTGCCATTTGAACACTGCCATTTGAACTCTGCAATTTGAACTCTGCGATTTGAACTCTGCGATTTAAACTCTGCGATTTAAACTCTGTCATTTAAACTCTGCCATTTAAACTCTGCCATTTAAACTCTGCCATTTAAACTCTGCGATTTAAACTCTGCCATTTAAACTCTGCCATTTAAACTCTGCCATTTAAACTCTGCCATTTAAACTCTGCGATTTAAACTCTGCGATTTAAACTCTGCGATTTAAACTCTGCGATTTAAACTCTGCGATTTAAACTCTGCCATTTGAACTCTGCCATTTGAACTCTGCGATTTAAAATCTGCTATTAAAACTCTGCGATTTAAACTCTGCCATTTAAACTCTGCCATTTAAACTCTGCGATTTAAACTCTGCTATTAAAACTCTGCGATTTAAACTCTGCGATTTAAACTCTGCGATTTAAACTCTGCCATTTAAACTCTGCCATTTAAACTCTGCCATTTAAACTCTGCCATTTAAACTCTGCCATTTAAACTCTGCGATTTAAACTCTGCTATTAAAACTCTGTGATTTAAACTCTGCGATTTAAACTCTGCCATTTGAACTCTGCCATTTGAACTCTGCCATTTGAACTCTGCCATTTGAACTCTGCCATTTGAACTCTGCGATTTGAACTCTGCGATTTGAAATCTGCGATTTAAACTCTGCGATTTAAACTCTGCGATTTAAACTCTGCCATTTAAACTCTGCCATTTGAACTCTGCCATTTGAACTCTGCGATTTAAACTCTGCGATTTAAACTCTGCCATTTGAACTCTGCCATTTGAACTCTGCGATTTAAACTCTGCGATTTAAACTCTGCCATTTAAACTCTGCCATTTAAACTCTGCGATTTAAACTCTGCCATTTAAACTCTGCGATTTAAACTCTGCGATTTGAACTCTGAGATTTGAACTCTGAGATTTGAACTCTGAGATTTGAACTCTGCCATTTGAACTCTGCCATTTGAACTCTGCGATTTGAACTCTGCGATTTGAACTCTGCGATTTGAACTCTGCGATTTAAACTCTGCCATTTAAACTCTGCGATTTAAACTCTGCGATTTAAACTCTGCCATTTAAACTCTGCCATTTAAACTCTGCGATTTAAACTCTGAGATTTAAACTCTGAGATTTGAACTCTACGATTTAAACTCTGCGATTTAAACTCTGCGATTTAAACTCTGCCATTTAAACTCTGCCATTTAAACTCTGCCATTTAAACTCTGCCATTTAAACTCTGCCATTTAAACACTGACATTTAAACACTGACATTTAAACACTGACATTTAAACTCTGCGATTTAAACTCTGCGATTTAAACTCTGCGATTTAAACTCTGCGATTTAAACTCTGCCATTTGAACTCTGCCATTTGAACTCTGCCATTTGAACTCTGCGATTTGAACTCTGCGATTTGAACTCTGCGATTTGAACTCTGCGATTTGAACTCTGCGATTCAAACTCTGCGATTCAAACTCTGCGATTTAAACTCTGCCATTTAAACTCTGCCATTTAAACACTGCCATATAAACTCTGCCATATAAACTCTGCCATATAAACTCTGCCATATAAACCCTGCGATTTGAACTCTGCCATTTAAACTCTGCCATTTAAACTCTGCGATTTAAACTCTGCCATTTAAACTCTGCCATTTAAACTCTGCCATTTAAACTCTGCCATTTAAACTCTGCCATTTAAACTCTGCCATTTAAACTCTGCCATTTAAACTCTGCCATTTAAACTCTGCCATTTAAACTCTGCCATTTAAACTCTGCCATTTAAACTCTGCGATTTACACTCTGCGATTTAAACTCTGTCATTTAAACTCTGCCATTTAAACTCTGCCATTTAAACTCTGCCATTTAAACTCTGCCATTTAAACTCTGCCATTTAAACTCTGCCATTTAAACTCTGCGATCTAAACTCTGCCATTTAAACTCTGCCATTTAAACTCTGCCATTTAAACTCTGCCATTTAAACTCTGCCATTTAAACTCTGCCATTTGAACTCTGCCATTTGAACTCTGCCATTTGAACTCTGCCATTTGAACTCTGCAATTTGAACTCAGCGATTTGAACACAGCGATTTAAACTCTGCGATTTAAACTCTGCGATTTACACTCTGCGATTAAAACTCTGCCATTTAAACTCTGCCATTTAAACTCTGCCATTTAAACTCTGCCATTTGAACTCTGCCATTTAAACTCTGCCATTTGAACTCTGCCATTTGAACTCTGCGATTTGAACTCTGCGATTTGAACTCTGCGATTTGAACTCTGCGATTTGAACTCTGCGATTTGAACTCTGCGATTTGAACTCTGCCATTTAAACTCTGCCATTTAAACTCTGCAATTTAAACTCTGCCATTTAAACTCTGCCATTTAAACTCTGCCATTTAAACTCTGCCATTTAAACTCTGCCATTTAAACTCTGCCATTTAAACTCTGCCATTTAAACTCTGCGATTTAAACTCTGCTATTAAAACTCTGCGATTTAAACTCTGCGATTTAAACTCTGCGATTTAAACTCTGCGATTTGAACTCTGCCATTTGAACTCTGCCATTTGAATTCTGCCATTTGAACTCTGCGATTTGAACTCTGCGATTTGAACTCTGCGATTTAAACTCTGCGATTTAAACACTGCTATTTAAACTCTGCGATTTACACTCTGCGATTTACACTCTGCGATTAAAACTCTGCCATTTAAACTCTACCATTTAAACTCTGCCATTTAAACTCTGCCATTTAAACTCTGCCATATAAACTCTGCCATATAACCCCTGCGATTTGAACTCTGCGATTTAAACTCTGCGATTTGAACTCTGCGATTTGAACTCTGCGATTTGAACTCTGCCATTTGAACTCTGCCATTTGAACTCTGCGATTTAAACTCTGCCATTTAAACTCTGCCATTTAAACTCTGCCATTTAAACTCTGCCATTTAAACTCTGCCATTTAAACTCTGCAATTTAAACACTGCGATTTAAACTCTGCCATTTGAACTCTGCCATTTGAACTCTGCCATTTGAACTCTGCCATTTGAACTCTGCCATTTGAACTCTGCTATTTGAACTCTGCCATTTGAACTCTGCCATTTGAACTCTGCCATTTGAACTCTGCAATTTGAACTCAGCGATTAGAACTCTGCGATTTAAACTCTGCGATTTAAACTCTGCGATTTAAACTCTGCGATTTAAACTCTGCGATTTAAACTCTGCCATTTAAACTCTGCGATTTGAACTCTGCGATTTGAACTCTGCGATTTGAACTCTGCGATTTAAACTCTGCGATTTGAACTCTGCGATTTGAACTCTGCGATTTGAACTCTGCCATTTAAACTCTGCCATTTAAACTCTGCCATTTAAACTCTGCGATTTAAACTCTGCGATTTAAACTCTGCCATTTAAACTCTGCCATTTAAACTCTGCCATTTAAACTCTGCCATTTAAACTCTGCCATTTAAACTCTGCGATTTAAACTCTGCTATTTAAACTCTGCGATTTAAACTCTGCGATTTAAACTCTGCCATTTGAACTCTGCCATTTGAACTCTGCCATTTGAATTCTGCCATTTGAACTCTGCGATTTGAACTCTGCGATTTAAACTCTGCGATTTAAACTCTGCGATTTAAACTCTGCGATTTACACTCTGCGATTTACACTCTGCGATTAAAACTCTGCCATTTAAACTCTGCCATTTAAACTCTGCCATTTAAACTCTGCCATTTAAACTCTGCCATATAAACTCTGCCATATAACCCCTGCGATTTGAACTCTGCGATTTAAACTCTGCGATTTGAACTCTGCGATTTGAACTCTGCCATTTGAACTCTGCCATTTGAACTCTGCGATTTGAACTCTGCGATTTAAACTCTGCGATTTAAACTCTGCGATTTAAACTCTGCCATTTAAACTCTGCCATTTAAACTCTGCCATTTAAACTCTGCCATTTAAACTCTGCCATTTAAACTCTGCGATTTAATCTCTGCCATTTAATCTCTGCCATTTAAACTCTGCCATTTAAACTCTGCCATTTAAACTCTGCCATATAAACTCTGCCATATAAACTCTGCCATATAAACTCTGCCATTTAAACTCTGCGATTTGAACTCTGCGATTTAAACTCTGCCATATAAACTCTGCGATTTAAACTCTGCGATTTAAACTCTGCGATTTGAACTCTGACATTTGAACTCTGCCATTTAAACTCTGCCATTTAAACTCTGCCATTTAAACTCTGCCATTTAAACTCTGCCATTTAAACTCTGCCATATAAACTCTGCCATATAAACTCTGCCATATAAACCCTGCGATTTGAACTCTGCGATTTAAACTCTGCGATTTAAACTCTGCGATTTAAACTCTGCCATTTGAACTCTGCCATTTGAACTCTGCCATTTGAACTCTGCCATTTGAACTCTGCCATTTGAACTCAGCCATTTAAACTCTGCCATTTAAACTCTGCGATTTAAACTCTGCGATTTAAATTCTGCGATTTAAACTATGCGATTAAAACTCTGCCATTTAAACTCTGCCATTTAAACTCTGCCATTTAAACTCTGCCATTTGAACTCTGCCATTTGAACTCTGCCATTTAAACTCTGCAATTTAAACTGTGCCTTTTAAACTCTGCCATTTAAACTCTGCGATTTAAACTCTGCCATTTGAACTCTGCCATATAAACTCTGCAATTTAAACTCTGCGATTTGAACTCTGCGATTTGAACTCTGCGATTTGAACTCTGCCATTTAAACTCTGCCATTTAAACTCTGCCATTTAAACTCTGCCATTTAAACTCTGCCATTTAAACTCTGCGATTTAAACTCTGCCATTTAAACTCTGCCTTTTAAACTCTGCCATTTAAACTCTGCCATTTAAACTCTGCAATTTAAACTCTGCCATTTGAACTCTGCCATTTGAACTCTGCCATTTGAACTCTGCCATTTGAACTCTGCCATTTGAACTCTGCCATTTGAACTCTGCCATTTGAACTCTGCCATTTGAACTCTGCGATTTGAACTCTGCGATTTAAACTCTGCGATTTAAACTCTGCGATTTAAACTCTGCCATTTAAACTCTGCCATTTAAACTCTGCGATTTAAACTCTGCGATTTAAACTCTGCGATTTAAACTCTGCCATTTAAACTCTGCCATTTAAACTCTGCGATTTAAACTCTGTGATTTAAACTCTGCGATTTAAACTCTGCGATTTAAACTCTGCCATTTAAACTCTGCCATTTAAACTCTGCCATTTAAACTCTGCCATTTAAACTCTGCCATTTAAACTCTGCCATTTAAACTCTGCTATTAAAACTCTGCGATTTAAACTCTGCGATTTAAACTCTGCCATTTAAACTCTGCGATTTAAACTCTGCCATTTAAACTCTGCCATTTAAACTCTGCGATTTAAACTCTGCTATTAAAACTCTGCGAATTAAACTCTGCGATTTGAACTCTGCCATTTGAACTCTGCGATTTGAACTCTGCGATTTGAACTCTGCCATTTAAACTCTGCCATTTAAACTCTGCCATTTAAACTCTGCCATTTAAACTCTGCCATTTAAACTCTGCCATTTAAACTCTGCCATTTAAACTCTGCCATTTAAACTCTGCCATTTAAACTCTGCCATTTAAACTCTGCCATATAAACTCTGCCATATAAACTCTGCCATATAAACCCTGCCATATAAACCCTGCGATTTGAACTCTGCGATTTAAACTCTGCGATTTGAACTCTGCGATTTGAACTCTGCCATTTGAACTCTGCCATTTGAACTCTGCCATTTGAACTCTGCCATTTGAACTCTGCCATTTGAACTCTGCCATTTGAACTCAGCCATTTAAACTCAGCCATTTAAACTCTGCCATTTAAACTCTGCGATTTAAACTCTGCGATTTAAACTCTGCGATTTAAACTCTGCGATTTAAATTCTGCGATTTAAACTATGCGATTAAAACTCTGCCATTTAAACTCTGCCATTTAAACTCTGCCATTTAAACTCTGCCATTTAAACTCTGCCATTTAAACTCTGCCATTTAAACTCTGCCATTTAAACTCTGCGATCTAAACTCTGCGATCTAAACTCTGCCATTTAAACTCTGCCATTTAAACTCTGCGATTTAAACTCTGCCATTTGAACTCTGCAATTTAAACTCTGCAATTTAAACTCTGCGATTTGAACTCTGCCATTTAAACTCTGCCATTTAAACTCTGCCATTTAAACTCTGCCATTTAAACTCTGCCATTTAAACACTGCCATTTAAACTCTGCCATTTAAACTCTGCCATTTAAACTCTGCGATTTAAACTCTGCCATTTGAACTCTGCCATTTGAACTCTGCCATTTGAACTCTGCCATTTGAACTCTGCCATTTGAACTCTGCCATTTGAACTCTGCCATTTGAACTCTGCGATTTAAACTCTGCGATTTAAACTCTGCGATTTAAACTCTGCGATTTAAACTCTGCGATTAAAACTCTGCCATTTAAACTCTGCCACTTAAACTCTGCCACTTAAACTCCTCCATTTAAACTCTGCCATTTAAACTTTGCCATATAAACTCTGCCATATAAACCCTGCGATTTGAACTCTGCGATTTAAACTCTGCGTTTTAAACTCTGCGATTTAAACTCTGCGTTTCAAACTCTGCGATTTGAACTCTGCGATTTGAACTCTGCGATTTAAACTCTGCGATTTAAACTCTGCGATTTAAACTCTGCAATTTAAACTCTGCGATTTGAACTCTGCCATTTGAACTCTGCCATTTAAACTCTGCCATTTAAACTCTGCCATTTAAACTCTGCCATTTAAACTCTGCCATTTAAACTCTGCGATTTAAACTCTGCGATTTGAACTCTGCGATTTGAACTCTGCCATTTGAACTCTGAGATTTGAACTCTGAGATTTGAACTCTACGATTTGAACTATGCGATTTAAACTCTGCCATTTAAACTCTGCCATTTAAACTCTGCCATTTAAACTCTGCCATTTAAACTCTGCCATTTAAACTCTGCCATTTAAACTCTGCGATTTAAACTCTGCGATTTAAACTCTGCGATTTAAACTCTGCCATTTGAACTCTGCCATTTGAACTCTGCCATTTGAACTCTGCCATTTGAACTCTGCCATTTGAACTCTGCGATTTGAACTCTGCCATTTAAACTCTGCCATTTAAACACTGCCATTTAAACTCTGCGATTTAAACTCTGCGATTTAAACTCTGCGATTTAAATTCTGCGATTTAAAATATGCGATTAAAACTCTGCCATTTAAACTCTGCCATTTAAACTCTGCCATTTAAACTCTGCCATTTAAACTCTGCCATTTAAACTCTGCCATTTAAACTCTGCCATTTAAACTCTGCCATTTAAACTCTGCGATTTAAACTATGCGATTAAAACTCTGCCATTTAAACTCTGCCATTTAAACTCTGCCATTTAAACTCTGCCATTTAAACTCTGCGATTTAAACTCTGCCATTTAAACTCTGCCATTTGAACTCTGCGATTTGAACTCTGCGATTTGAACTCTGCGATTTAGTCTCTGACATTTAAACTCTGACATTTAAACTCTGTCATTTAAACTCTGCCATTTAAACTCTGCGACTTAAACTCTGCGATTTAAACTCTGCCATTTAAACTCTGCCATTTAAACTCTGCCATTTAAACTCTGCCATTTAAACTCTGCCATTTGAACTCTGCCATTTGAACTCTGCCATTTAAACTCTGCCATTTAAACTCTGCGATTTAAACTCTGCGATTTAAACTCTGCGATTTAAACTCTGCGATTTAAACTCTGCCATTTAAACTCTGCCATTTAAACTCTGCCATTTAAACTCTGCCATTTAAACTCTGCGATTTAAACTCTGCGATTTAAACTCTGCGATTTAAACTCTGCGATTTAAACTCTGCCATTTAAACTCTGCCATTTGAACTCTGCCATTTGAACTCTGCGATTTAAAATCTGCTATTAAAACTCTGCGATTTAAACTCTGCCATTTAAACTCTGCCATTTAAACTCTGCGATTTAAACTCTGCTATTAAAACTCTGCGATTTAAACTCTGCGATTTAAACTCTGCGATTTAAACTCTGCCATTTAAACTCTGCCATTTAAACTCTGCCATTTAAACTCTGCGATTTAAACTCTGCTATTAAAACTCTGCGATTTAAACTCTGCGATTTGAACTCTGCGATTTGAACTCTGCGATTTGAACTCTGCCATTTAAACTCTGCCATTTAAACTCTGCCATTTAAACTCTGCCATTTAAACTCTGCCATTTAAACTCTGCCATTTAAACTCTGCCATTTAAACTCTGCCATTTAAACTCTGCCATATAAACTCTGCCATATATACTCTGCCATATAAACCCTGCGATTTGAACTCTGCGATTTGAACTCTGCCATTTGAACTCTGCCATTTGAACTCTGCCATTTGAACTCTGCCATTTGAACTCTGCCATTTGAACTCTGCCATTTGAACTCAGCCATTTAAACTCTGCCATTTAAACTCTGCCATTTAAACTCTGCGATTTAAACTCTGCGATTTAAACTCTGCGATTTAAACTCTGCGATTTAAATTCTGCGATTTAAACTATGCGATTAAAACTCTGCCATTTAAACTCTGCCATTTAAACTCTGCCATTTAAACTCTGTCATTTGAACTCTGCCATTTGAACTCTGCCATTTAAACTCTGCCATTTAAACTCTGCCATTTAAACTCTGCCATTTAAACTCTGCGATCTAAACTCTGCGATCTAAACTCTGCCATTTAAACTCTGCCATTTAAACTCTGCCATTTAAACTCTGCGATTTAAACTCTGCCATTTGAACTTTGCCATATAAACTCTGCAATTTGAACTCTGCGATTTGAACTCTGCGATTTGAACTCTGCGATTTGAACTCTGCCATTTAAACTCTGCCATTTAAACTCTGCCATTTAAACTCTGCCATTTAAACTCTGCCATTTAAACTCTGCCATTTAAACTCTGCCATTTAAACTCTGCCATTTAAACTCTGCCTTTTAAACTCTGCCTTTTAAACTCTGCCATTTAAACTCTGCCATTTAAACTCTGCCATTTAAACTCTGCCATTTGAACTCTGCCATTTGAACTCTGCCATTTGAACTCTGCCATTTGAACTCTGCCATTTGAACTCTGCCATTTGAACTCTGCCATTTGAACTCTGCGATTTGAACTCTGCGATTTGAACTCTGCGATTTGAACTCTGCGATTTAAACTCTGCGATTTAAACTCTGCGATTTAAACTCTGCGATTTAAACTCTGCCATTTAAACTCTGCGATTTAAACTCTGCGATTTAAACTCTGCCATTTGAACTCTGCGATTTGAACTCTGCGATATAAACTCTGCGATTTAAACTCTGCCATTTGAACTCTGCCATTTAAACTCTGCAATTTAAACTCTGCCATTTAAACTCTGCGATTTGAACTCTGCGATTTGAACTCTGCCATTTGAACTCTGAGATTTGAACTCTACGATTTAAACTCTGCGATTTAAACTCTGCCATTTAAACTCTGCCATTTAAACTCTGCCATTTAAACTCTGCCATTTAAACTCTGCCATTTAAACTCTGCCATTTAAACTCTGCAATTTAAACTCTGCAATTTAAACTCTGCCATTTAAACTCTGCGATTTAAACTCTGCGATTTAAACTCTGCGATTTAAACTCTGCGATTTAAACTCTGCCATTTGAACTCTGCCATTTGAACTCTGCCATTTGAACTCTGCCATTTGAACTCTGCGATTTGAACTCTGCGATTTGAACTCTGCGATTTAAACTCTGCCATTTGAACTCTGCTATTTAAACTCTGCTATTTAAACTCTGCGATTCAAACTCTGCGATTCAAACTCTGCCATTTAAACTCTGCCATTTAAACTCTGCCATTTAAACACTGCCATATAAACTCTGCCATATAAACTCTGCCATATAAACTCTGCCATATAAACCCTGCGAATTGAACTCTGCGATTTAAACTCTGCGATTTAAACTCTGCGATTTGAACTCTGCCATTTGAACTCTGCCATTTGAACTCTGCCATTTGAACTCTGCCATTTAAACTCTGCCATTTAAACTCTGCCATTTAAACTCTGCCATTTAAACTCTGCCATTTAAACTCTGCGATTTAAACTCTTGATTTAAACTCTTGATTTAAACTCTGCCATTTAAACTCTGCCATTTAAACTCTGCCATTTAAACTCTGCCATTTAAACTTTGCCATTTAAACTTTGCCATTTAAACTCTGCCATTTAAACTCTGCCATTTAAACTCTGCGATTTACACTCTGTCATTTAAACTCTGTCATTTAAACTCTGCCATTTAAACTCTGCCATTTAAACTCTGCCATTTAAACTCTGCCATTTAAACTCTGCCATTTAAACTCTGCCATTTAAACTCTGCCATTTAAACTCTGCCATTTGAACTCTGCCATTTGAACTCTGCCATTTAAACTCTGCCATTTAAACTCTGCCATTTGAACTCTGCCATTTGAACTCTGCCATTTGAACTCTGCCATTTGAACTCTGCCATTTGAACTCTGCCATTTGAACTCTGCCATTTGAACTCTGCAATTTGAACTCAGCGATTTAAACTCAGCGATTTAAACTCTGCGATTTAAACTCTGCGATTAAAACTCTGCGATTAAAACTCTGCCATTTAAACTCTGCCATTTAAACTCTGCCATTTAAACTCTGCCATTTAAACTCTGCCATTTAAACTCTGCCATTTAAACTCTGCGATTTGAACTCTGCGATTTGAACTCTGCGATTTAAACTCTGCGATTTAAACTCTGCTATTTAAACTCTGCGATTTAAACTCTGCGATTTACACTCTGCGATTTACACTCTGCCATTTAAACTCTACCATTTAAACTCTGCCATTTAAACTCTGCCATTTAAACTCTGCCATATAAACTCTGCCATATAACCCCTGCGATTTGAACTCTGCGATTTGAACTCTGCGATTTGAACTCTGCCATTTGAACTCTGCCATTTGAACTCTGCCATTTGAACTCTGCCATTTGAACTCTGCGATTTGAACTCTGCGATTTAAACTCTGCGAATTAAACTCTGCGATTTAAACTCTGCGATTTACACTCTGCGATTTACACTCTGCGATTAAAACTCTGCCATTTAAACTTTGCCATTTAAACTCTGCCATTTAAACTCTGCCATTTAAACTCTGCGATTTGAACTCTGCAATTTGAACTCTGCGATTTGAACTCTGCGATTTGAACTCTGCCATTTAAACTCTGCCATTTAAACTCTGCCATTTAAACTCTGCCATTTAAACTCTGCCATTTAAACTCTGCCATTTAAACTCTGCCATTTAAACTCTGCGATTTAAACTCTGCGATTTAAACTCTGCTATTTAAACTCTGCCATTTGAACTCTGCCATTTGAACTCTGCCATTTGAATTCTGCCATTTGAACTCTGCGATTTGAACTCTGCGATTTAAACTCTGCGAATTAAACTCTGCGATTTAAACTCTGCGATTTACACTCTGCGATTTGAACTCTGCCATTTGAACTCTGCCATTTAAACTCTGCCATTTAAACTCTGCCATTTAAACTCTGCCATTTAAACTCTGCGATTTAAACTCTGCCATATAAACTCTGCGATTTAAACTCTGCGATTTGAACTCTGCGATTTGAACTCTGCCATTTGAACTCTGAGATTTGAACTCTGCGATTTAAACTCTGCGATTTAAACTCTGCCATTTGAACTCTGCCATTTGAACTCTGCCATTTGAACTCTGCCATTTAAACTCTGCCATTTAAACTCTGCCATTTAAACTCTGCGATTTAAACTCTGCCATATAAACTCTGCGATTTAAACTCTGCGATTTGAACTCTGCGATTTGAACTCTGCGATTTGAACTCTGCGATTTGAACTCTGCGATTTGAACTCTGCGATTTGAACTCTGTCATTTAAACTCTGTCATTTAAACTCTGCCATTTAAACTCTGTCATTTAAACTCTGCCATTTAAACTCTGCGATTTAAACTCTGCGATTTAAACTCTGCCATTTAAACTCTGCCATTTAAACTCTGCCATTTAAACTCTGCCATTTAAACTCTGCCATTTGAACTCTGCCATTTGAACTCTGCCATTTGAACTCTGCCATTTGAACTCTGCCATTTGAACTCTGCCATTTGAACTCTGCCATTTGAACTCTGCCATTTGAACTCTGCCATTTGAACTCTGCCATTTGAACTCAGCGATTTGAACTCTGCGATTTAAACTCTGCGATTTAAACTCTGCGATTTAAACTCTGCCATTTAAACTCTGCCATTTAAACTCTGCCATTTGAACTCTGCCATTTGAACTCTGCCATTTGAACTCTGCAATTTGAACTCTGCAATTTGAACTCTGCAATTTGAAATCAGCGATTTGAACTCTGCCATTTAAACTCTGCCATTTAAACTCTGCCATTTAAACTCTGCCATTTAAACTCTGCGATTTAAACTCTGCGATTTAAACTCTGCGATTTAAACTCTGCGATTTAAACTCTGCGATTTAAACTCTGCCATTTAAACTCTGCGATTTAAACTCTGCCATTTAAACTCTGCCATTTAAACTCTGCGATTTAAACTCTGCGATTTAAACTCTGCCATTTAAACTCTGCCATTTAAACTCTGCCATTTAAACTCTGCCATTTGAACTCTGCGATTTAAAATCTGCTATTAAAAATCTGCTATTAAAACTCTGCCATTTAAACTCTGCCATTTAAACTCTGCCATTTAAACTCTGCGATTTAAACTCTGCTATTAAAACTCTGCGATTTAAACTCTGCCATTTAAACTCTGCCATTTAAACTCTGCCATTTAAACTCTGCGATTTAAACTCTGCTATTAAAACTCTGCGATTTAAACTCTGCGATTTAAACTCTGCCATTTGAACTCTGCCATTTAAACTCTGCCATTTAAACTCTGCCATTTAAACTCTGCCATTTAAACTCTGCCATTTAAACTCTGCCATTTAAACTCTGCCATTTAAACTCTGCCATATAAACTCTGCCATATAAACTCTGCCATATAAACTCTGCCATATAAACCCTGCGATTTGAACTCTGCGATTTGAACTCTGCGATTTAAACTCTGCGATTTAAACTCTGCCATTTGAACTCTGCCATTTGAACTCTGCCATTTGAACTCTGCCATTTGAACTCTGCCATTTGAACTCTGCCATTTGAACTCAGCCATTTGAACTCAGCCATTTAAACTCTGCCATTTAAACTCTGCGATTTAAACTCTGCGATTTAAACTCTGCGATTTAAACTCTGCGATTTAAATTCTGCGATTTAAACTATGCGATTAAAACTCTGCCATTTAAACTCTGCCATTTAAACTCTGCCATTTAAACTCTGTCATTTGAACTCTGCCATTTGAACTCTGCCATTTAAACTCTGCCATTTAAACTCTGCCATTTAAACTCTGCGATCTAAACTCTGCGATCTAAACTCTGCCATTTAAACTCTGCCATTTAAATTCTGCCATTTAAACTCTGCCATTTAAACTCTGCCATTTGAACTTTGCCATATAAACTCTGCAATTTAAACTCTGCGATTTGAACTCTGCGATTTGAACTCTGCCATTTAAACTCTGCCATTTAAACTCTGCCATTTAAACTCTGCCATTTAAACTCTGCCATTTAAACTCTGCCATTTAAACTCTGCCATTTAAACTCTGCCATTTAAACTCTGCCATTTAAACTCTGCCATTTAAACTCTGCCATTTAAACTCTGCCATTTAAACTCTGCCATTTAAACTCTGCCTTTTAAACTCTGCCATTTAAACTCTGCCATTTAAACTCTGCAATTTGAACTCTGCCATTTAAACTCTGCCATTTAAACTCTGCCATTTAAACTCTGCCATTTAAACTCTGCCATATATACTCTGCCATATAAACCCTGCGATTTGAACTCTGCCATTTGAACTCTGCCATTTGAACTCTGCCATATATACTCTGCCATATAAACCCTGCGATTTAAACTCTGCCATTTGAACTCTGCCATTTGAACTCTGCCATTTGAACTCTGCCATTTGAACTCTGCCATTTGAACTCTGCCATTTGAACTCTGCCATTTGAACTCTGCCATTTGAACTCAGCCATTTAAACTCTGCGATTTAAACTCTGCGATTTAAACTCTGCGATTTAAACTCTGCGATTTAAACTCTGCGATTTAAACTCTGCGATTTAAACTATGCGATTAAAACTCTGCCATTTAAACTCTGCCATTTAAACTCTGCCATTTGAACTCTGCCATTTGAACTCTGCCATTTGAACTCTGCCATTTAAACTCTGCCATTTAAACTCTGCCATTTAAACTCTGCCATTTAAACTCTGCAATCTAAACTCTGCAATCTAAACTCTGCCATTTAAACTCTGCCATTTAAACTCTGCCATTTAAACTCTGCGATTTAAACTCTGCCATTTGAACTTTGCCATATAAACTCTGCAATTTGAACTCTGCGATTTGAACTCTGCGATTTGAACTCTGCCATTTAAACTCTGCCATTTAAACTCTGCCATTTAAACTCTGCCATTTAAACTCTGCCATTTAAACTCTGCCATTTAAACTCTGCCATTTAAACTCTGCCATTTAAACTCTGCCTTTTAAACTCTGCCTTTTAAACTCTGCCTTTTAAACTCTGCCATTTAAACTCTGCCATTTAAACTCTGCAATTTGAACTCTGCAATTTGAACTCTGCAATTTGAACTCTGCCATTTGAACTCTGCCATTTGAACTCTGCCATTTGAACTCTGCCATTTGAACTCTGCCATTTGAACTCTGCAATTTGAACTCTGCGATTTAAACTCTGCGATTTAAACTCTGCGATTTAAACTCTGCGATTTAAACTCTGCCATTTAAACTCTGCCATTTAAACTCTGCCATTTAAACTCTGCGATTTAAACTCTGCGATTTAAACTCTGCCATTTAAACTCTGCCATTTAAACTCTGCCATTTAAACTCTGCCATTTAAACTCTGCCATTTAAACTCTGCCATTTAAACTCTGCCATTTAAACTCTGCGATTTAAACTCTGCGATTTAAACTCTGCGATTAAAACTCTGCCATTTGAACTCTGCCATTTGAACTCTGCCATTTGAACTCTGCCATTTGAACTCTGCCATTTGAACTCTGCCATTTGAACTCTGCGATTTGAACTCTGCGATTTGAACTCTGCGATTTGAACTCTGCGATTTGAACTCTGCGATTTAAACTCTGCGATTTAAACTCTGCGATTAAAACTCTGCGATTAAAACTCTGCCATTTAAACTCTGCCATTTGAACTCTGCCATTTGAACTCTGCCATTTGAACTCTGCCATTTGAACTCTGCCATTTGAACTCTGCCATTTGAACTCTGCCATTTGAACTCTGCCATTTAAACTCTGCCATTTAAACTCTGCCATTTAAACTCTGCCATTTAAACTCTGCCATTTAAACTCTGCCATTTAAACTCTGCCATTTAAACTCTGCAATTTAAACACTGCGATTTAAACTCTGCCATTTGAACTCTGCCATTTGAACTCTGCCATTTGAACTCTGCCATTTGAACTCTGCCATTTGAACTCTGCTATTTGAACTCTGCCATTTGAACTCTGCGATTTGAACTCAGCGATTAGAACTCAGCGATTAGAACTCTGCGATTTAAACTCTGCGATTTAAACTCTGCCATTTAAACTCTGCCATTTAAACTCTGCCATTTAAACTCTGCCATTTAAACTCTGCAATTTGAACTCTGCGATTTGAACTCTGCGATTTGAACTCTGCGATTTAAACTCTGCGATTTAAACTCTGCGATTTAAACTCTGCCATTTAAACTCTGCCATTTAAACTCTGCCATTTAAACTCTGCCATTTAAATTCTGCCATTTAAACTCTGCCATTTAAACTCTGCCATTTAAACTCTGCCATTTAAACTCTGCCATTTAAACTCTGCCATTTAAACTCTGCCATTTAAACTCTGCGATTTAAACTCTGCGATTTAAACTCTGCTATTTAAACTCTGCGATTTGAACTCTGCCATTTGAACTCTGCCATTTGAACTCTGCCATTTGAACTCTGCCATTTGAACTCTGCGATTTGAACTCTGCGATTTAAACTCTGCGAATTAAACTCTGCGATTTAAACTCTGCGATTTACACTCTGCGATTTACACTCTGCGATTAAAACTCTGCCATTTAAACTCTGCCATTTAAACTCTGCCATTTAAACTCTGCCATTTAAACTCTGCCATATAAACTCTGCCATATAAACTCTGCCATATAACCCCTGCGATTTGAACTCTGCGATTTAAACTCTGCGATTTGAACTCTGCGATTTGAACTCTGCCATTTGAACTCTGCCATTTGAACTCTGCGATTTGAACTCTGCGATTTAAACTCTGCGATTTAAACTCTGCGATTTAAACTCTGCCATTTAAACTCTGCCATTTAAACTCTGCCATTTAAACTCTGCCATTTAAACTCTGCAATTTAAACTCTGCAATTTAAACTCTGCGATTTAATCTCTGCCATTTAAACTCTGCCATTTAAACTCTGCCATTTAAACTCTGCCATATAAACTCTGCCATATAAACTCTGCCATTTAAACTCTGCGATTTGAACTCTGCGATTTAAACTCTGCCATATAAACTCTGCGATTTAAACTCTGCGATTTAAACTCTGCGATTTGAACTCTGACATTTGAACTCTGAGATTTGAACTCTGCGATTTGAACTCTGCCATTTAAACTCTGCCATTTAAACTCTGCCATTTAAACTCTGCCATTTAAACTCTGCCATTTAAACTCTGCCATTTAAACTCTGCGATTTAAATTCTGCGATTTAAACTCTGCCATTTAAAATATGCGATTAAAACTCTGCCATTTAAACTCTGCCATTTAAACTCTGCCATTTAAACTCTGCCATTTAAACTCTGCCATTTAAACTCTGCCATTTAAACTCTGCCATTTAAACTCTGCCATTTAAACTCTGCCATTTAAACTCTGCCATTTAAACTCTGCCATTTAAACTATGCGATTAAAACTCTGCATTTAAACTCTGCCATTTAAACTCTGCCATTTAAACTCTGCCATTTAAACTCTGCCATTTAAACTCTGCCATTTAAACTCTGCGATCTAAACTCTGCGATCTAAATTCTGCGATTTAAACTCTGCGATTTAAAATATGCGATTAAAACTCTGCCATTTAAACTCTGCCATTTAAACTCTGCCATTTAAACTCTGCCATTTAAACTCTGCCATTTAAACTCTGCCATTTAAACTCTGCCATTTGAAATCTGCCATTTGAAATCTGCCATATAAACTCTGCCATATAAACTCTGCCATTTAAACTCTGCCATTTAAACTCTGCCATTTAAACTCTGCCATTTAAACTCTGCATTTAAACTCTGCATTTAAACTCTGCCATTTAAACTCTGCCATTTTAACTCTGCCATTTAAACTCTGCCATTTAAACTCTGCCATTTAAACTCTGCCATTTAAACTCTGCGATTTGAACTCTGCCATATAAACTCTGCGATTTAAACTCTGCGATTTAAACTCTGCGATTATAACTCTGCGATTTAAACTCTGCGATTTAAACTCTGCTATTTAAACTCTGCGATTTGAACTCTGCGATTTGAACTCTGCCAATTGAACTCTGCAATTTGAACTCTGCGATTTGAACTCTGCGATTTGAACTCTGCCATTTAAACTCTGCCATTTAAACTCTGCCATTTAAACTCTGCCATTTAAACTCTGCCATTTAAACTCTGCCATTTAAATTCTGCGATTTAAACTCTGCGATTTAAACTCTGCCATTTAAACTCTGCCATTTAAACTCTGCCATTTAAACTCTGCCATTTAAACTCTGCGATTTAAACTCTGCGATTTAAACTCTGCCATTTAAACTCTGCGATTTAAACTCTGCCATTTAAACTCTGCCATTTAAACTCTGTGATTAAAACTCTGCCATTTAAACTCTGCCATTTAAACTCTGCCATTTAAACTCTGCCATTTAAACTCTGCCATTTAAACTTTGCCATTTAAACTCTGCCATTTAAACTCTGCCATTTAAACTCTGCGATTTAAACACTGCGATTTGAACTCTGCAATTTGAACTCTGCGATTTGAAATCTGCCATTTAAACTCTGCCATTTAAACTCTGCCATTTAAACTCTGCCATTTAAACTCTGCCATTTAAACTATGCCATTTAAACTCTGCGATTTAAACTCTGCGATTTGAACTCTGCAATTTGAACTATGCCATTTGAACTATGCCATTTGAACTCTGCCATTTGAACTCTGCCATTTGAACTCTGCCATTTGAACACTGCGATTTGAACTCTGCGCTTTAAACTCTGCCATTTAAACTCTGCCATTTAAACTCTGCCATTTAAACTCTGCGATTTAAAATCTGCGATTTAAACTCTGCGATTTGAACTCTGCGATTTGAACTCTGCCATTTGAACTCTGCCATTTGAACTCTGCGATTTGAGTTCTGCGATTTGAACTCTGCGATTTGAACTCTGCGATTTAAACTCATTTAAACTCTACGATTTAAACTCTGCAATTTAAACTCTGCGATTTAAACTCTGCGATTTAATATCTGCCATTTAAACTCTGCGATTTAAACTCTGCGATTTAAGCTCTGCGATTTAAGCTCTGCCATTTAAGCTCTGCCATATAAAACTCTGCCATTTAAACTCTGCCATATTAACTCTGCCATTTAAACTCTGCCATTTGAACTCTGCGATTTAAACTCTGCGATTTAAACTCTGCGATTTAAACTCTGCCATTTAAACTCTGCCATTTAAACTCTGCCATTTAAACTCTGCGATTTAAACTCTGCCATTTAAACTCTGCGATTTAAACTCTGCGATTTAAACTTTGCCATTTAAACTCTGCCATTTAAACTCTGCCATTTAAACTCTGCCATTTAAACTCTGTCATTTAAACTCTGCCATTTAAACTCTGCCATTTAAACTCTGCCATATAAACTCTGCCATATAAACTCTGCGATTTGAACTCTGCGATTTAAACTCTGCTATTTAAACTCTGCAATTTAAACTTTTGAACTCTGCGATTTGAACTCTGCGATTTGAACTCTGCGATTTGAACTCTGCCATTTGAACTCTGCGATTTGAACTCTGTGATTTAAACTCTGCGATTTAAACTCTGCGATTTAAACTCAGAGATTTAAACTCTGCCATTTAAACACTGCCATTTAAACTCTGCGATTTAAACTCTGCGATTTAAACTCTGCGATTTAAACTCTGCGATTTAAACTCTGCCATTTAAACTCTGCCATTTAAACTCTGCCATTTAAACTCTGCGATTTAAACTCTGCGATTTAAACTCTGCGATTTAAACTCTGCGATTTAAACTCTGCGATTTAAACTCTGCGGTTTAAACTCTGCGATTTAAACTCTGCGATTTAAACTCTGCGATTTAAACTCTGCCATTTAAACCCTGCGATTTAAACCCTGCGATTTAAACTCTGCGTTTTAAACTCTACCATTTAAACTCTGCCATTTAAACTCTGCCATTTAAACTCTGCCATTTAAAGTCTGCGATTTAAACTCTGCGATTTAAAGTCTGCGATTTAAACTCTGCGATTTGAACTTTGCCATTTGAACCTTGCCATTTGAGCTCTGCGATTTGAACTCTGCGATTTGAACTCTGCGATTTAAACTCTGCAATTTAAACCCTGCGATTTGAACTCTGCGATTTGAACTCTGCCATTTGAACTCTGCCATTTGAACTCTGCCATTTGAACTCTGCCATTTGAACTCTGCGATTTAAGCTCTGCCATTTAAACTCTGCGATTTAAGCTCTGCCATTTAAACTCTGCGATTGAAACTCTGCGATTTAAACTCTGCCATTTAAACTCTGCCATTTAAACTCTGACATATAAACTCTGCCATATAAACTCTGGGATTTGAACTCTGCGATTTAAACTCTGCGATTTAAACTCTGCGATTTAAACTCTGCGATTTAAACTCTGCGATTTGAACTCTGCCATTTGAACTCTGCCATTTGAACTCTGCCATTTGAACTCTGCCATTTGAACTCTACGATTTAAACTCTGCGATTTAAACTCTGCCATTTAAACTCTGCCATTTAAACTCTGCCATTTAAGCTCTGCGATTTAAGCTCTGCCATTTAAGCTCTGCCATTTAAACTCTGCCATTTAAACTCTGCCATTTGAACTCTGCGATTTAAACTCTGCGATTTAAACTCTGCGATTTAAACTCTGCCATTTAAACTCTGCGATTTAAACTCTGCCATTTAAACTCTGAGATTTAAACTCTGCGATTTAAACTCTGCCATTTAAACTCTGCGATTTAAACTCTGCCATTTAAACTCTGCCATTTAAACTCTGCCATTTAAACTCTGCCATTTAAACTCTGCGATTTAAACTCTGCCATTTAAACTCTGCCATTTAAACTCTGCGATTTAAACTCAGCGATTTAAACTCTGCCATTTAAATCTGCCATTTAAACTCTGCCATTTAAACTATGCCATTTAAACTCTGCCATTTAAACTCTGCCATTTAAACTCTGCCATTTAAACTCTGCCATTTAAACTCTGCCATATAAACTCTAAGATTTGAATTCTGCGAATTAAACTCTGCGATTTAAACTCTGCCATTTAAACTCTGCGATTTAAACTCTGCGATTTGAACTCTGCCATTTGAACTCTGCCATTTGAGCTCTGCGAATTGAACTCTGCGATTTGAACTCTGCCATTTAAACTCTGCCATTTAAACTCTGCCATTTAAACTCTGCCATTTAAACTCTGCCATTTAAACTCTGCCATTTAAACTCTGCCATTTAAACTCTGCCATTTAAACTCTGCCATTTGAACTCTGCCATTTGAACTCTGCCATTTGAACTCTGCGATTTGAACTCTGCCATTTGAACTCTACGATTTAAACTCTGCGATTTAAACTCTGCGATTTAAACTCTGCGATTTAAACTCCGCCATTTAAACTCCACCATTTAAACTACGCCATTTAAACTCTGCCATTTAAACTCTGCCATTTGAACTCTGCCATTTAAACTCTGCCATTTAAACTCTGCCATTTAAACTCTGCCATTTAAACTCTGCCATTTAAACTCTGCCATTTAAACTCTGCGATTTAAACTCTGCGATTTAAACTCTGCGATTTAATCTCTGCCATTTAAACTCTGCCATTTAAACTCTGCCATTTAAACTCTGCCATTTGAACTCTGCCATTTGAACTCTGCCATTTGAACTCTGCGATTTGAACTCTGCGATGTAAACTCTGCGATGTAAACTCTGCGATGTAAACTCTGCCATTTAAACTCTGCCATTTAAACTCTGCCATTTAAACTCCGCCATTTAAACTCTGCCATTTAAACTCTGCCATTTAAACTCTGCCATTTAAACTCTGCGATTTGAACTCTGCCATATAAACTCTGCGATTTAAACTCTGCGATTTAAACTCTGCGATTTAAACTCTGCGATTTAAATTCTGCGATTTGAACTCTGCGATTTGAACTCTGCCATATGAACTCTGCCATTTGAACTCTGCGATTTGAACTCTGCGATTTGAACTCTGCGATTTGAACTCTGCGATTTGAACTCTGCGATTTAAACTCTGCGATTTAAACTCTGCGATTTAAACTCTGCGATTTAAACTCTGCCATTTAAGCTCTGCCATTTAAGCTCTGCCATTAAAACTCTGCCATTTAAACTCTGCCATTTAAACTCTGCCATTTAAACTCTGCGATTTGAACTCTGCCATATAAACCCTGCGATTTGAACTCTGCGATTTGAACTCTGCCATTTGAACTCTGCCATTTGAACTCTGCCATTTGAACTCTGCCATTTGAACTCTGCGATTTAAGCTCTGCCATTTAAACTCTGCGATTTAAGCTCTGCCATTTAAACTCTGCGATTGAAACTCTGCGATTTAAACTCTGCCATTTAAACTCTGCCATTTAAACTCTGACATATAAACTCTGCCATATAAACTCTGGGATTTGAACTCTGCGATTTAAACTCTGCGATTTAAACTCTGCGATTTAAACTCTGCGATTTAAACTCTGCGATTTGAACTCTGCCATTTGAACTCTGCCATTTGAACTCTGCCATTTGAACTCTGCCATTTGAACTCTACGATTTAAACTCTGCGATTTAAACTCTGCCATTTAAACTCTGCCATTTAAACTCTGCCATTTAAGCTCTGCGATTTAAGCTCTGCCATTTAAGCTCTGCCATTTAAACTCTGCCATTTAAACTCTGCCATTTGAACTCTGCGATTTAAACTCTGCCATTTAAACTCTGCGATTTAAACTCTGCCATTTAAACTCTGCGATTTAAACTCTGCCATTTAAACTCTGAGATTTAAACTCTGCGATTTAAACTCTGCCATTTAAACTCTGCGATTTAAACTCTGCCATTTAAACTCTGCCATTTAAACTCTGCCATTTAAACTCTGCCATTTAAACTCTGCGATTTAAACTCTGCCATTTAAACTCTGCCATTTAAACTCTGCGATTTAAACTCAGCGATTTAAACTCTGCCATTTAAATCTGCCATTTAAACTCTGCCATTTAAACTATGCCATTTAAACTCTGCCATTTAAACTCTGCCATTTAAACTCTGCCATTTAAACTCTGCCATTTAAACTCTGCCATATAAACTCTAAGATTTGAATTCTGCGAATTAAACTCTGCGATTTAAACTCTGCCATTTAAACTCTGCGATTTAAACTCTGCGATTTGAACTCTGCCATTTGAACTCTGCCATTTGAGCTCTGCGAATTGAACTCTGCGATTTGAACTCTGCGATTTAAACTCTGCCATTTAAACTCTGCCATTTAAACTCTGCCATTTAAACTCTGCCATTTAAACTCTGCCATTTAAACTCTGCCATTTAAACTCTGCCATTTGAACTCTGCCATTTGAACTCTGCCATTTGAACTCTGCGATTTGAACTCTGCCATTTGAACTCTACGATTTAAACTCTGCGATTTAAACTCTGCGATTTAAACTCTGCGATTTAAACTCCGCCATTTAAACTCCACCATTTAAACTACGCCATTTAAACTCTGCCATTTAAACTCTGCCATTTGAACTCTGCCATTTAAACTCTGCCATTTAAACTCTGCCATTTAAACTCTGCCATTTAAACTCTGCCATTTAAACTCTGCCATTTAAACTCTGCGATTTAAACTCTGCGATTTAAACTCTGCGATTTAAGCTCTGCCATTTAAACTCTGCCATTTAAACTCTGCCATTTAAACTCTGCCATTTAAACTCTGCCATTTGAACTCTGCCATTTGAACTCTGCCATTTGAACTCTGCGATTTGAACTCTGCGATGTAAACTCTGCGATGTAAACTCTGCGATGTAAACTCTGCCATTTAAACTCTGCCATTTAAACTCTGCCATTTAAACTCCGCCATTTAAACTCTGCCATTTAAACTCTGCCATTTAAACTCTGCCATTTAAACTCTGCGATTTGAACTCTGCCATATAAACTCTGCGATTTAAACTCTGCGATTTAAACTCTGCGATTTAAACTCTGCGATTTAAATTCTGCGATTTGAACTCTGCGATTTGAACTCTGCCATATGAACTCTGCCATTTGAACTCTGCGATTTGAACTCTGCGATTTGAACTCTGCGATTTGAACTCTGCGATTTGAACTCTGCGATTTAAACTCTGCGATTTAAACTCTGCGATTTAAACTCTGCGATTTAAACTCTGCCATTTAAGCTCTGCCATTTAAGCTCTGCCATTAAAACTCTGCCATTTAAACTCTGCCATTTAAACTCTGCCATTTAAACTCTGCGATTTGAACTCTGCCATATAAACTCTGCGATTTGAACTCTGCGATTTAAACTCTGCGATTATAACTCTGCGATTTAAACTCTGCGATTTGAACTCTGCGATTTGAACCCTGCGATTTGAACTCTGCGATTTAAACTCTGCGATTTAAACTCTGCGATTTAAACTCTGCCATTTAAGCTCTGCCATTTAAGCTCTGCCATTTAGACTCTGCCATTTAAACTCTGCCATTTAAACTCTGCCATTTAAACTCTGCGATTTGAACTCTGCCATATAAACTCTGCGATTTAAACTCTGCGATTTAAACTCTGCGATTTAAACTCTGCGATTTAAACTCTGCGATTTGAACTCTGCGATTTGAATTCTGCCAATTGAACTCTGCGATTTGAACTCTGCCATTTAAACTCTGCCATTTAAACTCTGCCATTTAAACTCTGCCATTTAAACTCTGCCATTTAAACTCTGCCATTTAAACTCTGCCATTTAAACTCTGCCATTTAAACTCTGCCATTTAAACTCTGCCATTTAAACTCTGCCATTTAAACTCTGCCATTTAAACTCTGCGATTTAAACTCTGCGATTAAAACTCTGCGATTAAAACTCTGTCATTTAAACTCTGCCATTTAAACTCTGCCATTTAAACTCTGCCATTTAAACTCTGCCATTTAAACTTTGCCATTTAAACTCTGCCATTTAAACTCTGCCATTTAAACACTGCGATTTGAACTCTGCGATTTGAACTCTGCGATATGAAATCTGCCATTTAAACTCTGCCATTTAAACTCTGCCATTTAAACTCTGCCATTTAAACTCTGCCATTTAAACTATGCCATTTAAACTCTGCGATTTAAACTCTGCGATTTGAACTCTGCAATTTGAACTATGCCATTTGAACTATGCCATTTGAACTCTGCCATTTGAACTCTGCGATTTGAACTCTGCGATTTGAACACTGCGCTTTAAACTCTGCCATTTAAACTCTGCCATTTAAACTCTGCCATTTAAACTCTGCCATTTAAACTCTGCGATTTAAACTTTGCCATTTAAATTTTGCCATTTAAACTCTGCCATTTAAACTCTGCCATTTAAACTATGCCATTTAAACTATGCCATTTAAACTATGCCATTTAAACTATGCCATTTAAACTCTGCCATATAAACTCTGCCATATAAACTCTGCGATTTGAACTCTGCGATTTAAACTCTGCGATTTAAACTCTGCAATTTAAACTTTTGAACTCTGCGATTTGAACTCTGCGATTTGAACTCTGCCATTTGAACTCTGCGATTTAAACTCTGCGATTTAAACTCTGCGATTTAAACTCTGCGATTTAAACTCTGCCATTTAAACACTGCCATTTAAACACTGCCATTTAAACTCTACGATTTAAACTCTGCGATTTAAACTCTGCCATTCAAACTCTGCCATTTAAACTCTGCCATTTAAACTCTGCCATTTAAACTCTGCCATTTAAACTCTGCCATTTAAACTCTGCCATTTAAACTCTGCCATTTAAACTCTGCGTTTTAAACTCTGCGATTTAAACTCTGCGATTTAAACTCTGCGTTTTAAACTCTGCGATTTAAACTCTGCGATTTAAACTCTGCAATTTAAACTCTGCGATTAAAACTCTGCCATTTAAACTCTGCCATTTAAACTCTGCCATTTAAACTTTGCCACTTAAACTCTGCCATTTAAACTCTGCCATTTAAACTCTGCCATTTAAACTCTGCCATTTAAACTCTGCCATTTAAACTCTGCCATTTAAACTCTGCCATTTAAACTCTGCCATTTAAACTCTGCCATTTAAACTCTGCCATTTAAACTCTGCCATTTAAACTCTGCCATTTAAACTCTGCCATTTAAACTCTGCGATATAAAGTCTGCGATTTAAACTCTGCCATTTAAACTCTGCCATATAAACCCTGCCATATAAACTCTGCGATTTAAACTCTGCGATTTAAAGTCTGCGATTTAAACTCTGCGATTTAAACGCTGCCATTTAAACTCTGCCATTTAAACTCTGCCATATAAACTCTGCGATTTAAACTCTGCGATTTAAACTCTGTGATTTAAACTCTGCGATTTAAACTCTGCCATTTAAACTCTGCGATTTAAACTCTGCCATTTAAACCCTGCGATTTAAACTCTGCGATTAAAACTCTGTCATTTAAACTCTGCCATTTAAACTCTGCCATTTAAACTCTGCCATTTAAACTCTGCCATTTAAAATTTGCCATTTAAACTCTGCCATTTAAACTCTGCCATTTAAACACTGCGATTTGAACTCTGCGATTTGAACTCTGCGATATGAAATCTGCCATTTAAACTCTGCGATTTAAACTCTGCGATTTGAACTCTGCGATTTGAACACTGCGCTTTAAACTCTGCCATTTAAACTCTGCCATTTAAACTCTGCCATTTAAACTCTGCCATTTAAACTCTGCGATTTAAACTTTGCCATTTAAACTTTGCCATTTAAACTCTGCCATTTAAACTCTGCCATTTAAACTCTGCCATTTAAACTATGCCATTTAAACTATGCCATTTAAACTCTGCCATTTAAACTCTGCCATATAAACTCTGCCATATAAACTCTGCGATTTGAACTCTGCGATTTAAACTCTGCGATTTAAACTCTGCAATTTAAACTTTTGAACTCTGCGATTTGAACTCTGCGATTTGAACTCTGCCATTTGAACTCTGCGATTTAAACTCTGCGATTTAAACTCTGAGATTTAAACTCTGCGATTTAAACTCAGAAATTTAAACTCTGCCATTTAAACACTGCCATTTAAACTCTACGATTTAAACTCTGCGATTTAAACTCTGCCATTCAAACTCTGCCATTTAAACTCTGCCATTTAAACTCTGCCATTTAAACTCTGCCATTTAAACTCTGCCATTTAAACTCTGCCATTTAAACTCTGCCATTTAAACTCTGCCATTTAAACTCTGCGTTTTAAACTCTGCGATTTAAACTCTGCGATTTAAACTCTGCGATTTAAACTCTGCGTTTTAAACTCTGCGATTTAAACTCTGCGATTTAAACTCTGCAATTTAAACTCTGCGATTAAAACTCTGCCATTTAAACTCTGCCATTTAAACTCTGCCATTTAAACTTTGCCACTTAAACTCTGCCATTTAAACTCTGCCATTTAAACTCTGCCATTTAAACTCTGCCATTTAAACTCTGCCATTTAAACTCTGCCATTTAAACTCTGCCATTTAAACTCTGCCATTTAAACTCTGCCATTTAAACTCTGCCATTTAAACTCTGCGATATAAAGTCTGCGATTTAAACTCTGCCATTTAAACTCTGCCATATAAACCCTGCCATATAAACTCTGCGATTTAAACTCTGCAATTTGAACTTTGCCATTTGAACCTTGCCATTTGAGCTCTGCGATTTGAACTCTGCGATTTAAACTCTGCGATTTGAACTCTGCGATTTGAACTCTGCGATTTGAACTCTGCCATTTGAACTCTGCCATTTGAACTCTGCCATTTGAACTCTGCCATTTGAACTCTGGGTTTCAAACTCTGCCATTTAAACTCTGCCATTTAAACTCTGCCATTTAAACTCTGCCATATAAACTCTGCCATATAAACTCTGCGATTTGAACTCTGCGATTTGAACTCTGCGATTTAAACTCTGCGATTTAAACTCTGCGATTTAAACTCTGCGATTTGAACTCTGCGATTTGAACTCTGCCATTTGAACTCTGCCATTTGAACTCTGCGATTTAAACCCTACGATTTAAACTCTGCCATTTAAACTCTGCCATTTAAACTCTGCGATTTAAACTCTGCGATTTAAGCTCTGCGATTTAAGCTCTGCGATTTAAGCTCTGCCATTTAAGCTGTGCCATTTAAACTCTGCCATTTAAACTCTGCCATTTAAACTCTGCCATTTAAACTCTGCGATTTAAACTCTGCGATTTAAACTCTGCGATTTAAACTCTGCCATTTAAACTCTGCCATTTAAACTCTGCCATTTAAACTCTGCCATTTAAACTCTGCCATTTAAACTCTGCCATATAAACTCTGCCATTTAAACTCTGCCATTTAAACTCTGCGATTTAAACTCTGCGATTTAAACTCTGCCATTTAAACTCTGCGATTTAAACACAGCGATTTAAACTCTGCCATTTAATTCTGCCATTTAAACTCTGCCATTTAAACTCTGCCATTTAAACTCTGCCATTTAAACTATGCCATTTAAACTCTGCCATTTAAACTCTGCGATTTAAACTCTGCCATTTAAACTCTGCCATTTAAACTCTGCCATATAAACTCTAAGATTTGAATTCTGCGATTTAAACTCTGCGATTTATACTCTGCCATTTAAACTCTGCCATTTAAACTCTGCGATTTAAACTCTGCCATTTGAACTCTGCCATTTGAGCTCTGCGAATTGAACTCTGCGATTTAAACTCCGCCATTTAAACTCTGCCATTTGAACTCTGCGATTTGAGCTCTGCGATTTGAACTCTGCGATTTGAACTCTGCGATTTGAACTCTGCCATTTGAACTCTGCCATTTGAACTCTGCGATTTGAACTCTGCGATTTGAACTCTGCGATTTGAACTCTGCGATTTGAACTCTGCGATTTGAACTCTGCGATTTAAACTCTGCGATTTAAACTCTGCGATTTAAACTCTGCGATTTAAACTCTGCGATTTAAACTCCGCCATTTAAACTCCGCCATTTAAACTCCGCCATTTAAACTCTGCCATTTAAACTCTGCCATTTAAACTCTGCCATTTAAACTCTTCCATTTAAACTCTGCCATTTAAACTCTGCCATTTAAACTCTGCCATTTAAACTCTGCCATTTAAACTCTGCCATTTAAACTCTGCCATTTGAACTCTGCGATTTAAACTCTGCGATTTGAACTCTGCGATTTAAACTCTGCGATTTAAACTCTGCAATTTAAACTTTTGAACTCTGCGATTTGAACTCTGCGATTTGAACTCTGCCATTTGAACTCTGCGATTTGAACTCTGCGATTTAAACTCTGCGATTTAAACTCTGCGATTTAAACTCAGAGATTTAAACTCTGCCATTTAAACACTGCCATTTAAACTCTACGATTTAAACTCTGCGATTTAAACTCTGCCATTCAAACTCTGCCATTTAAACTCTGCCATTTAAACTCTGCCATTTAAACTCTGCCATTTAAACTCTGCCATTTAAACTCTGCCATTTAAACTCTGCCATTTAAACTCTGCCATTTAAACTCTGCGTGTTAAACTCTGCGATTTAAACTCTGCGATTTAAACTCTGCGTTTTAAACTCTGCGATTTAAACTCTGCGATTTAAACTCTGCAATTTAAACTCTGCGATTAAAACTCTGCCATTTAAACTCTGCCATTTAAACTCTGCCATTTAAACTTTGCCACTTAAACTCTGCCACTTAAACTCTGCCATTTAAACTCTGCCATTTAAACTCTGCCATTTAAACTCTGCCATTTAAACTCTGCCATTTAAACTCTGCCATTTAAACTCTGCCATTTAAACTCTGCCATTTAAACTCTGCCATTTAAACTCTGCCATTTAAACTCTGCCATTTAAACTCTGCAATATAAAGTCTGCAATATAAAGTCTGCGATTTAAACTCTGCCATTTAAACTCTGCCATATAAACCCTGCCATATAAACTCTGCGATTTAAACTATGCGATTTAAAGTCTGCGATTTAAACTCTGCGATTTAAACTCTGCCATTTAAACTCTGCCATTTAAACTCTGCGATATAAAGTCTGCGATTTAAACTCTGCCATTTAAACTCTGCCATATAAACCCTGCCATATAAACTCTGCGATTTAAAGTCTGCGATTTAAACGCTGCCATTTAAACGCTGCCATTTAAACTCTGCCATTTAAACTCTGCCATATAAACTCTGCGATTTAAACTCTGCGATTTAAACTCTGTGATTTAAACTCTGCGATTTAAACTCTGCCATTTAAACTCTGCGATTTAAACTCTGCCATTTAAACCCTGCGATTTAAACTCTGCGATTAAAACTCTGTCATTTAAACTCTGCCATTTAAACTCTGCCATTTAAACTCTGCCATTTAAACTCTGCCATTTAAAATTTGCCATTTAAACTCTGCCATTTAAACTCTGCCATTTAAACACTGCGATTTGAACTCTGCGATTTGAACTCTGCGATATGAAATCTGCCATTTAAACTCTGCGATTTAAACTCTGCGATTTGAACTCTGCGATTTGAACACTGCGCTTTAAACTCTGCCATTTAAACTCTGCCATTTAAACTCTGCCATTTAAACTCTGCCATTTAAACTCTGCGATTTAAACTTTGCCATTTAAACTTTGCCATTTAAACTTTGCCATTTAAACTCTGCCATTTAAACTCTGCCATTTAAACTCTGCCATTTAAACTATGCCATTTAAACTATGCCATTTAAACTCTGCCATTTAAACTCTGCCATATAAACTCTGCCATATAAACTCTGCGATTTGAACTCTGCGATTTAAACTCTGCGATTTAAACTCTGCAATTTAAACTTTTGAACTCTGCGATTTGAACTCTGCGATTTGAACTCTGCCATTTGAACTCTGCGATTTAAACTCTGCGATTTAAACTCTGAGATTTAAACTCTGCGATTTAAACTCAGAAATTTAAACTCTGCCATTTAAACACTGCCATTTAAACTCTACGATTTAAACTCTGCGATTTAAACTCTGCCATTCAAACTCTGCCATTTAAACTCTGCCATTTAAACTCTGCCATTTAAACTCTGCCATTTAAACTCTGCCATTTAAACTCTGCCATTTAAACTCTGCCATTTAAACTCTGCGATTTAAACTCTGCGATTTAAACTCTGCGATTTAAACTCTGCGATTTAAACTCTGCGATTTAAACTCTGCGATTTAAACTCTGCGATTTAAACTCTGCAATTTAAACTATGCGATTAAAACTCTGCCATTTAAACTCTGCCATTTAAACTCTGCCATTTAAACTTTGCCACTTAAACTCTGCCATTTAAACTCTGCGATTTAAACTCTGCGATTTAAACTCTGCGATTAAAACTCTGCCATTTGAACTCTGCCATTTGAACTCTGCCATTTGAACTCTGCCATTTGAACTCTGCCATTTGAACTCTGCCATTTGAACTCTGCGATTTGAACTCTGCGATTTGAACTCTGCGATTTGAACTCTGCGATTTGAACTCTGCGATTTGAACTCTGCGATTTAAACTCTGCGATTTAAACTCTGCGATTAAAACTCTGCGATTAAAACTCTGCCATTTAAACTCTGCCATTTGAACTCTGCCATTTGAACTCTGCCATTTGAACTCTGCCATTTGAACTCTGCCATTTGAACTCTGCCATTTGAACTCTGCCATTTGAACTCTGCCATTTAAACTCTGCCATTTAAACTCTGCCATTTAAACTCTGCCATTTAAACTCTGCCATTTAAACTCTGCCATTTAAACTCTGCCATTTAAACTCTGCAATTTAAACACTGCGATTTAAACTCTGCCATTTGAACTCTGCCATTTGAACTCTGCCATTTGAACTCTGCCATTTGAACTCTGCCATTTGAACTCTGCCATTTGAACTCTGCTATTTGAACTCTGCCATTTGAACTCTGCGATTTGAACTCAGCGATTAGAACTCAGCGATTAGAACTCTGCGATTTAAACTCTGCGATTTAAACTCTGCGATTTAAACTCTGCCATTTAAACTCTGCCATTTAAACTCTGCAATTTGAACTCTGCGATTTGAACTCTGCGATTTAAACTCTGCGATTTAAACTCTGCGATTTAAACTCTGCGATTTAAACTCTGCTATTTAAACTCTGCGATTTGAACTCTGCCATTTAAATTCTGCGATTTAAACTCTGCCATTTAAACTCTGCCATTTAAACTCTGCCATTTAAACTCTGCCATTTAAACTCTGCCATTTAAACTCTGCCATTTAAACTCTGCGATTTAAACTCTGCGATTAAAACTCTGTCATTTAAACTCTGCCATTTAAACTCTGCCATTTAAACTCTGCCATTTAAACTCTGCCATTTAAACTCTGCCATTTAAACTTTGCCATTTAAACTCTGCCATTTAAACTCTGCCATTTAAACACTGCGATTTGAACTCTGCGATTTGAACTCTGCGATATGAAATCTGCCATTTAAACTCTGCCATTTAAACTCTGCCATTTAAACTCTGCCATTTAAACTCTGCCATTTAAACTCTGCCATTTAAACTATGCCATTTAAACTCTGCGATTTAAACTCTGCAATTTGAACTATGCCATTTGAACTATGCCATTTGAACTCTGCCATTTGAACTCTGCCATTTGAACTCTGCGATTTGAACACTGCGCTTTAAACTCTGCCATTTAAACTCTGCCATTTAAACTCTGCCATTTAAACTCTGCCATTTAAACTCTGCGATTTAAACTTTGCCATTTAAACTTTGCCATTTAAACTCTGCCATTTAAACTCTGCCATTTAAACTCTGCCATTTAAACTCTGCCATTTAAACTATGCCATTTAAACTATGCCATTTAAACTCTGCCATTTAAACTCTGCCATATAAACTCTGCCATATAAACTCTGCGATTTGAACTCTGCGATTTAAACTCTGCGATTTAAACTCTGCAATTTAAACTTTTGAACTCTGCGATTTGAACTCTGCGATTTGAACTCTGCCATTTGAACTCTGCGATTTGAACTCTGCGATTTAAACTCTGCGATTTAAACTCTGCGATTTAAACTCAGAGATTTAAACTCTGCCATTTAAACACTGCCATTTAAACTCTACGATTTAAACTCTGCGATTTAAACTCTGCCATTCAAACTCTGCCATTTAAACTCTGCCATTTAAACTCTGCCATTTAAACTCTGCCATTTAAACTCTGCCATTTAAACTCTGCCATTTAAACTCTGCCATTTAAACTCTGCCATTTAAACTCTGCCATTTAAACTCTGCGTGTTAAACTCTGCGATTTAAACTCTGCGATTTAAACTCTGCGTTTTAAACTCTGCGATTTAAACTCTGCGATTTAAACTCTGCAATTTAAACTCTGCGATTAAAACTCTGCCATTTAAACTCTGCCATTTAAACTCTGCCATTTAAACTTTGCCACTTAAACTCTGCCATTTAAACTCTGCCATTTAAACTCTGCCATTTAAACTCTGCCATTTAAACTCTGCCATTTAAACTCTGCCATTTAAACTCTGCCATTTAAACTCTGCCATTTAAACTCTGCCATTTAAACTCTGCCATTTAAACTCTGCAATATAAAGTCTGCAATATAAAGTCTGCGATTTAAACTCTGCCATTTAAACTCTGCCATATAAACCCTGCCATATAAACTCTGCGATTTAAACTATGCGATTTAAAGTCTGCGATTTAAACTCTGCGATTTAAACTCTGCCATTTAAACTCTGCCATTTAAACTCTGCGATATAAAGTCTGCGATTTAAACTCTGCCATTTAAACTCTGCCATATAAACCCTGCCATATAAACTCTGCGATTTAAAGTCTGCGATTTAAACTCTGCGATTTAAACGCTGCCATTTAAACTCTGCCATTTAAACTCTGCCATATAAACTCTGCGATTTAAACTCTGCGATTTAAACTCTGTGATTTAAACTCTGCGATTTAAACTCTGCCATTTAAACTCTGCGATTTAAACTCTGCCATTTAAACCCTGCGATTTAAACTCTGCGATTAAAACTCTGTCATTTAAACTCTGCCATTTAAACTCTGCCATTTAAACTCTGCCATTTAAACTCTGCCATTTAAAATTTGCCATTTAAACTCTGCCATTTAAACTCTGCCATTTAAACTCTGCGATTTGAACTCTGCGATTTGAACTCTGCGATATGAAATCTGCCATTTAAACTCTGCGATTTAAACTCTGCGATTTGAACTCTGCGATTTGAACACTGCGATTTGAACACTGCGCTTTAAACTCTGCCATTTAAACTCTGCCATTTAAACTCTGCCATTTAAACTCTGCCATTTAAACTCTGCGATTTAAACTTTGCCATTTAAACTTTGCCATTTAAACTCTGCCATTTAAACTCTGCCATTTAAACTCTGCCATTTAAACTATGCCATTTAAACTATGCCATTTAAACTCTGCCATTTAAACTCTGCCATATAAACTCTGCCATATAAACTCTGCGATTTGAACTCTGCGATTTAAACTCTGCGATTTAAACTCTGCAATTTAAACTTTTGAACTCTGCGATTTGAACTCTGCGATTTGAACTCTGCCATTTGAACTCTGCGATTTAAACTCTGCGATTTAAACTCTGAGATTTAAACTCTGAGATTTAAACTCTGCGATTTAAACTCAGAAATTTAAACTCTGCCATTTAAACACTGCCATTTAAACTCTACGATTTAAACTCTGCGATTTAAACTCTGCCATTCAAACTCTGCCATTTAAACTCTGCCATTTAAACTCTGCCATTTAAACTCTGCCATTTAAACTCTGCCATTTAAACTCTGCCATTTAAACTCTGCGATTTAAACTCTGCGATTTAAACTCTGCGATTTAAACTCTGCGATTTAAACTCTGCGATTTAAACTCTGCGATTTAAACTCTGCGATTTAAACTCTGCGATTTAAACTCTGCGATTAAAACTCTGCCATTTAAACTCTGCCATTTAAACTCTGCCATTTAAACTCTGCCATTTAAACTTTGCCACTTAAACTCTGCCATTTAAACTCTGCGATTTAAACTCTGCGATTAAAACTCTGCCATTTGAACTCTGCCATTTGAACTCTGCCATTTGAACTCTGCCATTTGAACTCTGCCATTTGAACTCTGCCATTTGAACTCTGCCATTTGAACTCTGCGATTTGAACTCTGCGATTTGAACTCTGCGATTTGAACTCTGCGATTTAAACTCTGCGATTTAAACTCTGCGATTAAAACTCTGCGATTAAAACTCTGCCATTTAAACTCTGCCATTTGAACTCTGCCATTTGAACTCTGCCATTTGAACTCTGCCATTTGAACTCTGCCATTTGAACTCTGCCATTTGAACTCTGCCATTTGAACTCTGCCATTTGAACTCTGCCATTTAAACTCTGCCATTTAAACTCTGCCATTTAAACTCTGCCATTTAAACTCTGCCATTTAAACTCTGCCATTTAAACTCTGCAATTTAAACACTGCGATTTAAACTCTGCCATTTGAACTCTGCCATTTGAACTCTGCCATTTGAACTCTGCCATTTGAACTCTGCCATTTGAACTCTGCCATTTGAACTCTGCCATTTGAACTCTGCCATTTGAACTCTGCGATTTGAACTCTGCCATTTAAACTCTGCCATTTAAACTCTGCCATTTAAACTCTGCAATTTGAACTCTGCGATTTGAACTCTGCGATTTGAACTCTGCGATTTAAACTCTGCGATTTAAACTCTGCGATTTAAACTCTGCGATTTAAACTCTGCGATTTAAACTCTGCCATTTAAACTCTGCCATTTAAACTCTGCCATTTAAACTCTGCCATTTAAACTCTGCCATTTAAACTCTGCCATTTAAACTCTGCCATTTAAACTCTGCCATTTAAACTCTGCCATTTAAACTCTGCCATTTAAACTCTGCCATTTAAACTCTGCCATTTAAACTCTGCGATTTAAACTCTGCTATTTAAACTCTGCGATTTAAACTCTGCCATTTGAACTCTGCCATTTGAACTCTGCCATTTGAACTCTGCCATTTGAACTCTGCGATTTGAACTCTGCGATTTAAACTCTGCGAATTAAACTCTGCGATTTAAACTCTGCGATTTACACTCTGCGATTTACACTCTGCGATTAAAACTCTGCCATTTAAACTCTGCCATTTAAACTCTGCCATTTAAACTCTGCCATTTAAACTCTGCCATATAAACTCTGCCATATAAACTCTGCCATATAACCCCTGCGATTTGAACTCTGCGATTTAAACTCTGCGATTTGAACTCTGCGATTTGAACTCTGCCATTTAAACTCTGCCATTTAAACTCTGCCATTTAAACTCTGCAATTTAAACTCTGCGATTTAAACTCTGCGATTTAATCTCTGCCATTTAAACTCTGCCATTTAAACTCTGCCATTTAAACTCTGCCATATAAACTCTGCAATTTAAACTCTGCCATTTAAACTCTGCGATTTGAACTCTGCGATTTAAACTCTGCCATATAAACTCTGCGATTTAAACTCTGCGATTTAAACTCTGCGATTTGAACTCTGACATTTGAACTCTGCGATTTGAACTCTGCGATTTGAACTCTGCCATTTAAACTCTGCCATTTAAACTCTGCCATTTAAACTCTGCCATTTAAACTCTGCCATTTAAACTCTGCCATTTAAACTCTGCCATTTAAACTCTGCCATTTAAACTCTGCCATTTAAACTCTGCTATATAAACTCTGCCATATAAACTCTGCCATATAAACCCTGCGATTTAAACTCTGCGATTTAAACTCTGCCATTTAAACTCTGCCATTTGAACTCTGCCATTTGAACTCTGCCATTTGAACTCTGCCATTTGAACTCTGCCATTTGAACTCTGCCATTTGAACTCTGCCATTTGAACTCTGCCATTTGAACTCAGCCATTTAAACTCTGCCATTTAAACTCTGCGATTTAAACTCTGCGATTTAAACTCTGCGATTTAAATTCTGCGATTTAAACTATGCGATTAAAACTCTGCAATTTAAACTCTGCCATTTAAACTCTGCCATTTAAACTCTGCCATTTGAACTCTGCCATTTGAACTCTGCCATTTGAACTCTGCTATTTGAACTCTGCCATTTGAACTCTGCCATTTGAACTCTGCCATTTGAACTCTGCCATTTGAACTCTGCCATTTGAACTCTGCAATTTGAACTCAGCGATTTGAACTCTGCGATTTGAACTCTGCGATTTAAACTCTGTGATTTAAACTCTGCGATTTAAACTCTGCGATTTAAACTCTGCAATTTAAACTCTGCCATTTAAACTCTGCCATTTGAACTCTGCGATTTGAACTCTGCGATTTGAACTCTGTGATTTAAACTCTGCGATTTAAACTCTGCGATTTAAACTTTGCGATTTGAACTCTGCGATTTGAATTCTGCGATTTGAATTCTGCGATTTAAACTCTGCGATTTAAACTCTGCGATTTGAACTCTGCGATTTGAACTCTGCCATTTAAACTCTGCCATTTAAACTCTGCCATTTAAACACTTCCATTTAAACTCTGACATTTAAACTCTGCCATTTAAACTCTGCCATTTAAACTCTGCCATTTAAACTCTGCCATTTAAACTCTGCCATTTAAACTCTGCCATTTAAACTCTGCCACTAAAACTCTGCCATATAAACTCTGCCATATAAACCCTGCGATTTGAACTCTGCAATTTATACTCTGCGATTTAAACTCTGCCATTTGAACTCTGCCATTTGAACTCTGCCATTTGAACTCTGCGATTTGAACTCTGCGATTTGAACTCTGCGATTTAAACTCTGCGATTTAAACTCTGCCATTTAAACTCTGCCATTTAAACTCTGCCATTTAAACTCTGCCATTTAAACTCTGCCATTTAAACTCTGCCATTTGAACTCTGCCATTTAAACTCTGCCATTTAAACTCTGCCATTTAAACTCTGCCATTTAAACTCTGCCACTTAAACTCTGCCATATAAACTCTGCCATATAAACCCTGCGATTTGAACTCTGCGATTTATACTCTGCGATTTAAACTCTGCGATTTAAACTCTGCCATTTGAACTCTGCGATTTGAACTCTGCGATTTGAACTCTGCGATTTGAACTCTGCGATTTAAACTCTGCGATTTAAACTCTGCCATTTAATCTCTGCCATTTAAACTCTGCCATTTAAACTCTGCCATTTAAACTCTGCCATTTAAACTCTGCCATTTAAACTCTGCCATTTAAACTCTGCCATATAAACTCTGCCATATAAACTCTGCGATTTGAACTCTGCGATTTGAACTCTGACATTTAAACTCTGCCATTTAAACTCTGCCATTTAAACTCTGCCATTTAAACTCTGCGATTTAAACTCTGCCATATAAACTCTGCCATATAAACTCTGCGATTTAAACTCTGCGATTTGAACTCTGCCATTTGAACTCTGAGATTTGAACTCTGCGATTTGAACTCTGCAATTTGAACTCTGCCATTTAAACTCTGCCATTTAAACTCTGCCATTTAAACTCTGCCATTTAAACTCTGCCATTTAAACTCTGCCATTTAAACTCTGCCATTTAAACTCTGCCATTTAAACTCTGCGATTTAAACTCTGCGATTTAAACTCTGCGATTTAAACTCTGCCATTTGAACTCTGCCATTTGAACTCTGCGATTTGAACTCTGCGATTTGAACTCTGCGATTTGAACTCTGCGATTTAAACTCTGCGATTTAAACTCTGCCATTTGAACTCTGCGATTTGAACTCTGCGATTTGAACTCTGCGATTTAAACACTGCGATTCAAACTCTGCGATTTAAACTCAGCCATTTAAACTCTGCCATTTAAACTCTGCCATTTAAACACTACCATATAAACTCTTCCATATAAACTCTGCCATATAATCCCTGCGATTTGAACTCTGCGATTTAAACTCTGCGATTTAAACTCTGCCATTTGAACTCTGCCATTTGAACTCTGCCATTTGAACTCTGCCATTTGAACTCTGCCATTTGAACTCTGCCATTTGAACTCTGCGATTTGAACTCTGCCATTTAAACTCTGCCATTTAAACTCTGCGATTTAAACTCTGCGATTTAAATTCTGCGATTTAAACTCTGCGATTTAAAATATGCGATTAAAACTCTGCCATTTAAACTCTGCCATTTAAACTCTGCCATTTAAACTCTGCCATTTAAACTCTGCCATTTAAACTCTGCCATTTAAACTCTGCCATTTAAACTCTGCCATTTAAACTCTGCCATTTAAACTATGCGATTAAAACTCTGCATTTAAACTCTGCCATTTAAACTCTGCCATTTAAACTCTGCCATTTAAACTCTGCCATTTAAACTCTGCCATTTAAACTCTGCCATTTAAACTCTGCGATCTAAACTCTGCGATCTAAATTCTGCGATTTAAACTCTGCGATTTAAAATATGCGATTAAAACTCTGCCATTTAAACTCTGCCATTTAAACTCTGCCATTTAAACTCTGCCATTTAAACTCTGCCATTTAAACTCTGCCATTTAAACTCTGCCATTTAAACTCTGCCATTTGAAATCTGCCATTTGAAATCTGCCATATAAACTCTGCCATATAAACTCTGCCATATAAACTCTGCCATTTAAACTCTGCCATTTAAACTCTGCCATTTAAACTCTGCCATTTAAACTCTGCATTTAAACTCTGCATTTAAACTCTGCCATTTAAACTCTGCCATTTTAACTCTGCCATTTAAACTCTGCCATTTAAACTCTGCCATTTAAACTCTGCCATTTAAACTCTGCGATTTGAACTCTGCCATATAAACTCTGCCATATAAACTCTGCGATTTAAACTCTGCGATTATAACTCTGCGATTTAAACTCTGCGATTTAAACTCTGCGATTTAAACTCTGCGATTTGAACTCTGCCAATTGAACTCTGCCAATTGAACTCTGCAATTTGAACTCTGCGATTTGAACTCTGCCATTTAAACTCTGCCATTTAAACTCTGCCATTTAAACTCTGCCATTTAAACTCTGCCATTTAAACTCTGCCATTTAAATTCTGCGATTTAAACTCAGCGATTTAAACTCTGCCATTTAAACTCTGCCATTTAAACTCTGCCATTTAAACTCTGCCATTTAAACTCTGCGATTTAAACTCTGCGATTTAAACTCTGCCATTTAAACTCTGCGATTTAAACTCTGCCATTTAAACTCTGCCATTTAAACTCTGCCATTTAAACTCTGTGATTAAAACTCTGCCATTTAAACTCTGCCATTTAAACTCTGCCATTTAAACTCTGCCATTTAAACTCTGCCATTTAAACTCTGCCATTTAAACTCTGCCATTTAAACTCTGCCATTTAAACTCTGCGATTTAAACACTGCGATTTGAACTCTGCAATTTGAACTCTGCGATTTGAAATCTGCCATTTAAACTCTGCCATTTAAACTCTGCCATTTAAACTCTGCCATTTAAACTATGCCATTTAAACTATGCCATTTAAACTCTGCGATTTAAACTCTGCGATTTGAACTCTGCAATTTGAACTATGCCATTTGAACTATGCCATTTGAACTCTGCCATTTGAACTCTGCCATTTGAACTCTGCCATTTGAACACTGCGATTTGAACTCTGCGCTTTAAACTCTGCCATTTAAACTCTGCCATTTAAACTCTGCCATTTAAACTCTGCGATTTAAAATCTGCGATTTAAACTCTGCGATTTGAACTCTGCGATTTGAACTCTGCCATTTGAACTCTGCCATTTGAACTCTGCGATTTGAGTTCTGCGATTTGAACTCTGCGATTTGAACTCTGCGATTTAAACTCATTTAAACTCTACGATTTAAACTCTGCAATTTAAACTCTGCGATTTAAACTCTGCGATTTAATATCTGCCATTTAAACTCTGCGATTTAAACTCTGCGATTTAAGCTCTGCGATTTAAGCTCTGCCATTTAAGCTCTGCCATATAAAACTCTGCCATTTAAACTCTGCCATATTAACTCTGCCATTTAAACTCTGCCATTTGAACTCTGCGATTTAAACTCTGCGATTTAAACTCTGCGATTTAAACTCTGCCATTTAAACTCTGCCATTTAAACTCTGCCATTTAAACTCTGCGATTTAAACTCTGCCATTTAAACTCTGCGATTTAAACTCTGCGATTTAAACTTTGCCATTTAAACTCTGCCATTTAAACTCTGCCATTTAAACTCTGCCATTTAAACTCTGTCATTTAAACTATGCCATTTAAACTCTGCCATTTAAACTCTGCCATATAAACTCTGCCATATAAACTCTGCGATTTGAACTCTGCGATTTAAACTCTGCTATTTAAACTCTGCAATTTAAACTTTTGAACTCTGCGATTTGAACTCTGCGATTTGAACTCTGCGATTTGAACTCTGCCATTTGAACTCTGCGATTTGAACTCTGTGATTTAAACTCTGCGATTTAAACTCTGCGATTTAAACTCAGAGATTTAAACTCTGCCATTTAAACACTGCCATTTAAACTCTGCGATTTAAACTCTGCGATTTAAACTCTGCGATTTAAACTCTGCGATTTAAACTCTGCCATTTAAACTCTGCCATTTAAACTCTGCCATTTAAACTCTGCGATTTAAACTCTGCGATTTAAACTCTGCGATTTAAACTCTGCGATTTAAACTCTGCGGTTTAAACTCTGCGATTTAAACTCTGCGATTTAAACTCTGCGATTTAAACTCTGCCATTTAAACCCTGCGATTTAAACCCTGCGATTTAAACTCTGCGTTTTAAACTCTACCATTTAAACTCTGCCATTTAAACTCTGCCATTTAAACTCTGCCATTTAAAGTCTGCGATTTAAACTCTGCGATTTAAAGTCTGCGATTTAAACTCTGCGATTTGAACTTTGCCATTTGAACCTTGCCATTTGAGCTCTGCGATTTGAACTCTGCGATTTGAACTCTGCGATTTAAACTCTGCAATTTAAACCCTGCGATTTGAACTCTGCCATTTGAACTCTGCCATTTGAACTCTGCCATTTGAACTCTGCCATTTGAACTCTGCCATTTGAACTCTGCCATTTAAGCTCTGCCATTTAAACTCTGCGATTTAAGCTCTGCCATTTAAACTCTGCGATTGAAACTCTGCGATTTAAACTCTGCCATTTAAACTCTGCCATTTAAACTCTGCCATTTAAACTCTGACATATAAACTCTGCCATATAAACTCTGGGATTTGAACTCTGCGATTTAAACTCTGCGATTTAAACTCTGCGATTTAAACTCTGCGATTTAAACTCTGCGATTTGAACTCTGCCATTTGAACTCTGCCATTTGAACTCTGCCATTTGAACTCTGCCATTTGAACTCTACGATTTAAACTCTGCGATTTAAACTCTGCCATTTAAACTCTGCCATTTAAACTCTGCCATTTAAACTCTGCCATTTAAGCTCTGCGATTTAAGCTCTGCCATTTAAGCTCTGCCATTTAAACTCTGCCATTTAAACTCTGCCATTTGAACTCTGCGATTTAAACTCTGCGATTTAAACTCTGCCATTTAAACTCTGCCATTTAAACTCTGCGATTTAAACTCTGCCATTTAAACTCTGAGATTTAAACTCTGCGATTTAAACTCTGCCATTTAAACTCTGCGATTTAAACTCTGCCATTTAAACTCTGCCATTTAAACTCTGCCATTTAAACTCTGCCATTTAAACTCTGCCATTTAAACTCTGCGATTTAAACTCTGCCATTTAAACTCTGCCATTTAAACTCTGCGATTTAAACTCAGCGATTTAAACTCTGCCATTTAAATCTGCCATTTAAACTCTGCCATTTAAACTATGCCATTTAAACTCTGCCATTTAAACTCTGCCATTTAAACTCTGCCATTTAAACTCTGCCATTTAAACTCTGCCATATAAACTCTAAGATTTGAATTCTGCGAATTAAACTCTGCGATTTAAACTCTGCCATTTAAACTCTGCGATTTAAACTCTGCGATTTGAACTCTGCCATTTGAACTCTGCCATTTGAGCTCTGCGAATTGAACTCTGCGATTTGAACTCTGCCATTTAAACTCTGCCATTTAAACTCTGCCATTTAAACTCTGCCATTTAAACTCTGCCATTTAAACTCTGCCATTTAAACTCTGCCATTTGAACTCTGCCATTTGAACTCTGCCATTTGAACTCTGCGATTTGAACTCTGCCATTTGAACTCTGCCATTTGAACTCTACGATTTAAACTCTGCGATTTAAACTCTGCGATTTAAACTCTGCGATTTAAACTCCGCCATTTAAACTCCACCATTTAAACTCCGCCATTTAAACTCTGCCATTTAAACTCTGCCATTTGAACTCTGCCATTTAAACTCTGCCATTTAAACTCTGCCATTTAAACTCTGCCATTTAAACTCTGCCATTTAAACTCTGCCATTTAAACTCTGCGATTTAAACTCTGCGATTTAAGCTCTGCCATTTAAACTCTGCCATTTAAACTCTGCCATTTGAACTCTGCCATTTGAACTCTGCCATTTGAACTCTGCCATTTGAACTCTGCGATTTGAACTCTGCGATGTAAACTCTGCGATGTAAACTCTGCGATGTAAACTCTGCCATTTAAACTCTGCCATTTAAACTCTGCCATTTAAACTCCGCCATTTAAACTCTGCCATTTAAACTCTGCCATTTAAACTCTGCCATTTAAACTCTGCGATTTGAACTCTGCCATATAAACTCTGCGATTTAAACTCTGCGATTTAAACTCTGCGATTTAAACTCTGCGATTTAAATTCTGCGATTTGAACTCTGCGATTTGAACTCTGCCATATGAACTCTGCCATTTGAACTCTGCGATTTGAACTCTGCGATTTGAACTCTGCGATTTGAACTCTGCGATTTGAACTCTGCGATTTAAACTCTGCGATTTAAACTCTGCGATTTAAACTCTGCGATTTAAACTCTGCCATTTAAGCTCTGCCATTTAAGCTCTGCCATTAAAACTCTGCCATTTAAACTCTGCCATTTAAACTCTGCCATTTAAACTCTGCGATTTGAACTCTGCCATATAAACTCTGCGATTTGAACTCTGCGATTTAAACTCTGCGATTATAACTCTGCGATTTAAACTCTGCGATTTGAACTCTGCGATTTGAACCCTGCGATTTGAACTCTGCGATTTAAACTCTGCGATTTAAACTCTGCGATTTAAACTCTGCCATTTAAGCTCTGCCATTTAAGCTCTGCCATTTAGACTCTGCCATTTAAACTCTGCCATTTAAACTCTGCCATTTAAACTCTGCGATTTGAACTCTGCGATTTGAACTCTGCCATATAAACTCTGCGATTTAAACTCTGCGATTTAAACTCTGCGATTTAAACTCTGCGATTTAAACTCTGCGATTTGAACTCTGCGATTTGAATTCTGCCAATTGAACTCTGCGATTTGAACTCTGCCATTTAAACTCTGCCATTTAAACTCTGCCATTTAAACTCTGCCATTTAAACTCTGCCATTTAAACTCTACCATTTAAACTCTGCCATTTTAAACTCTGCCATTTAAACTCTGCCATTTAAACTCTGCCATTTAAACTCTGCGATTTAAACTCTGCGATTAAAACTCTGCGATTAAAACTCTGTCATTTAAACTCTGCCATTTAAACTCTGCCATTTAAACTCTGCCATTTAAACTCTGCCATTTAAACTTTGCCATTTAAACTCTGCCATTTAAACTCTGCCATTTAAACACTGCGATTTGAACTCTGCGATTTGAACTCTGCGATTTGAACTCTGCGATATGAAATCTGCCATTTAAACTCTGCCATTTAAACTCTGCCATTTAAACTCTGCCATTTAAACTCTGCCATTTAAACTATGCCATTTAAACTCTGCGATTTAAACTCTGCGATTTAAACTCTGCCATTTGAACTATGCCATTTGAACTCTGCCATTTGAACTCTGCGATTTGAACTCTGCGATTTGAACACTGCGCTTTAAACTCTGCCATTTAAACTCTGCCATTTAAACTCTGCCATTTAAACTCTGCCATTTAAACTCTGCCATTTAAACTCTGCGATTTAAACTTTGCCATTTAAATTTTGCCATTTAAACTCTGCCATTTAAACTCTGCCATTTAAACTCTGCCATTTAAACTATGCCATTTAAACTATGCCATTTAAACTATGCCATTTAAACTCTGCCATATAAACTCTGCCATATAAACTCTGCGATTTGAACTCTGCGATTTAAACTCTGCGATTTAAACTCTGCAATTTAAACTTTTGAACTCTGCGATTTGAACTCTGCGATTTGAACTCTGCCATTTGAACTCTGCGATTTAAACTCTGCGATTTAAACTCTGCGATTTAAACTCTGCGATTTAAACTCAGAGATTTAAACTCTGCCATTTAAACACTGCCATTTAAACTCTACGATTTAAACTCTGCGATTTAAACTCTGCCATTCAAACTCTGCCATTTAAACTCTGCCATTTAAACTCTGCCATTTAAACTCTGCCATTTAAACTCTGCCATTTAAACTCTGCCATTTAAACTCTGCCATTTAAACTCTGCCATTTAAACTCTGCGATTTAAACTCTGCGATTTAAACTCTGCGTTTTAAACTCTGCGTTTTAAACTCTGCGATTTAAACTCTGCGATTTAAACTCTGCAATTTAAACTCTGCGATTTAAACTCTGCGATTAAAACTCTGCCATTTAAACTCTGCCATTTAAACTCTGCCATTTAAACTTTGCCACTTAAACTCTGCCATTTAAACTCTGCCATTTAAACTCTGCCATTTAAACTCTGCCATTTAAACTCTGCCATTTAAACTCTGCCATTTAAACTCTGCCATTTAAACTCTGCCATTTAAACTCTGCCATTTAAACTCTGCCATTTAAACTCTGCGATATAAAGTCTGCGATTTAAACTCTGCCATTTAAACTCTGCCATATAAACCCTGCCATATAAACTCTGCGATTTAAACTCTGCGATTTAAAGTCTGCGATTTAAACTCTGCGATTTAAACGCTGCCATTTAAACTCTGCCATTTAAACTCTGCCATATAAACTCTGCGATTTAAACTCTGCGATTTAAACTCTGTGATTTAAACTCTGCGATTTAAACTCTGCCATTTAAACTCTGCGATTTAAACTCTGCCATTTAAACCCTGCGATTTAAACTCTGCGATTAAAACTCTGCCATTTAAACTCTGCCATTTAAACTCTGCCATTTAAACTCTGCCATTTAAAATTTGCCATTTAAACTCTGCCATTTAAACTCTGCCATTTAAACACTGCGATTTGAACTCTGCGATTTGAACTCTGCGATATGAAATCTGCCATTTAAACTCTGCGATTTAAACTCTGCGATTTGAACTCTGCGATTTGAACACTGCGCTTTAAACTCTGCCATTTAAACTCTGCCATTTAAACTCTGCGATTTGAACTCTGCCATTTGAACTCTGCCATTCAAACTCTGCCATTTAAACTCTGCCATTTAAACTCTGCCATTTAAACTCTGCCATTTAAACTCTGCCATTTAAACTCTGCCATTTAAACTCTGCCATTTAAACTCTGCCATTTAAACTCTGCAATTTAAACTTTTGAACTCTGCGATTTGAACTCTGCGATTTGAACTCTGCCATTTGAACTCTGCGATTTAAACTCTGCGATTTAAACTCTGAGATTTAAACTCAGAAATTTAAACTCTGCCATTTAAACACTGCCATTTAAACACTGCGATTTAAACTCTGCCATTCAAACTCTGCCATTCAAACTCTGCCATTTAAACTCTGCCATTTAAACTCTGCCATTTAAACTCTGCCATTTAAACTCTGCCATTTAAACTCTGCCATTTAAACTCTGCCATTTAAACTCTGCGATTTAAACTCTGCGATTTAAACTCTGCGATTTAAACTCTGCGATTTAAACTCTGCGTTTTAAACTCTGCGTTTTAAACTCTGCGATTTAAACTCTGCGATTTAAACTCTGCAATTTAAACTCTGCGATTAAAACTCTGCCATTTAAACTCTGCCATTTAAACTCTGCCATTTAAACTTTGCCACTTAAACTCTGCCATTTAAACTCTGCCATTTAAACTCTGCCATTTAAACTCTGCCATTTAAACTCTGCCATTTAAACTCTGCCATTTAAACTCTGCCATTTAAACTCTGCCATTTAAACTCTGCCATTTAAACTCTGCCATTTAAACTCTGCGATATAAAGTCTGCGATTTAAACTCTGCCATTTAAACTCTGCCATATAAACCCTGCCATATAAACTCTGCGATTTAAACTCTGCGATTTAAAGTCTGCGATTTAAACTCTGCGATTTAAACTCTGCCATTTAAACTCTGCCATTTAAACTCTGCCATATAAACTCTGCGATTTAAACTCTGCGATTTAAACTCTGCGATTTAAACTCTGCCATTTAAACTCTGCGATTTAAACTCTGCCATTTAAACTCTGGGATTTAAACTCAGCGATTTAAACTCTGCCATTTAATTCTGCCATTTAAACTCTGCCATTTAAACTCTGCCATTTAAACTCTGCCATTTAAACTCTGCGATTTAAACTCTGCCATTTAAACTCTGCCATTTAAACTCTGCCATTTAAACTCTGCCATTTAAACTCTGCCATTTGAACTCTGCCATTTGAACTCTGCCATTTGAACTCTGCGATGTAAACTCTGCGATGTAAACTCTGCGATGTAAACTCTGCGATGTAAACTCTGCCATTTAAACTCTGCCATTTAAACTCTGCCATTTAAACTCCGCCATTTAAACTCTGCCATTTAAACTCTGCCATTTAAACTCTGCCATTTAAACTCTGCGATTTGAACTCTGCCATATAAACTCTGCGATTTAAACTCTGCGATTTAAACTCTGCGATTTAAACTCTGCGATTTAAATTCTGCGATTTGAACTCTGCGATTTGAACTCTGCCATATGAACTCTGCCATTTGAACTCTGCGATTTGAACTCTGCGATTTGAACTCTGCGATTTGAACTCTGCGATTTGAACTCTGCGATTTAAACTCTGCGATTTAAACTCTGCGATTTAAACTCTGCGATTTAAACTCTGCCATTTAAGCTCTGCCATTTAAGCTCTGCCATTAAAACTCTGCCATTTAAACTCTGCCATTTAAACTCTGCCATTTAAACTCTGCGATTTGAACTCTGCCATATAAACTCTGCGATTTGAACTCTGCGATTTAAACTCTGCGATTATAACTCTGCGATTTAAACTCTGCGATTTGAACTCTGCGATTTGAACCCTGCGATTTGAACTCTGCGATTTAAACTCTGCGATTTAAACTCTGCGATTTAAACTCTGCCATTTAAGCTCTGCCATTTAAGCTCTGCCATTTAGACTCTGCCATTTAAACTCTGCCATTTAAACTCTGCCATTTAAACTCTGCGATTTGAACTCTGCCATATAAACTCTGCGATTTAAACTCTGCGATTTAAACTCTGCGATTTAAACTCTGCGATTTAAACTCTGCGATTTGAACTCTGCGATTTGAATTCTGCCAATTGAACTCTGCGATTTGAACTCTGCCATTTAAACTCTGCCATTTAAACTCTGCCATTTAAACTCTGCCATTTAAACTCTGCCATTTAAACTCTGCCATTTAAACTCTGCCATTTAAACTCTGCCATTTAAACTCTGCCATTTAAACTCTGCCATTTAAACTCTGCGATTTAAACTCTGCGATTAAAACTCTGCGATTAAAACTCTGCGATTTAAACTCTGCCATTTAAACTCTGCCATTTAAACTCTGCCATTTAAACTTTGCCATTTAAACTCTGCCATTTAAACTCTGCCATTTAAACACTGCGATTTGAACTCTGCGATTTGAACTCTGCGATATGAAATCTGCCATTTAAACTCTGCCATTTAAACTCTGCCATTTAAACTCTGCCATTTAAACTCTGCCATTTAAACTATGCCATTTAAACTCTGCGATTTAAACTCTGCGATTTGAACTCTGCAATTTGAACTATGCCATTTGAACTATGCCATTTGAACTCTGCCATTTGAACTCTGCGATTTGAACTCTGCGATTTGAACACTGCGCTTTAAACTCTGCCATTTAAACTCTGCCATTTAAACTCTGCCATTTAAACTCTGCCATTTAAACTCTGCGATTTAAACTTTGCCATTTAAATTTTGCCATTTAAACTCTGCCATTTAAACTCTGCCATTTAAACTCTGCCATTTAAACTATGCCATTTAAACTATGCCATTTAAACTATGCCATTTAAACTATGCCATTTAAACTCTGCCATATAAACTCTGCCATATAAACTCTGCGATTTGAACTCTGCGATTTAAACTCTGCGATTTAAACTCTGCAATTTAAACTTTTGAACTCTGCGATTTGAACTCTGCGATTTGAACTCTGCCATTTGAACTCTGCGATTTAAACTCTGCGATTTAAACTCTGCGATTTAAACTCTGCGATTTAAACTCAGAGATTTAAACTCTGCCATTTAAACACTGCCATTTAAACTCTACGATTTAAACTCTGCGATTTAAACTCTGCCATTCAAACTCTGCCATTTAAACTCTGCCATTTAAACTCTGCCATTTAAACTCTGCCATTTAATCTCTGCCATTTAAACTCTGCCATTTAAACTCTGCCATTTAAACTCTGCGTTTTAAACTCTGCGATTTAAACTCTGCGATTTAAACTCTGCGTTTTAAACTCTGCGATTTAAACTCTGCGATTTAAACTCTGCAATTTAAACTCTGCGATTAAAACTCTGCCATTTAAACTCTGCCATTTAAACTCTGCCATTTAAACTTTGCCACTTAAACTCTGCCATTTAAACTCTGCCATTTAAACTCTGCCATTTAAACTCTGCCATTTAAACTCTGCCATTTAAACTCTGCCATTTAAACTCTGCCATTTAAACTCTGCCATTTAAACTCTGCCATTTAAACTCTGCCATTTAAACTCTGCCATTTAAACTCTGCCATTTAAACTCTGCGATATAAAGTCTGCGATTTAAACTCTGCCATTTAAACTCTGCCATATAAACCCTGCCATATAAACTCTGCGATTTAAACTCTGCGATTTAAAGTCTGCGATTTAAACTCTGCGATTTAAACGCTGCCATTTAAACTCTGCCATTTAAACTCTGCCATATAAACTCTGCGATTTAAACTCTGCGATTTAAACTCTGTGATTTAAACTCTGTGATTTAAACTCTGCCATTTAAACTCTGCGATTTAAACTCTGCCATTTAAACCCTGCGATTTAAACCCTGCGATTTAAACTCTGCGATTAAAACTCTGTCATTTAAACTCTGCCATTTAAACTCTGCCATTTAAACTCTGCCATTTAAAATTTGCCATTTAAACTCTGCCATTTAAACTCTGCCATTTAAACACTGCGATTTGAACTCTGCGATTTGAACTCTGCGATATGAAATCTGCCATTTAAACTCTGCGATTTAAACTCTGCGATTTGAACTCTGCGATTTGAACACTGCGCTTTAAACTCTGCCATTTAAACTCTGCCATTTAAACTCTGCCATTTAAACTCTGCCATTTAAACTTTGCCATTTAAACTTTGCCATTTAAACTCTGCCATTTAAACTCTGCCATTTAAACTCTGCCATTTAAACTATGCCATTTAAACTATGCCATTTAAACTCTGCCATTTAAACTCTGCCATATAAACTCTGCCATATAAACTCTGCGATTTGAACTCTGCGATTTAAACTCTGCGATTTAAACTCTGCAATTTAAACTTTTGAACTCTGCGATTTGAACTCTGCGATTTGAACTCTGCCATTTGAACTCTGCGATTTAAACTCTGCGATTTAAACTCAGAAATTTAAACTCTGCCATTTAAACACTGCCATTTAAACTCTACGATTTAAACTCTGCGATTTAAACTCTGCCATTCAAACTCTGCCATTTAAACTCTGCCATTTAAACTCTGCCATTTAAACTCTGCCATTTAAACTCTGCCATTTAAACTCTGCCATTTAAACTCTGCGTTTTAAACTCTGCGATTTAAACTCTGCGATTTAAACTCTGCGATTTAAACTCTGCGTTTTAAACTCTGCGATTTAAACTCTGCGATTTAAACTCTGCAATTTAAACTCTGCGATTAAAACTCTGCCATTTAAACTCTGCCATTTAAACTCTGCCATTTAAACTTTGCCACTTAAACTCTGCCATTTAAACTCTGCCATTTAAACTCTGCCATTTAAACTCTGCCATTTAAACTCTGCCATTTAAACTCTGCCATTTAAACTCTGCCATTTAAACTCTGCCATTTAAACTCTGCCATTTAAACTCTGCGATATAAAGTCTGCGATTTAAACTCTGCCATTTAAACTCTGCCATTTAAACTCTGCCATATAAACCCTGCCATATAAACTCTGCGATTTAAACTCTGCGATTTAAACTCTGCCATTTAAACTCTGCCATTTAAACTCTGCCATTTAAACTCTGCCATATAAACTCTGCCATATAAACTCTGCGATTTAAACTCTGCGATTTAAACTCTGTGATTTAAACTCTGCGATTTAAACTCTGCCATTTAAACTCTGCGATTTAAACTCTGCCATTTAAACTCTGGGATTTAAACTCAGCGATTTAAACTCTGCCATTTAATTCTGCCATTTAAACTCTGCCATTTAAACTCTGCCATTTAAACTCTGCCATTTAAACTCTGCGATTTAAACACTGCGATTTAAACTCTGCCATTTAAACTCTGCCATATAAACTCTAAGATTTGAATTCTGCGATTTAAACTCTGCGATTTAAACTCTGCGATTTAAACTCTGCGATTTAAACTCTGCGATTTAAACTCTGCAATTTGAACTTTGCCATTTGAACCTTGCCATTTGAGCTCTGCGATTTGAACTCTGCGATTTAAACTCTGCGATTTGAACTCTGCGATTTGAACTCTGCCATTTGAACTCTGCCATTTGAACTCTGCCATTTGAACTCTGCCATTTGAACTCTGCCATTTGAACTCTGCCATTTGAACTCTGCGATTTAAACTCTGGGTTTCAAACTCTGCCATTTAAACTCTGCCATTTAAACTCTGCCATTTAAACTCTGCCATATAAACTCTGCCATATAAACTCTGCGATTTGAACTCTGCGATTTGAACTCTGCGATTTAAACTCTGCGATTTAAACTCTGCGATTTAAACTCTGCGATTTGAACTCTGCGATTTGAACTCTGCCATTTGAACTCTGCCATTTGAACTCTGCGATTTAAACCCTACGATTTAAACTCTGCCATTTAAACTCTGCGATTTAAACTCTGCGATTTAAACTCTGCGATTTAAGCTCTGCGATTTAAGCTCTGCCATTTAAGCTGTGCCATTTAAACTCTGCCATTTAAACTCTGCCATTTGAACTCTGCGATTTGAACTCTGCGATTTAAACTCTGCGATTTAAACTCTGCCATTTAAACTCTGCGATTTAAACTCTGCCATTTAAACTCTGCGATTTAAACTCTGCGATTTAAACTCTGCGATTTAAACTCTGCGATTTAAACTCTGCGATTTAAACTCTGCCATTTAAACTCTGCGATTTAAACTCTGCCATATAAACTCTGCCATTTAAACTCTGCCATTTAAACTCTGCCATTTAAACTCTGCGATTTAAACTCTGCGATTTAAACTCTGCCATTTAAACTCTGCGATTTAAACACAGCGATTTAAACTCTGCCATTTAATTCTGCCATTTAAACTCTGCCATTTAAACTCTGCCATTTAAACTATGCCATTTAAACTCTGCCATTTAAACTCTGCGATTTAAACTCTGCGATTTAAACTCTGCGATTTAAACTCTGCCATTTAAACTCTGCCATATAAACTCTAAGATTTGAATTCTGCGATTTAAACTCTGCGATTTATACTCTGCCATTTAAACTCTGCCATTTAAACTCTGCGATTTAAACTCTGCCATTTGAACTCTGCCATTTGAGCTCTGCGAATTGAACTCTGCGATTTAAACTCCGCCATTTAAACTCTGCCATTTGAACTCTGCGATTTGAGCTCTGCGATTTGAACTCTGCGATTTGAACTCTGCGATTTGAACTCTGCGATTTGAACTCTGCGATTTGAACTCTGCGATTTGAACTCTGCGATTTGAACTCTGCGATTTGAACTCTGCGATTTGAACTCTGCGATTTAAACTCTGCGATTTAAACTCTGCGATTTAAACTCTGCGATTTAAACTCTGCGATTTAAACTCTGCGATTTAAACTCCGCCATTTAAACTCCGCCATTTAAACTCCGCCATTTAAACTCCGCCATTTAAACTCTGCCATTTAAACTCTGCCATTTAAACTCTTCCATTTAAACTCTGCCATTTAAACTCTGCCATTTAAACTCTGCCATTTAAACTCTGCCATTTAAACTCTGCCATTTAAACTCTGCGATTTAAACTCTGCGATTTAAACTCTGCGATTTAAACTCTGCGATGTAAACTCTGCGATGTAAACTCTGCCATTTAAACTCTGCCATTTAAACTCTGCCATTTAAACTCTGCCATTTAAACTCCGCCATTTAAACTCTGCCATTTAAACTCTGCCATTTAAACTCTGCCATTTAAACTCTGCCATTTAAACTCTGCCATTTAAACTCTGCCATTTAAACTCTGCCATTTAAACTCTGCCATTTGAAATCTGCCATTTGAAATCTGCCATTTGAAATCTGCCATTTGAAATCTGCCATATAAACTCTGCGATTTGAACTCTGCGATTTGAACTCTGCGATTTGAACTCTGCGATTTGAACTCTGCCATATGAACTCTGCCATTTGAACTCTGCCATTTGAACTCTGCGATTTGAACTCTGCGATTTGAACTCTGCGATTTGAACTCTGCGATTTGAACTCTGCGATTTAAACTCTGCGATTTAAACTCTGCGATTTAAACTCTGCGATTTAAACTCTGCCATTTAAGCTCTGCCATTTAAGCTCTGCCATTTAAACTCTGCCATTTAAACTCTGCCATTTAAACTCTGCCATTTAAACTCTGCGATTTAAACTCTGCGATTTAAACTCTGCTATTTAAACTCTGCGATTTGAACTCTGCCATTTAAATTCTGCGATTTAAACTCTGCCATTTAAACTCTGCCATTTAAACTCTGCCATTTAAACTCTGCCATTTAAACTCTGCCATTTAAACTCTGCGATTTAAACTCTGCCATTTAAACTCTGCCATTTAAACTCTGCCATTTAAACTCTGCGATTTAAACTCTGCGATTTAAACTCTGTCATTTAAACTCTGCCATTTAAACTCTGCCATTTAAACTCTGCCATTTAAACTCTGCCATTTAAACTCTGCCATTTAAACTCTGCCATTTAAACTTTGCCATTTAAACTCTGCCATTTAAACTCTGCCATTTAAACACTGCGATTTGAACTCTGCGATTTGAACTCTGCGATATGAAATCTGCCATTTAAACTCTGCCATTTAAACTCTGCCATTTAAACTCTGCCATTTAAACTCTGCCATTTAAACTCTGCCATTTAAACTATGCCATTTAAACTCTGCGATTTAAACTCTGCATTTTGAACTATGCCATTTGAACTATGCCATTTGAACTCTGCCATTTGAACTCTGCCATTTGAACTCTGCGATTTGAACACTGCGCTTTAAACTCTGCCATTTAAACTCTGCCATTTAAACTCTGCCATTTAAACTCTGCCATTTAAACTCTGCGATTTAAACTTTGCCATTTAAACTTTGCCATTTAAACTCTGCCATTTAAACTCTGCCATTTAAACTCTGCCATTTAAACTCTGCCATTTAAACTATGCCATTTAAACTATGCCATTTAAACTCTGCCATTTAAACTCTGCCATATAAACTCTGCCATATAAACTCTGCGATTTGAACTCTGCGATTTAAACTCTGCGATTTAAACTCTGCAATTTAAACTTTTGAACTCTGCGATTTGAACTCTGCGATTTGAACTCTGCCATTTGAACTCTGCGATTTGAACTCTGCGATTTAAACTCTGCGATTTAAAATCTGCGATTTAAACTCAGAGATTTAAACTCTGCCATTTAAACACTGCCATTTAAACTCTACGATTTAAACTCTGCGATTTAAACTCTGCCATTCAAACTCTGCCATTTAAACTCTGCCATTTAAACTCTGCCATTTAAACTCTGCCATTTAAACTCTGCCATTTAAACTCTGCCATTTAAACTCTGCCATTTAAACTCTGCCATTTAAACTCTGCGTGTTAAACTCTGCGATTTAAACTCTGCGATTTAAACTCTGCGTTTTAAACTCTGCGATTTAAACTCTGCGATTTAAACTCTGCGATTTAAACTCTGCGATTAAAACTCTGCCATTTAAACTCTGCCATTTAAACTCTGCCATTTAAACTTTGCCACTTAAACTCTGCCATTTAAACTCTGCCATTTAAACTCTGCCATTTAAACTCTGCCATTTAAACTCTGCCATTTAAACTCTGCCATTTAAACTCTGCCATTTAAACTCTGCCATTTAAACTCTGCCATTTAAACTCTGCCAGTTAAACTCTGCAATATAAAGTCTGCGATTTAAACTCTGCCATTTAAACTCTGCCATATAAACCCTGCCATATAAACTCTGCGATTTAAACTATGCGATTTAAAGTCTGCGATTTAAACTCTGCGATTTAAACTCTGCCATTTAAACTCTGCCATTTAAACTCTGCGATATAAAGTCTGCGATTTAAACTCTGCCATTTAAACTCTGCCATATAAACCCTGCCATATAAACTCTGCGATTTAAACTCTGCGATTTAAAGTCTGCGATTTAAACTCTGTGATTTAAACGCTGCCATTTAAACTCTGCCATTTAAACTCTGCCATATAAACTCTGCGATTTAAACTCTGCGATTTAAACTCTGTGATTTAAACTCTGCGATTTAAACTCTGCCATTTAAACTCTGCGATTTAAACTCTGCCATTTAAACCCTGCGATTTAAACTCTGCGATTAAAACTCTGTCATTTAAACTCTGCCATTTAAACTCTGCCATTTAAACTCTGCCATTTAAACTCTGCCATTTAAACTTTGCCATTTAAACTCTGCCATTTAAACTCTGCCATTTAAACTCTGCCATTTAAACTTTGCCATTTAAACTTTGCCATTTAAACTCTGCCATTTAAACTCTGCCATTTAAACTCTGCCATTTAAACTATGCCATTTAAACTATGCCATTTAAACTATGCCATTTAAACTCTGCCATTTAAACTCTGCCATATAAACTCTGCCATATAAACTCTGCGATTTGAACTCTGCGATTTAAACTCTGCGATTTAAACTCTGCAATTTAAACTTTTGAACTCTGCGATTTGAACTCTGCGATTTGAACTCTGCCATTTGAACTCTGCGATTTAAACTCTGCGATTTAAACTCAGAAATTTAAACTCTGCCATTTAAACACTGCCATTTAAACTCTACGATTTAAACTCTGCGATTTAAACTCTGCCATTCAAACTCTGCCATTTAAACTCTGCCATTTAAACTCTGCCATTTAAACTCTGCCATTTAAACTCTGCCATTTAAACTCTGCCATTTAAACTCTGCGTTTTAAACTCTGCGATTTAAACTCTGCGATTTAAACTCTGCGATTTAAACTCTGCGTTTTAAACTCTGCGATTTAAACTCTGCGATTTAAACTCTGCAATTTAAACTCTGCGATTAAAACTCTGCCATTTAAACTCTGCCATTTAAACTCTGCCATTTAAACTTTGCCACTTAAACTCTGCCATTTAAACTCTGCCATTTAAACTCTGCCATTTAAACTCTGCCATTTAAACTCTGCCATTTAAACTCTGCCATTTAAACTCTGCCATTTAAACTCTGCCATTTAAACTCTGCCATTTAAACTCTGCGATATAAAGTCTGCGATTTAAACTCTGCCATTTAAACTCTGCCATTTAAACTCTGCCATATAAACCCTGCCATATAAACTCTGCGATTTAAACTCTGCGATTTAAACTCTGCCATTTAAACTCTGCCATTTAAACTCTGCCATTTAAACTCTGCCATATAAACTCTGCCATATAAACTCTGCGATTTAAACTCTGCGATTTAAACTCTGTGATTTAAACTCTGCCATTTAAACTCTGCCATTTAAACTCTGCGATTTAAACTCTGCCATTTAAACTCTGGGATTTAAACTCAGCGATTTAAACTCTGCCATTTAATTCTGCCATTTAAACTCTGCCATTTAAACTCTGCCATTTAAACTCTGCCATTTAAACTCTGCGATTTAAACACTGCGATTTAAACTCTGCCATTTGAACTCTGCCATATAAACTCTAAGATTTGAACTCTGCGATTTAAACTCTGCGATTTAAACTCTGCGATTTAAACTCTGCGATTTAAACTCTGCGATTTAAACTCTGCGATTTAAACTCTGCAATTTAAACTCTGCCATATAAACTCTGCCATATAAACTCTGCGATTTGAACTCTGCGATTTGAACTCTGCGATTTAAACTCTGCGATTTAAACTCTGCGATTTGAACTCTGCGATTTGAACTCTGCCATTTGAACTCTGCCATTTGAACTCTGCCATTTGAACTCTGCGATTTAAACCCTACGATTTAAACTCTGCCATTTAAACTCTGCGATTTAAACTCTGCGATTTAAACTCTGCGATTTAAGCTCTGCGATTTAAGCTCTGCCATTTAAGCTGTGCCATTTAAACTCTGCCATTTAAACTCTGCCATTTGAACTCTGCGATTTGAACTCTGCGATTTAAACTCTGCGATTTAAACTCTGCCATTTAAACTCTGCGATTTAAACTCTGCCATTTAAACTCTGCGATTTAAACTCTGCGATTTAAACTCTGCGATTTAAACTCTGCGATTTAAACTCTGCGATTTAAACTCTGCCATTTAAACTCTGCGATTTAAACTCTGCCATATAAACTCTGCCATTTAAACTCTGCCATTTAAACTCTGCCATTTAAACTCTGCGATTTAAACTCTGCGATTTAAACTCTGCCATTTAAACTCTGCGATTTAAACACAGCGATTTAAACTCTGCCATTTAATTCTGCCATTTAAACTCTGCCATTTAAACTCTGCCATTTAAACTATGCCATTTAAACTCTGCCATTTAAACTCTGCGATTTAAACTCTGCGATTTAAACTCTGCGATTTAAACTCTGCCATTTAAACTCTGCCATATAAACTCTAAGATTTGAATTCTGCGATTTAAACTCTGCGATTTATACTCTGCCATTTAAACTCTGCCATTTAAACTCTGCGATTTAAACTCTGCCATTTGAACTCTGCCATTTGAGCTCTGCGAATTGAACTCTGCGATTTAAACTCCGCCATTTAAACTCTGCCATTTGAACTCTGCGATTTGAGCTCTGCGATTTGAACTCTGCGATTTGAACTCTGCGATTTGAACTCTGCGATTTGAACTCTGCGATTTGAACTCTGCGATTTGAACTCTGCGATTTGAACTCTGCGATTTGAACTCTGCGATTTAAACTCTGCGATTTAAACTCTGCGATTTAAACTCTGCGATTTAAACTCTGCGATTTAAACTCTGCGATTTAAACTCCGCCATTTAAACTCCGCCATTTAAACTCCGCCATTTAAACTCTGCCATTTAAACTCTGCCATTTAAACTCTGCCATTTAAACTCTTCCATTTAAACTCTGCCATTTAAACTCTGCCATTTAAACTCTGCCATTTAAACTCTGCCATTTAAACTCTGCCATTTAAACTCTGCCATTTGAACTCTGCGATTTAAACTCTGCGATTTAAACTCTTTGATTTAAACTCTGCGATGTAAACTCTGCCATTTAAACTCTGCCATTTAAACTCTGCCATTTAAACTCCGCCATTTAAACTCTGCCATTTAAACTCTGCCATTTAAACTCTGCCATTTAAACTCTGCCATTTAAACTCTGCCATTTAAACTCTGCCATTTAAACTCTGCCATTTAAACTCTGCCATTTGAAATCTGCCATTTGAAATCTGCCATTTGAAATCTGCCATTTGAAATCTGCCATATAAACTCTGCGATTTGAACTCTGCGATTTGAACTCTGCGATTTGAACTCTGCGATTTGAACTCTGCCATATGAACTCTGCCATTTGAACTCTGCCATTTGAACTCTGCGATTTGAACTCTGCGATTTGAACTCTGCGATTTGAACTCTGCGATTTGAACTCTGCGATTTAAACTCTGCGATTTAAACTCTGCGATTTAAACTCTGCGATTTAAACTCTGCCATTTAAGCTCTGCCATTTAAGCTCTGCCATTTAAACTCTGCCATTTAAACTCTGCCATTTAAACTCTGCCATTTAAACTCTGCGATTTAAACTCTGCGATTTAAACTCTGCTATTTAAACTCTGCGATTTGAACTCTGCCATTTAAATTCTGCGATTTAAACTCTGCCATTTAAACTCTGCCATTTAAACTCTGCCATTTAAACTCTGCCATTTAAACTCTGCCATTTAAACTCTGCGATTTAAACTCTGCCATTTAAACTCTGCCATTTAAACTCTGCCATTTAAACTCTGCGATTTAAACTCTGCGATTTAAACTCTGTCATTTAAACTCTGCCATTTAAACTCTGCCATTTAAACTCTGCCATTTAAACTCTGCCATTTAAACTCTGCCATTTAAACTCTGCCATTTAAACTTTGCCATTTAAACTCTGCCATTTAAACTCTGCCATTTAAACACTGCGATTTGAACTCTGCGATTTGAACTCTGCGATATGAAATCTGCCATTTAAACTCTGCCATTTAAACTCTGCCATTTAAACTCTGCCATTTAAACTCTGCCATTTAAACTCTGCCATTTAAACTATGCCATTTAAACTCTGCGATTTAAACTCTGCATTTTGAACTATGCCATTTGAACTATGCCATTTGAACTCTGCCATTTGAACTCTGCCATTTGAACTCTGCGATTTGAACACTGCGCTTTAAACTCTGCCATTTAAACTCTGCCATTTAAACTCTGCCATTTAAACTCTGCCATTTAAACTCTGCGATTTAAACTTTGCCATTTAAACTTTGCCATTTAAACTCTGCCATTTAAACTCTGCCATTTAAACTCTGCCATTTAAACTCTGCCATTTAAACTATGCCATTTAAACTATGCCATTTAAACTCTGCCATTTAAACTCTGCCATATAAACTCTGCCATATAAACTCTGCGATTTGAACTCTGCGATTTAAACTCTGCGATTTAAACTCTGCAATTTAAACTTTTGAACTCTGCGATTTGAACTCTGCGATTTGAACTCTGCCATTTGAACTCTGCGATTTGAACTCTGCGATTTAAACTCTGCGATTTAAAATCTGCGATTTAAACTCAGAGATTTAAACTCTGCCATTTAAACACTGCCATTTAAACTCTACGATTTAAACTCTGCGATTTAAACTCTGCCATTCAAACTCTGCCATTTAAACTCTGCCATTTAAACTCTGCCATTTAAACTCTGCCATTTAAACTCTGCCATTTAAACTCTGCCATTTAAACTCTGCCATTTAAACTCTGCCATTTAAACTCTGCGTGTTAAACTCTGCGATTTAAACTCTGCGATTTAAACTCTGCGTTTTAAACTCTGCGATTTAAACTCTGCGATTTAAACTCTGCAATTTAAACTCTGCGATTAAAACTCTGCCATTTAAACTCTGCCATTTAAACTCTGCCATTTAAACTTTGCCACTTAAACTCTGCCATTTAAACTCTGCCATTTAAACTCTGCCATTTAAACTCTGCCATTTAAACTCTGCCATTTAAACTCTGCCATTTAAACTCTGCCATTTAAACTCTGCCATTTAAACTCTGCCATTTAAACTCTGCCATTTAAACTCTGCCAGTTAAACTCTGCAATATAAAGTCTGCGATTTAAACTCTGCCATTTAAACTCTGCCATATAAACCCTGCCATATAAACTCTGCGATTTAAACTATGCGATTTAAAGTCTGCGATTTAAACTCTGCGATTTAAACTCTGCCATTTAAACTCTGCCATTTAAACTCTGCGATATAAAGTCTGCGATTTAAACTCTGCCATTTAAACTCTGCCATATAAACCCTGCCATATAAACTCTGCGATTTAAACTCTGCGATTTAAAGTCTGCGATTTAAACTCTGTGATTTAAACGCTGCCATTTAAACTCTGCCATTTAAACTCTGCCATATAAACTCTGCGATTTAAACTCTGCGATTTAAACTCTGTGATTTAAACTCTGCGATTTAAACTCTGCCATTTAAACTCTGCGATTTAAACTCTGCCATTTAAACCCTGCGATTTAAACTCTGCGATTAAAACTCTGTCATTTAAACTCTGCCATTTAAACTCTGCCATTTAAACTCTGCCATTTAAACTCTGCCATTTAAAATTTGCCATTTAAACTCTGCCATTTAAACTCTGCCATTTAAACACTGCGATTTGAACTCTGCGATTTGAACTCTGCGATATGAAATCTGCCATTTAAACTCTGCGATTTAAACTCTGCGATTTGAACTCTGCGATTTGAACACTGCGCTTTAAACTCTGCCATTTAAACTCTGCCATTTAAACTCTGCCATTTAAACTCTGCCATTTAAACTCTGCGATTTAAACTTTGCCATTTAAACTTTGCCATTTAAACTTTGCCATTTAAACTCTGCCATTTAAACTCTGCCATTTAAACTCTGCCATTTAAACTATGCCATTTAAACTCTGCCATTTAAACTCTGCCATATAAACTCTGCCATATAAACTCTGCGATTTGAACTCTGCGATTTAAACTCTGCGATTTAAACTCTGCAATTTAAACTTTTGAACTCTGCGATTTGAACTCTGCGATTTGAACTCTGCCATTTGAACTCTGCGATTTAAACTCTGCGATTTAAACTCTGAGATTTAAACTCTGCGATTTAAACTCAGAAATTTAAACTCTGCCATTTAAACACTGCCATTTAAACTCTACGATTTAAACTCTGCGATTTAAACTCTGCCATTCAAACTCTGCCATTTAAACTCTGCCATTTAAACTCTGCCATTTAAACTCTGCCATTTAAACTCTGCCATTTAAACTCTGCCATTTAAACTCTGCCATTTAAACTCTGCCATTTAAACTCTGCGTTTTAAACTCTGCGATTTAAACTCTGCGATTTAAACTCTGCGATTTAAACTCTGCGTTTTAAACTCTGCGATTTAAACTCTGCGATTTAAACTCTGCGATTTAAACTCTGCGATTAAAACTCTGCCATTTAAACTCTGCCATTTAAACTCTGCCATTTAAACTTTGCCACTTAAACTCTGCCATTTAAACTCTGCCATTTAAACTCTGCCATTTAAACTCTGCCATTTAAACTCTGCCATTTAAACTCTGCCATTTAAACTCTGCCATTTAAACTCTGCCATTTAAACTCTGCGATATAAAGTCTGCGATTTAAACTCTGCCATTTAAACTCTGCCATATAAACCCTGCCATATAAACTCTGCGATTTAAACTCTGCGATTTAAAGTCTGCGATTTAAACTCTGCGATTTAAACTCTGCCATTTAAACTCTGCCATTTAAACTCTGCCATTTAAACTCTGCCATATAAACTCTGCGATTTAAACTCTGCGATTTAAACTCTGTGATTTAAACTCTGCGATTTAAACTCTGCCATTTAAACTCTGCCATTTAAACTCTGCCATTTAAACTCAGCGATTTAAACTCTGCCATTTAATTCTGCCATTTAAACTCTGCCATTTAAACTCTGCCATTTAAACTCTGCCATTTAAACTCTGCGATTTAAACACTGCGATTTAAACTCTGCCATTTAAACTCTGCCATATAAACTCTAAGATTTGAATTCTGCGATTTAAACTCTGCGATTTAAACTCTGCGATTTAAACTCTGCGATTTAAACTCTGCGATTTGAACTCTGCGATTTGAACTCTGCAATTTGAACTTTGCCATTTGAACCTTGCCATTTGAGTTCTGCGATTTGAACTCTGCGATTTGAACTCTGCGATTTGAACTCTGCGATTTGAACTCTGCCATTTGAACTCTGCCATTTGAACTCTGCCATTTGAACTCTGCCATTTGAACTCTGCCATTTGAACTCTGCGATTTAAACTCTGGGTTTCAAACTCTGCCATTTAAACTCTGCCATTTAAACTCTGCCATTTAAACTCTGCCATATAAACTCTGCCATATAAACTCTGCGATTTGAACTCTGCGATTTGAACTCTGCGATTTAAACTCTGCGATTTAAACTCTGCGATTTAAACTCTGCGATTTGAACTCTGCGATTTGAACTCTGCCATTTGAACTCTGCCATTTGAACTCTGCGATTTAAACCCTACGATTTAAACTCTGCCATTTAAACTCTGCCATTTAAACTCTGCCATTTAAACTCTGCCATTTAAACTCTGCGATTTAAGCTCTGCCATTTAAGCTCTGCCATTTAAGCTGTGCCATTTAAACTCTGCCATTTAAACTCTGCCATTTGAACTCTGCCATTTAAACTCTGCGATTTAAACTCTGCCATTTAAACTCTGCGATTTAAACTCTGCCATTTAAACTCTGCGATTTAAACTCTGCGATTTAAACTCTGCGATTTAAACTCTGCCATTTAAACTCTGCGATTTAAACTCTGCCATTTAAACTCTGCCATTTAAACTCTGCCATTTAAACTCTGCCATATAAACTCTGCCATTTAAACTCTGCCATTTAAACTCTGCGATTTAAACTCTGCGATTTAAACTCTGCCATTTAAACTCTGCGATTTAAACACAGCGATTTAAACTCTGCCATTTAATTCTGCCATTTAAACTCTGCCATTTAAACTCTGCCATTTAAACTATGCCATTTAAACTCTGCCATTTAAACTCTGCGATTTAAACTCTGCGATTTAAACTCTGCGATTTAAACTCTGCCATTTAAACTCTGCCATATAAACTCTAAGATTTGAATTCTGCGATTTAAACTCTGCGATTTATACTCTGCCATTTAAACTCTGCCATTTAAACTCTGCGATTTAAACTCTGCCATTTGAACTCTGCCATTTGAGCTCTGCGAATTGAACTCTGCGATTTAAACTCCGCCATTTAAACTCTGCCATTTGAACTCTGCGATTTGAGCTCTGCGATTTGAACTCTGCGATTTGAACTCTGCGATTTGAACTCTGCGATTTGAACTCTGCCATTTGAACTCTGCCATTTGAACTCTGCCATTTGAACTCTGCGATTTGAACTCTGCGATTTGAACTCTGCGATTTGAACTCTGCGATTTGAACTCTGCGATTTAAACTCTGCGATTTAAACTCTGCGATTTAAACTCTGCGATTTAAACTCCGCCATTTAAACTCCGCCATTTAAACTCCGCCATTTAAACTCCGCCATTTAAACTCCGCCATTTAAACTCCGCCATTTAAACTCTGCCATTTAAACTCTGCCATTTAAACTCTGCCATTTAAACTCTTCCATTTAAACTCTGCCATTTAAACTCTGCCATTTAAACTCTGCCATTTAAACTCTGCCATTTAAACTCTGCCATTTAAACTCTGCCATTTGAACTCTGCGATTTAAACTCTGCGATTTAAACTCTTTGATTTAAACTCTGCGATGTAAACTCTGCCATTTAAACTCTGCCATTTAAACTCTGCCATTTAAACTCTGCCATTTAAACTCTGCCATTTAAACTCTGCCATTTAAACTCTGCCATTTAAACTCTGCCATTTAAACTCTGCCATTTAAACTCTGCCATTTAAACTCTGCCATTTAAACTCTGCCATTTAAACTCTGCCATTTGAAATCTGCCATTTGAAATCTGCCATTTGAAATCTGCCATTTGAAATCTGCCATATAAACTCTGCGATTTGAACTCTGCGATTTGAACTCTGCGATTTGAACTCTGCCATATGAACTCTGCCATTTGAACTCTGCCATTTGAACTCTGCGATTTGAACTCTGCGATTTGAACTCTGCGATTTGAACTCTGCGATTTGAACTCTGCGATTTAAACTCTGCGATTTAAACTCTGCGATTTAAACTCTGCGATTTAAACTCTGCCATTTAAGCTCTGCCATTTAAGCTCTGCCATTTAAACTCTGCCATTTAAACTCTGCCATTTAAACTCTGCCATTTAAACTCTGCGATTTAAACTCTGCGATTTAAACTCTGCTATTTAAACTCTGCGATTTGAACTCTGCCATTTAAATTCTGCGATTTAAACTCTGCCATTTAAACTCTGCCATTTAAACTCTGCCATTTAAACTCTGCCATTTAAACTCTGCCATTTAAACTCTGCCATTTAAACTCTGCGATTTAAACTCTGCGATTTAAACTCTGCCATTTAAACTCTGCCATTTAAACTCTGCGATTTAAACTCTGCGATTAAAACTCTGTCATTTAAACTCTGCCATTTAAACTCTGCCATTTAAACTCTGCCATTTAAACTCTGCCATTTAAACTCTGCCATTTAAACTTTGCCATTTAAACTCTGCCATTTAAACTCTGCCATTTAAACACTGCGATTTGAACTCTGCGATTTGAACTCTGCGATATGAAATCTGCCATTTAAACTCTGCCATTTAAACTCTGGGATTTAAACTCAGCGATTTAAACTCTGCCATTTAATTCTGCCATTTAAACTCTGCCATTTAAACTCTGCAATTTGAACTATGCCATTTGAACTATGCCATTTGAACTATGCCATTTGAACTCTGCCATTTGAACTCTGCCATTTGAACTCTGCGATTTGAACACTGCGCTTTAAACTCTGCCATTTAAACTCTGCCATTTAAACTCTGCCATTTAAACTCTGCCATTTAAACTCTGCGATTTAAACTTTGCCATTTAAACTTTGCCATTTAAACTCTGCCATTTAAACTCTGCCATTTAAACTCTGCCATTTAAACTCTGCCATTTAAACTATGCCATTTAAACTATGCCATTTAAACTCTGCCATTTAAACTCTGCCATATAAACTCTGCCATATAAACTCTGCGATTTGAACTCTGCGATTTAAACTCTGCGATTTAAACTCTGCAATTTAAACTTTTGAACTCTGCGATTTGAACTCTGCGATTTGAACTCTGCCATTTGAACTCTGCGATTTGAACTCTGCGATTTAAACTCTGCGATTTAAACTCTGCGATTTAAACTCAGAGATTTAAACTCTGCCATTTAAACACTGCCATTTAAACTCTACGATTTAAACTCTGCGATTTAAACTCTGCCATTCAAACTCTGCCATTTAAACTCTGCCATTTAAACTCTGCCATTTAAACTCTGCCATTTAAACTCTGCCATTTAAACTCTGCCATTTAAACTCTGCCATTTAAACTCTGCCATTTAAACTCTGCCATTTAAACTCTGCGTGTTAAACTCTGCGATTTAAACTCTGCGATTTAAACTCTGCGTTTTAAACTCTGCGATTTAAACTCTGCGATTTAAACTCTGCAATTTAAACTCTGCGATTAAAACTCTGCCATTTAAACTCTGCCATTTAAACTCTGCCACTTAAACTCTGCCATTTAAACTCTGCCATTTAAACTCTGCCATTTAAACTCTGCCATTTAAACTCTGCCATTTAAACTCTGCCATTTAAACTCTGCCATTTAAACTCTGCCATTTAAACTCTGCCATTTAAACTCTGCCATTTAAACTCTGCCATTTAAACTCTGCAATATAAAGTCTGCGATTTAAACTCTGCCATTTAAACTCTGCCATATAAACCCTGCCATATAAACTCTGCGATTTAAACTATGCGATTTAAAGTCTGCGATTTAAACTCTGCGATTTAAACTCTGCCATTTAAACTCTGCCATTTTAACTCTGCCATATAAACTCTGCGATTTAAACTCTGCGATTTAAACTCTGCGATTTAAACTCTGCGATTTAAACTCTGCCATTTAAACTCTGCGATTTAAACTCTGCCATTTAAACCCTGCGATTTAAACTCTGCGATTAAAACTCTGTCATTTAAACTCTGCCATTTAAACTCTGCCATTTAAACTCTGCCATTTAAACACTGCCATTTAAACTTTGCCATTTAAACTCTGCCATTTAAACTCTGCCATTTAAACACTGCGATTTGAACTCTGCGATTTGAACTCTGCGATATGAAATCTGCCATTTAAACTCTGCCATTTAAACTCTGCCATTTAAACTCTGCCATTTAAACTCTGCCATTTAAACTCTGCCATTTAAACTCTGCGATTTAAACTCTGCGATTTGAACTCTGCAATTTGAACTATGCCATTTGAACTATGCCATTTGAACTCTGCCATTTGAACTCTGCGATTTGAACTCTGCGATTTGAACACTGCGCTTTAAACTCTGCCATTTAAACTCTGCCATTTAAACTCTGCCATTTAAACTCTGCCATTTAAACTCTGCGATTTAAACTTTGCCATTTAAACTTTGCCATTTAAACTCTGCCATTTAAACTCTGCCATTTAAACTCTGCCATTTAAACTATGCCATTTAAACTATGCCATTTAAACTCTGCCATTTAAACTCTGCCATATAAACTCTGCCATATAAACTCTGCGATTTGAACTCTGCGATTTAAACTCTGCGATTTAAACTCTGCAATTTAAACTTTTGAACTCTGCGATTTGAACTCTGCGATTTGAACTCTGCCATTTGAACTCTGCGATTTAAACTCTGCGATTTAAACTCTGAGATTTAAACTCTGAGATTTAAACTCAGAGATTTAAACTCTGCCATTTAAACACTGCCATTTAAACTCTACGATTTAAACTCTGCGATTTAAACTCTGCCATTCAAACTCTGCCATTTAAACTCTGCCATTTAAACTCTGCCATTTAAACTCTGCCATTTAAACTCTGCCATTTAAACTCTGCGTTTTAAACTCTGCGATTTAAACTCTGCGATTTAAACTCTGCGATTTAAACTCTGCGTTTTAAACTCTGCGATTTAAACTCTGCGATTTAAACTCTGCAATTTAAACTCTGCGATTAAAACTCTGCCATTTAAACTCTGCCATTTAAACTCTGCCATTTAAACTTTGCCACTTAAACTCTGCCATTTAAACTCTGCCATTTAAACTCTGCCATTTAAACTCTGCCATTTAAACTCTGCCATTTAAACTCTGCCATTTAAACTCTGCCATTTAAACTCTGCCATTTAAACTCTGCCATTTAAACTCTGCGATATAAAGTCTGCGATTTAAACTCTGCCATTTAAACTCTGCCATATAAACCCTGCCATATAAACTCTGCGATTTAAACTCTGCGATTTAAAGTCTGCGATTTAAACTCTGCGATTTAAACTCTGCCATTTAAACTCTGCCATTTAAACTCTGCCATATAAACTCTGCGATTTAAACTCTGCGATTTAAACTCTGTGATTTAAACTCTGCGATTTAAACTCTGCCATTTAAACTCTGCGATTTAAACTCTGCCATTTAAACCCTGCGATTTAAACCCTGCGATTTAAACTCTGCGTTTTAAACTCTGCCATTTAAACTCTGCCATTTAAACTCTGCCATTTAAACTCTGGGATTTAAACTCAGCGATTTAAACTCTGCCATTTAATTCTGCCATTTAAACTCTGCCATTTAAACTCTGCCATTTAAACTCTGCCATTTAAACTCTGCGATTTAAACTCTGCCATTTAAACTCTGCCATATAAACTCTAAGATTTGAATTCTGCGATTTAAACTCTGCGATTTAAACTCTGCGATTTAAACTCTGCGATTTAAACTCTGCGATTTAAACTCTGCGATTTGAACTTTGCCATTTGAGCTCTGCGATTTGAACTCTGCGATTTGAACTCTGCGATTTAAACTCTGCGATTTGAACTCTGCCATTTGAACTCTGCCATTTGAACTCTGCCATTTGAACTCTGCCATTTGAACTCTGCCATTTGAACTCTGCCATTTGAACTCTGCCATTTGAACTCTGCGATTTAAACTCTGCCATTTAAACTCTGCCATTTGAACTCTGCCATTTGAACTCTGCCATTTGAACTCTGGGTTTCAAACTCTGCCATTTAAACTGTGCCATTTAAACTCTGCCATTTAAACTCTGCCATATAAACTCTGCCATATAAACTCTGCGATTTGAACTCTGCGATTTGAACTCTGCGATTTAAACTCTGCGATTTAAACTCTGCGATTTAAACTCTGCGATTTAAACTCTGCGATTTGAACTCTGCGATTTGAACTCTGCCATTTGAACTCTGCCATTTGAACTCTGCGATTTAAACCCTACGATTTAAACTCTGCCATTTAAACTCTGCCATTTAAACTCTGCCATTTAAACTCTGCGATTTAAGCTCTGCGATTTAAGCTCTGCCATTTAAGCTGTGCCATTTAAACTCTGCCATTTAAACTCTGCCATTTGAACTCTGCGATTTAAACTCTGCGATTTAAACTCTGCCATTTAAACTCTGCGATTTAAACTCTGCCATTTAAACTCTGCGATTTAAACTCTGCGATTTAAACTCTGCGATTTAAACTCTGCCATTTAAACTCTGCGATTTAAACTCTGCCATTTAAACTCTGCCATTTAAACTCTGCCATTTAAACTCTGCCATATAAACTCTGCCATTAAAACTCTGCCATTTAAACTCTGCGATTTAAACTCTGCGATTTAAACTCTGCCATTTAAACTCTGCGATTTAAACACCGCGATTTAAACTCTGCCATTTAATTCTGCCATTTAAACTCTGCCATTTAAAACTCTGCCATTTAAACTATGCCATTTAAACTCTGCGATTTAAACTCTGCGATTTAAACTCTGCGATTTAAACTCTGCCATTTAAACTCTGCCATATAAACTCTAAGATTTGAATTCTGCGATTTAAACTCTGCGATTTATACTCTGCCATTTAAACTCTGCCATTTAAACTCTGCGATTTAAACTCTGCCATTTGAACTTTGCCATTTGAGCTCTGCGAATTGAACTCTGCGATTTAAACTCCGCCATTTAAACTCTGCCATTTGAACTCTGCGATTTGAGCTCTGCGATTTGAACTCTGCGATTTAATCTCTGCGATTTGAACTCTGCGATTTGAACTCTGCGATTTGAACTCTGCCATTTGAACTCTGCCATTTAAACTCTGCGATTTAAACTCTGCCATTTAAACCCTGCGATTTAAACCCTGCGATTTAAACTCTGAGTTTTAAACTCTGCCATTTAAACTCTGCCATTTAAACTCTGCCATTTAAATTCTGGGATTTAAACTCAGCGATTTAAACTCTGCCATTTAATTCTGCCATTTAAACTCTGCCATTTAAACTCTGCCATTTAAACTCTGCCATTTAAACTCTGCGATTTAAACACTGCGATTTAAACTCTGCCATTTAAACTCTGCCATATAAACTCTAAGATTTGAATTCTGCGATTTAAACTCTGCGATTTAAACTCTGCGATTTAAACTCTGCGATTTAAACTCTGCGATTTGAACTTTGCCATTTGAACCTTGCCATTTGAGCTCTGCGAATTGAACTCTGCGATTTAAACTCTGCGATTTGAACTCTGCCATTTGAACTCTGCCATTTGAACTCTGCCATTTGAACTCTGCCATTTGAACTCTGCGATTTAAACCCTACGATTTAAACTCTGCCATTTAAACTCTGCCATTTAAACACTGCCATTTAAACTCTGCGATTTAAGCTCTGCGATTTAAGCTCTGCCATTTAAGCTGTGCCATTTAAACTCTGCCATTTAAACTCTGCCATTTGAACTCTGCGATTTAAACTCTGCGATTTAAACTCTGCCATTTAAACTCTGCGATTTAAACTCTGCCATTTAAACTCTGCGATTTAAACTCTGCGATTTAAACTCTGCGATTTAAACTCTGCCATTTAAACTCTGCGATTTAAACTCTGCCATTTAAACTCTGCCATTTAAACTCTGCCATTTAAACTCTGCCATATAAACTCTGCCATTAAAACTCTGCCATTTAAACTCTGCGATTTAAACTCTGCGATTTAAACTCTGCCATTTAAACTCTGCGATTTAAACACAGCGATTTAAACTCTGCCATTTAATTCTGCCATTTAAACTCTGCCATTTAAAACTCTGCCATTTAAACTATGCCATTTAAACTCTGCGATTTAAACTCTGCGATTTAAACTCTGCGATTTAAACTCAGCCATTTAAACTCTGCCATATAAACTCTAAGATTTGAATTCTGCGATTTAAACTCTGCGATTTATACTCTGCCATTTAAACTCTGCCATTTAAACTCTGCGATTTAAACTCTGCCATTTGAACTTTGCCATTTGAGCTCTGCGAATTGAACTCTGCGATTTAAACTCCGCCATTTGAACTCTGCCATTTGAACTCTGCGATTTGAGCTCTGCGATTTGAACTCTGCGATTTAATCTCTGCGATTTAAACTCTGCGATTTGAACTCTGCCATTTGAACTCTGCCATTTGAACTCTGCCATTTGAACTCTGCGATTTGAACTCTGCGATTTGAACTCTGCGATTTGAACTCTGCGATTTAAACTCTGCGATTTAAACTCTGCGATTTAAACTCCGCCATTTAAACTCCGCCATTTAAACTCCGCCATTTAAACTCCGCCATTTAAACTCTGCCATTTAAACTCTGCCATTTAAACTCTTCCATTTAAACTCTTCCATTTAAACTCTGCCATTTAAACTCTGCCATTTAAACTCTGCCATTTAAACTCTGCGATTTAAGCTCTGCGATTTAAGCTCTGCCATTTAAACTCTGCCATTTAAACTCTGCCATTTAAACTCTGCCATTTAAACTCTGCCATTTGAACTCTGCCATTTGAACTCTGCGATTTAAACTCTGCGATTTAAACTCTGCGATTTAAACTCTGCGATGTAAACTCTGCCATTTAAACTCTGCCATTTAAACTCTGCCATTTAAACTCTGCCATTTAAACTCTGCCATTTAAACTCTGCCATTTAAACTCTGCCATTTAAACTCTGCCATTTAAACTCCGCCATTTAAACTCTGCCATTTAAACTCTGCCATTTAAACTCTGCCATTTAAACTCTGCCATTTAAACTCTGCCATTTAAACTCTGCCATTTAAAATCTGCCATTTGAAATCTGCCATTTGAAATCTGCCATTTGAAATCTGCCATATAAACTCTGCGATTTGAACTCTGCGATTTGAACTCTGCGATTTGAACTCTGCCATATGAACTCTGCCATTTGAACTCTGCGATTTAAACCCTACGATTTAAACTCTGCCATTTAAACTCTGCCATTTAAACTCTGCCATTTAAACTCTGCCATTTAAACTCTGCGATTTAAGCTCTGCGATTTAAGCTCTGCCATTTAAGCTGTGCCATTTAAACTCTGCCATTTGAACTCTGCCATTTGAACTCTGCGATTTAAACCCTACGATTTAAACTCTGCCATTTAAACTCTGCCATTTAAACTCTGCCATTTAAACTCTGCGATTTAAGCTCTGCGATTTAAGCTCTGCCATTTAAGCTGTGCCATTTAAACTCTGCCATTTAAACTCTGCCATTTGAACTCTGCGATTTAAACTCTGCGATTTAAACTCTGCCATTTAAACTCTGCGATTTAAACTCTGCCATTTAAACTCTGCGATTTAAACTCTGCGATTTAAACTCTGCGATTTAAACTCTGCCATTTAAACTCTGCGATTTAAACTCTGCCATTTAAACTCTGCCATTTAAACTCTGCCATTTAAACTCTGCCATATAAACTCTGCCATTAAAACTCTGCCATTTAAACTCTGCGATTTAAACTCTGCGATTTAAACTCTGCCATTTAAACTCTGCGATTTAAACTCTGCCATTTAATTCTGCCATTTAAACTCTGCCATTTAAACTCTGCCATTTAAAACTCTGCCATTTAAACTATGCCATTTAAACTCTGCGATTTAAACTCTGCGATTTAAACTCTGCGATTTAAACTCTGCGATTTAAACTCTGCCATTTAAACTCTGCCATATAAACTCTAAGATTTGAATTCTGCGATTTAAACTCTGCGATTTATACTCTGCCATTTAAACTCTGCCATTTAAACTCTGCGATTTAAACTCTGCCATTTGAACTTTGCCATTTGAGCTCTGCGAATTGAACTCTGCGATTTAAACTCCGCCATTTGAACTCTGCCATTTGAGCTCTGCGATTTGAACTCTGCGATTTAATCTCTGCGATTTAATCTCTGCGATTTGAACTCTGCGATTTGAACTCTGCCATTTGAACTTTGCCATTTGAACTCTGCCATTTAAACTCTGCGATTTAAACTCTGCCATTTAAACCCTGCGATTTAAACCCTGCGATTTAAACTCTGAGTTTTAAACTCTGCCATTTAAACTCTGCCATTTAAACTCTGCCATTTAAACTCTGGGATTTAAACTCAGCGATTTAAACTCTGCCATTTAATTCTGCCATTTAAACTCTGCCATTTAAACTCTGCCATTTAAACTCTGCCATTTAAACTCTGCGATTTAAACACTGCGATTTAAACTCTGCCATTTAAACTCTGCCATATAAACTCTAAGATTTGAATTCTGCGATTTAAACTCTGCGATTTAAACTCTGCGATTTAAACTCTGCGATTTAAACTCTGCGATTTAAACTCTGCGATTTGAACTTTGCCATTTGAACCTTGCCATTTGAGCTCTGCGATTTGAACTCTGCGATTTAAACTCTGCGATTTGAACTCTGCCATTTGAACTCTGCCATTTGAACTCTGCCATTTGAACTCTGCCATTTGAACTCTGCCATTTGAACTCTGCCATTTGAACCCTACGATTTAAACTCTGCCATTTAAACTCTGCCATTTAAACTCTGCGATTTAAGCTCTGCGATTTAAGCTCTGCCATTTAAGCTGTGCCATTTAAACTCTGCCATTTAAACTCTGCCATTTGAACTCTGCGATTTAAACTCTGCGATTTAAACTCTGCCATTTAAACTCTGCGATTTAAACTCTGCCATTTAAACTCTGCGATTTAAACTCTGCGATTTAAACTCTGCGATTTAAACTCTGCCATTTAAACTCTGCGATTTAAACTCTGCCATTTAAACTCTGCCATTTAAACTCTGCCATTTAAACTCTGCCATATAAACTCTGCCATTAAAACTCTGCCATTTAAACTCTGCGATTTAAACTCTGCGATTTAAACTCTGCCATTTAAACTCTGCGATTTAAACACAGCGATTTAAACTCTGCCATTTAATTCTGCCATTTAAACTCTGCCATTTAAAACTCTGCCATTTAAACTATGCCATTTAAACTCTGCGATTTAAACTCTGCGATTTAAACTCTGCGATTTAAACTCTGCCATTTAAACTCTGCCATATAAACTCTAAGATTTGAATTCTGCGATTTAAACTCTGCGATTTATACTCTGCCATTTAAACTCTGCCATTTAAACTCTGCGATTTAAACTCTGCCATTTGAACTTTGCCATTTGAGCTCTGCGAATTGAACTCTGCGATTTAAACTCCGCCATTTAAACTCTGCCATTTGAACTCTGCGATTTGAGCTCTGCGATTTGAACTCTGCGATTTAATCTCTGCGATTTAAACTCTGCGATTTGAACTCTGCGATTTGAACTCTGCCATTTGAACTCTGCGATTTGAACTCTGCGATTTGAACTCTGCGATTTGAACTCTGCGATTTGAACTCTGCGATTTAAACTCTGCGATTTAAACTCCGCCATTTAAACTCCGCCATTTAAACTCCGCCATTTAAACGCCGCCATTTAAACTCCGCCATTTAAACTCCGCCATTTAAACTCTGCCATTTAAACTCTTCCATTTAAACTCTGCCATTTAAACTCTGCCATTTAAACTCTGCCATTTAAACTCTGCGATTTAAGCTCTGCCATTTAAGCTCTGCCATTTAAACTCTGCCATTTAAACTCTGCCATTTAAACTCTGCCATTTAAACTCTGCCATTTAAACTCTGCCATTTGAACTCTGCGATTTAAACTCTGCGATTTAAACTCTGCGATTTAAACTCTGCGATGTAAACTCTGCGATGTAAACTCTGCCATTTAAACTCTGCCATTTAAACTCTGCCATTTAAACTCTGCCATTTAAACTCCGCCATTTAAACTCCGCCATTTAAACTCTGCCATTTAAACTCTGCCATTTAAACTCTGCCATTTAAACTCTGCCATTTAAACTCTGCCATTTAAACTCTGCCATTTAAACTCTGCCATTTAAACTCTGCCATTTAAACTCTGCCATTTAAACTCTGCCATTTAAAATCTGCCATTTGAAATCTGCCATTTGAAATCTGCCATTTGAAATCTGCCATATAAACTCTGCGATTTGAACTCTGCGATTTGAACTCTGCGATTTGAACTCTGCGATTTGAACTCTGCCATATGAACTCTGCCATTTGAACTCTGCCATTTGAACTCTGCCATTTGAACTCTGCGATTTGAACTCTGCGATTTGAACTCTGCGATTTGAACTCTGCGATTTGAACTCTGCGATTTAAACTCTGCGATTTAAACTCTGCGATTTAAACTCTGCGATTTAAACTCTGCCATTTAAGCTCTGCCATTTAAACTCTGCCATTTAAACTCTGCCATTTAAACTCTGCCATTTAAACTCTGCGATTTGAACTCTGCCATATAAACTCTGCGATTTGAACTCTGCGATTTAAACTCTGCGATTATAACTCTGCGATTTAAACTCTGCGATTTAAACTCTGCTATTTGAACTCTGCGATTTGAACTCTGCCAATTGAACTCTGCGATTTGAACTCTGCGATTTGAACTCTGCCATTTAAACTCTGTCATTTAAACTCTGCCATTTAAACTCTGCCATTTAAACTCTGCCATTTAAATTCTGCCATTTAAACTCTGCGATTTAAACTCTGCGATTTAAACTCTGCCATTTAAACTCTGCCATTTAAACTCTGCCATTTAAACTCTGCGATTTAAACTCTGCGATTTAAACTATGCGATTTAAACTCTGCGATTTAAACTCTGCGATTTAAACTCTGCCATTTAAACTCTGCCATTTAAACTCTGCCATTTAAACTCTGCCATTTAAACTCTGCCATTTAAACTCTGCCATTTAAACTCTGCCATTTAAACTTTGCCATTTAAACTTTGCCATTTAAACTCTGCCATTTAAACTCTGCCATTTAAACTCTGCTATTTAAACACTGCGATTTGAACTCTGCGATTTGAAATCTGCTATTTGAAATCTGCCATTTAAACTCTGCCATTTAAACTCTGCCATATAAACCCTGCCATATAAACTCTGCGATTTAAACTCTGCGATTTAAAGTCTGCGATTTAAACTCTGTGATTTAAACTCTGCGATTTAAACTCTGCCATTTAAACTCTGCGATTTAAACTCTGTGATTTAAACTCTGCCATTTAAACTCTGCGATTTAAACTCTGCCATTTAAACCCTGCGATTTAAACCCTGCGATTTAAACTCTGCGTTTTAAACTCTGCCATTTAAACTCTGCTATTTAAACTCTGCCATTTAAACTCTGTCATTTAAACTCTGCCATTTAAACTCTGCGATTTAAACTCTGCGATTTAAACTCTGCCATTTAATTCTGCCATTTAAACTCTGCCATTTAAACTCTGCCATTTAAACTCTGCCAATTAAACTCTGCAATTTAAACTCTGCGATTTAAACTCTGCGATTTAAACTCTGCCATTTAAACTCAGCGATTTAAACTCTGCCATTTAATTCTGCCATTTAAACTCTGCCATTTAAACTCTGCGATTTAAACTCTGCGATTTAAACTCTGCGATTTAAACTCTGCCATTTAAACTCTGCCATTTAAACTCTGCCATTTAAACTCTGCCATATAAACTCTAAGATTTGAATTCTGCGATTTAAACTCTGCGATTTAAACTCTGCGATTTAAACTCTGCGATTTAAACTCTGCGATTTGAACTTTGCCATTTGAACCTTGCCATTTGAGCTCTGCGATTTGAACTCTGCGATTTGAACTCTGCGATTTAAACTCTGCGATTTAAACTCTGCGATTTGAACTCTGCGATTTGAACTCTGCGATTTGAACTCTGCGATTTAAACTCTGCGATTTAAACTCTGCGATTTGAACTCTGCCATTTGAACTCTGCCATTTGAACTCTGCCATTTGAACTCTGCCATTTGAACTCTGCCATTTGAACTCTGCCATTTGAACTCTGCCATTTGAACTCTGCCATTTGAACTCTGCGATTTAAACTCTGCCATTTAAACTCTGCCATTTAAACTCTGCGATTTAAACTCTGCCATTTAAACTCTGCGATTTAAACTCTGCCATTTAAACTCTGCAATTTAAACTCTGCCATTTAAACTCTGCCATTTAAACTCTGCCATTTAAACTCTGCCATATAAACTCTGCCATATAAACTCTGCCATTTAAACTCTGCCATTTAAACTCTGCCATTTAAACTCTGCGATTTAAACTCTGCCATTTAAACTCTGCCATTTAAACTCTGCCATTTAAACTCAGCGATTTAAACTCTGCCATTTAATTCTGCCATTTAAACTATGCCATTTAAACTCTGCCATTTAAACTCTGCCATTTAAACTCTGCGATTTAAACTCTGCCATTTAAACTCTGCCATATAAACTCTAAGATTTGAATTCTGCGATTTAAACTCTGCGATTTAAACTCTGCCATTTAAACTCTGCGATTTAAACTCTGCGATTTAAACTCTGCGATTTGAACTCTGCGATTTAAACTCTGCGATATGAACTCTGCCATTTGAACTCTGCCATTTGAAATCTGCCATTTAAACTCTGCCATTTAAACTCTGCCATTTAAACTCTGCCATTTAAACTCTGCCATTTAAACTCTGCCATTTAAACTCTGCCATATAAACTCTGCCATATAAACTCTGCCATTTAAACTCTGCCATTTAAACTCTGCCATTTAAACTCTGCGATTTAAACTCTGCCATTTAAACTCTGCCATTTAAACTCTGCCATTTAAACTCAGCGATTTAAACTCTGCCATTTAATTCTGCCATTTAAACTCTGCCATTTAAACTATGCCATTTAAACTCTGCCATTTAAACTCTGCGATTTAAACTCTGCCATTTAAACTCTGCCATATAAACTCTAAGATTTGAATTCTGCGATTTAAACTCTGCGATTTAAACTCTGCGATTTAAACTCTGCGATTTAAACTCTGCGATTTAAACTCTGCGATTTGAACTCTGCCATTTGAGCTCTGCGAATTGAACTCTGCGATTTGAACTCTGCGATTTAAACTCTGCCATTTAAACTCTGCCATTTAAACTCTGCCATTTAAACTCTGCCATTTAAACACTGCGATTTGAACTCTGCGATTTAAACTCTGCGATTTAAACTCTGCGATATGAACTCTGCCATTTGAACTCTGCCATTTGAACTCTGCCATTTAAACTCTGCCATTTAAACTCTGCCATTTAAACTCTGCCATTTAAACTCTGCCATTTAAACTCTGCCATTTAAACTCTGCCATTTAAACTCTGCCATTTAAACTCTGCCATTTAAACTCTGCCATTTAAACTCTGCCATTTAAACTCTGCCATTTAAACTCTGCCATTTAAACTCTGCCATTTAAACTCTGCGATTTGAAATCTGCGATTTGAACTCTGCGATTTGAACTCTGCGATTTGAACTCTGCGATTTAAACTCTGCGATTTAAACTCTGCGATTTAAACTCTGGCATTTAAACTCTGCCATTTAAACTCTGCCATATAAACTCTAAGATTTGAATTCTGCGATTTAAACTCTGCGATTTAAACTCTGCGATTTAAACTCTGCGATTTAAACTCTGCGATTTGAACTTTGCCATTTGAACCTTGCCATTTGAGCTCTGCGATTTGAACTCTGCGATTTGAACTCTGCGATTTAAACTCTGCGATTTAAACTCTGCGATTTGAAATCTGCGATTTGAACTCTGCGATTTGAACTCTGCGATTTGAACTCTGCGATTTAAACTCTGCGATTTGAACTCTGCCATTTGAACTCTGCCATTTGAACTCTGCCATTTGAACTCTGCCATTTGAACTCTGCCATTTGAACTCTGCCATTTGAACTCTGCCATTTGAACTCTGCCATTTGAACTCTGCCATTTCAACTCTGCGATTTAAACTCTGCGATTTAAACTCTGCGATTTAAACTCTGCGATTTAAACTCTGCGATTTAAACTCTGTGATTTAAGCTCTGCGATTTAAGCTCTGCCATTTAAGCTCTGCCATTTAAACTCTGCGATTTAAACTCTGCCATTTGAACTCTGCCATTTAAACTCTGCCATTTAAACTCTGCGATTTAAACTCTGCCATTTAAACTCTGCCATTTAAACTCTGCCATTTAAACTCTGCGATTTAAACTCTGCCATTTAAACTCTGCCATTTAAACTCTGCCATTTAAACTCTGCCATTTAAACTCTGCCATTTAAACTCTGCGATTTAAACTCTGCGATTTAAACTCTGCCATTTAAACTCTGCCATTTAAACTCTGCCATTTAAACTCAGCGATTTAAACTCTGCCATTTAATTCTGCCATTTAAACTCTGCCATTTAAACTATGCCATTTAAACTCTGCCATTTAAACTCTGCCATTTAAACTCTGCCATTTAAACTCTGCGATTTAAACTCTGCCATTTAAACTCTGCCATATAAACTCTAAGATTTGAATTCTGCGATTTAAACTCTGCGATTTAAACTCTGCCATTTAAACTCTGCGATTTAAACTCTGCGATTTAAACTCTGCGATTTGAACTCTGCCATTTGAGCTCTGCGAATTGAACTCTGCGATTTGAACTCTGCGATTTAAACTCTGCGATTTAAACTCTGCCATTTAAACTCTGCCATTTAAACTCTGCCATTTAAACACTGCGATTTGAACTCTGCGATTTAAACTCTGCGATTTAAACTCTGCGATATGAACTCTGCCATTTGAACTCTGCCATTTGAAATCTGCCATTTAAACTCTGCCATTTAAACTCTGCCATTTAAACTCTGCCATTTAAACTCTGCCATTTAAACTCTGCCATTTAAATTCTGCGATTTAAACTCTGCCATTTAAACTCTGCCATTTAAACTCTGCCATTTAAACTCTGCCATTTAAACTCTGCCATTTAAACTCTGCCATTTAAACTCTGCCATTTAAACTCTGCCATTTAAACTCTGCCATTTAAACTCTGCCATTTAAACTCTGCGATTTAAACTCTGCGATTTAAACTCTGCGATTTAAACTCTGCGATTTAAACTCTGCCATTTAAACTCTGCGATTAAAACTCTGCCATTTAAACTCTACCATTTAAACTCTGCCATTTAAACTCTGCCATTTAAACTCTGCCATTTAAACTTTGCCATTTAAACTCTGCCATTTAAACTCTGCCATTTAAACTCTGCGATTTAAACACTGCGATTTGAACTCTGCCATTTGAAATCTGCCATTTAAACTCTGCCATTTAAACTCTGCCATTTAAACTCTGCCATTTAAACTCTGCCATTTAAACTCTGCGATTTGAACTCTGCGATTTGAACTCTGCAATTTGAACTATGCAATTTGAACTATGCCATTTGAACTCTGCCATTTGAACTCTGCCATTTGAACTCTGCCATTTGAACCCTGCGATTTGAACTCTGCCATTTAAACTCTGCCATTTAAACTCTGCCATTTAAACTCTACAATTTAAACTCTGCGATTTAATATCTGCGATTTAATATCTGCGATTTGAACTCTGCGATTTGAACTCTGCCATTTGAACTCTGCCATTTGAACTCTGCCATTTGAACTCTGCCATTTGAACTCTGCGATTTGAGTTCTGCGATTTGAACTCTGCGATTTAAACTCATTTAAACTCTACGATTTAAACTCTGCAATTTAAACTCTGCGATTTAAACTCTGCGATTTGAACTCTGCGATTTGAACTCTGCCATTTGAACTCTGCCATTTGAACTCTGCGATTTGAACTCTGCGATTTGAACTCTGCGATTTGAACTCTGCGATTTGAACTCTGCGATTTAAACTCATTTAAACTCTACGATTTAAGCTCTGCAATTTAAACTCTGCGATTTAAACTCTGCGATTTAAACTCTGCGATTTAAACTCTGCGATTTAATATCTGCCATTTAAACTCTGCGATTTAAACTCTGCGATTTAAACTCTGCGATTTAAACTCTGCTATTTAAACTCTGCAATTTAAACTCTGCGATTTGAACTCTGCGATTTGAACTCTGCGATTTAAAATCTGCGATTTAAAATCTGCGATTTAAACGCTGCGATTTAAACGCTGCGATTTAAACTCTGGCATTTAAACTCTAGCATTTAAACTCTGCGATTTGAACTCTGCGATTTGAACTCTGCGATTTGAACTCAGCGATTTGAACTCTGCGATTTGAACTCTGCGATTTGAACTCTGCGATTTGAACTCTGCGATTTAAACTCTGCGATTTAAACTCTGCGATTTAAACTCTGGCATTTAAACTCTGCGATTTGAACTCTGCGATTTGAACTCTGCGATTTGAACTCAGCGATTTGAACTCTGCGATTTGAACTCTGCGATTTGAACTGTGCGATTTGAACTGTGCGATTTGAACTGTGCGATTTGAACTGTGCGATTCAAACTCTGCGATTTGAACTCTTTCATTTGAAATCTTTCATTTGAACTCTTTCATTTGAACTCTACGATTTGAACTCTGCGATTTGAACTCTGCGATTTGAACTCTACGATTTGAACGCTGCGATTTGAACTCTGTGATTTGAACTCTGCGATTTTAGTTCTGCGATTTAAACCCCGCCATTTAAACCCCGCCATTTAAACCCCGCCATTTAAACCCCGCCATTTAAACCCCGCCATTTAAACCCCGCCATTTAAACCCCGCCATTTAAACCCCGCCATTTAAACCCCGCCATTCTGCCATTTAAACTCTGCCATTTAAACTCTGCCATTTAAACTCTGCCATTTAAACACCGCCATTTAAACTCCGCCATTTAAACTCCGCCATTCAAACTCCGCCATTCAAACTCCACCATTCAAACTCCGCCATTTAAACTCCGCCATTTAAACTCCGCCATTTAAGCTCCGCCATTTAAACTCCGCCATTTAAACTCCGCCTTTTAATCTCCGCCTTTTAATCTCCGCCATTTAAACTCCGCCATTTAAACTCCGCCATTTAAACTCCGCCATTTAAACTCCGCCATTTAAACTCCGCCATTTAAACTCCGCCATTTAAACTCCGCCATTTAAACTCTGCCATTTAAACTCTGCCATTTAAAATCTGCCATTTAAACTCTGCCATTTAAACTCTGCCATTTAAACTCTGCCATTTAAACTCTGCCATTTAATATCTGCCATTTAATATCTGCCATTTAAACTCTGCCATTTAAACTCTGCCATTTAAACTCTGCCATTTAAACTCTGCCATTTAAACTCTGCCATTTAAACTCTGCCATTTAAACTCTGCCATTTAAACTCTGCGATTTAAACTCTGCCATTTAAACTCTGCCATATAAACTCTAAGATTTGAATTCTGCGATTTAAACTCTGCGATTTAAACTCTGCCATTTAAACTCTGCGATTTAAACTCTGCGATTTAAACTCTGCGATTTGAACTCTGCCATTTGAGCTCTGCGATTTGAACTCTGCGATTTGAACTCTGCCATTTAAACTCTGCCATTTAAACTCTGCCATTTAAACTCTGCCATTTAAACACTGCGATTTGAACTCTGCGATTTGAACTCTGCGATATGAACTCTGCGATTTGAACTCTGCCATTTGAACTCTGCCATTTGAACTCTGCCATTTGAACTCTGCCATTTGAACTCTGCGATTTGAACTCTGCCATTTGAACTCTGCCATTTGAACTCTGCCATTTGAACTCTGCCATTTGAACTCTGCCATTTGAACTCTGCCATTTGAACTCTGCCATTTGAACTCTGCCATTTAAACTCTGCCATTTAAACTCTGCCATTTAAACTCTGCCATTTAAACTCTGCCATTTAAACTCTGCCATTTAAACTCTGCCATTTAAACTCTGCCATTTAAACTCTGCCATTTAAACTCTGCCATTCAAACTCTGCCATTCAAACTCAGCGATTTGAACTCAGCGATTTGAACTCTGCGATTTGAACTCTGCGATTTGAACTCTGCGATTTGAACTCTGCGATTTGAACTCTGCGATTTGAACTCTGCCATTTGAACTCTGCCATTTGAACTCTGCGATTTGAACTCTGCGATTTGAACTCTGCGATTTGAACTCTGCGATTTAAACTCCGCGATTTAAACTCCGCGATTTAAACTCCGCGATTTAAACTCTGCCGTTTAAACTCTGCCGTTTAAACTCTGCCATTTAAACTCTGCCATTTAAACTCTGCCATTTAAACTCTGCCATTTAAACTCTGCGATTTAAACTCTGCGATTTAAACTCTGCGATTTAAACTCTGCGATTTAAACTCTGCGATTTAAACTCTGCGATTTAAACTCTGCGATTTAAACTCTGCGATTTAAGCTCTGCCATTTAAGCTCTGCCATTTAAGCTCTGCCATTTAAACTCTGCTATTTAAACTCTGCCATTTAAACTCTGCCATTTAAACTCTGCCATTTAAACTCTGCCATTTAAACTCTGCCATTTGAACTCTGCGATTTAAACTCTGCCATTTAAACTCTGCCATTTAAACTCTGCCATTTAAACTCTGCCATTTAAACTCTGCCATTTAAACTCTGCCATTTAAACTCTGCCATTTAAACTCTGCCATTTAAATTCTGCCATTTAAATTCTGCCATTTAAACTCTGCCATTTAAACTCTGCCATTTAAACTCTGCCATTTAAACTCTGCCATTTAAACTCTGCCATTTAAACTCTGCCATTTAAACTCTGCCATTTAAACTCTGCCATTTAAACTCTGCCATTTAAACTCTGCCATTTAAACTCTGCGATTTAAACTCTGCGATTTAAACTCTGCGATTTAAACTCTGCGATTAAAACTCTGCCATTTAAACTCTGCGATTAAAACTCTGCCATTTAAACTCTACCATTTAAACTCTGCCATTTAAACTCTGCCATTTAAACTCTGCCATTTAAACTCTGCCATTTAAACTCTGCCATTTAAACTCTGCGATTTAAACACTGCGATTTGAACTCTGCCATTTGAAATCTGCCATTTGAAATCTGCCATTTAAACTCTGCCATTTAAACTCTGCCATTTAAACTCTGCCATTTAAACTCTGCCATTTAAACTCTGCGATTTGAACTCTGCAATTTGAACTCTGCAATTTGAACTATGCCATTTGAACTATGCCATTTGAACTATGCCATTTGAACTCTGCCATTTGAACTCTGCGATTTGAACTCTGCCATTTAAACTCTGCCATTTAAACTCTGCCATTTAAACTCTGCGATTTAAACTCTGCGATTTAATATCTGCGATTTAAACTCTGCGATTTGAACTCTGCCATTTGAAATCTGCCATTTGAACTCTGCCATTTGAACTCTGCGATTTGAGTTCTGCGATTTGAACTCTGTGATTTGAACTCTGCGATTAAAACTCTACGATTTAAACTCTGCAATTTAAACTCTGCGATTTAAACTCTGCGATTTAAACTCTGCGATTTAAACTCTGCGATTTGAACTCTGCGATTTGAACTCTGCGATTTGAACTCTGCGATTTGAACTCTGCCATTTGAACTCTGCGATTTGAGTTCTGCGATTTGAACTCTGCGATTTGAACTCTGCGATTTGAACTCATTTAAACTCTACGATTTAAGCTCTGCAATTTAAACTCTGCGATTTAAACTCTGCGATTTAAACTCTGCGATTTAAACTCTGCGATTTAAACTCTGCGATTTAAACTCTGCGATTTAAACGCTGCGATTTAAACTCTGCGATTTAAACTCTGCAATTTAAACTCTGCGATTTAAACTCTGCGATTTAAACTCTGCAATTTAAACTCTGCGATTTGAACTCTGCGATTTGAACTCTGCGATTTGAACTGTGCGATTTAAAATCTGCGATTTAAACTCTGCGATTTAAACGCTGCAATTTAAACTCTGGCATTTAAACTCTGGCATTTAAACTCTAGCATTTAAACTCTGCGATTTGAACTCTGCGATTTGAACTCAGCGATTTGAACTCTGCGATTTGAACTCTGCGATTTTAACTCTGCGATTTGAACTCTGCGATTTAAACTCTGCGATTTGAACTCTGGCATTTGAACTCTGCGATTTGAACTCTGCGATTTGAACTCTGCGATTTGAACTCTGCGATTTAAACCCCGCCATTTAAACCCCGCCATTTAAACCCCGCCATTTAAACCCCGCCATTTAAACCCCGCCATTCTGCCATTTAAACTCTGCCATTTAAACTCTGCCATTTAAACTCTGCCATTTAAACTCCGCCATTTAAACTCCGCCATTTAAACTCCGCCATTCAAACTCCGCCATTCAAACTCCGCCATTTAAACTCCGCCATTTAAACTCCGCCATTTAAACTCCGCCATTTAAACTCCGCCATTTAAACTCCGCCATTTAAACTCCGCCATTTAAACTCCGCCTTTTAATCTCCGCCTTTTAATCTCCGCCTTTTAATCTCCGCCATTTAAACTCCGCCATTTAAACTCCGCCATTTAAACTCCGCCATTTAAACTCCGCCATTTAAACTCTGCCATTTAAACTCTGCCATTTAAACTCTGCCATTTAAACTCTGCCATTTAAACTCTGCCATTTAAACTCTGCCATTTAAACTCTGCCATTTAAAATCTGCCATTTAAAATCTGCCATTTAAAATCTGCCATTTAAAATCTGCCATTTAAACTCTGCCATTTAAACTCTGCCATTTAAACTCTGCCATTTAAACTCTGCCATTTAAACTCTGCCATTTAAACTCTGCCATTTAAACTCTGCCATTTAAACTCTGCCATTTAAACTCTGCCATTTAAACTCTGCCATTTAAACTCTGCCATTTAAACTCTGCCATTTAAACTCTGCCATTTAAACTCTGCCATTTAAACTCTGCGATTTCAACTCTGCGATTTCAACTCAGCCATTTAAACTCTGCCATTTAAACTCTGCCATTTAAACTCTGCCATTTAAACTCTGCCATTTAAACTCTGCCATTTAAACTCTGCCATTTAAACTCTGCCATTTAAACTCTGCCATTTAAACTCTGCCATTTAAACTCTGCCATTTAAACTCTGCCATTTAAACTCTGCGATATAAAGTCTGCGATTTAAACTCTGCCATTTAAACTCTGCCATATAAACCCTGCCATATAAACTCTGCGATTTAAACTCTGCGATTTAAAGTCTGCGATTTAAACTCTGCGATTTAAACTCTGCCATTTAAACTCTGCCATTTAAACTCTGCCATATAAACTCTGCGATTTAAACTCTGCGATTTAAACTCTGTGATTTAAACTCTGCGATTTAAACTCTGCCATTTAAACTCTGCGATTTAAACTCTGCCATTTAAACCCTGCGATTTAAACTCTGCGATTAAAACTCTGTCATTTAAACTCTGCCATTTAAACTCTGCCATTTAAACTCTGCCATTTAAACTCTGCCATTTAAACTTTGCCATTTAAACTCTGCCATTTAAACTCTGCCATTTAAACACTGCGATTTGAACTCTGCGATTTGAACTCTGCGATATGAAATCTGCCATTTAAACTCTGCCATTTAAACTCTGCCATTTAAACTCTGCCATTTAAACTCTGCCATTTAAACTCTGCCATTTAAACTCTGCCATTTAAACTCTGCCATTTAAACTCTGCGATTTGAACTCTGCAATTTGAACTATGCCATTTGAACTATGCCATTTGAACTCTGCCATTTGAACTCTGCGATTTGAACTCTGCGATTTGAACACTGCGCTTTAAACTCTGCCATTTAAACTCTGCCATTTAAACTCTGCCATTTAAACTCTGCCATTTAAACTCTGCGATTTAAACTTTGCCATTTAAACTTTGCCATTTAAACTCTGCCATTTAAACTCTGCCATTTAAACTCTGCCATTTAAACTATGCCATTTAAACTATGCCATTTAAACTCTGCCATTTAAACTCTGCCATATAAACTCTGCCATATAAACTCTGCGATTTGAACTCTGCGATTTAAACTCTGCGATTTAAACTCTGCAATTTAAACTTTTGAACTCTGCGATTTGAACTCTGCGATTTGAACTCTGCCATTTGAACTCTGCGATTTAAACTCTGCGATTTAAACTCTGAGATTTAAACTCTGCGATTTAAACTCAGAGATTTAAACTCTGCCATTTAAACACTGCCATTTAAACTCTACGATTTAAACTCTGCGATTTAAACTCTGCCATTCAAACTCTACCATTTAAACTCTGCCATTTAAACTCTGCCATTTAAACTCTGCCATTTAAACTCTGCCATTTAAACTCTGCCATTTAAACTCTGCCATTTAAACTCTGCCATTTAAACTCTGCCTTTTAAACTCTGCGATTTAAACTCTGCGATTTAAACTCTGCGATTTAAACTCTGCGATTTAAACTCTGCGATTTAAACTCTGCGATTTGAACTTTGCCATTTGAACCTTGCCATTTGAGCTCTGCGATTTGAACTCTGCGATTTAAACTCTGCGATTTGAACTCTGCCATTTGAACTCTGCCATTTGAACTCTGCCATTTGAACTCTGCCATTTGAACTCTGCCATTTGAACTCTGCCATTTGAACTCTGGGTTTCAAACTCTGCCATTTAAACTCTGCCATTTAAACTCTGCCATTTAAACTCTGCCATATAAACTCTGCCATATAAACTCTGCGATTTGAACTCTGCGATTTGAACTCTGCGATTTAAACTCTGCGATTTAAACTCTGCGATTTAAACTCTGCGATTTAAACTCTGCGATTTGAACTCTGCGATTTGAACTCTGCCATTTGAACTCTGCCATTTGAACTCTGCGATTTAAACCCTACGATTTAAACTCTGCCATTTAAACTCTGCCATTTAAACTCTGCCATTTAAACTCTGCGATTTAAGCTCTGCGATTTAAGCTCTGCCATTTAAGCTGTGCCATTTAAACTCTGCCATTTAAACTCTGCCATTTGAACTCTGCGATTTAAACTCTGCGATTTAAACTCTGCCATTTAAACTCTGCGATTTAAACTCTGCCATTTAAACTCTGCGATTTAAACTCTGCGATTTAAACTCTGCGATTTAAACTCTGCCATTTAAACTCTGCGATTTAAACTCTGCCATTTAAACTCTGCCATTTAAACTCTGCCATTTAAACTCTGCCATATAAACTCTGCCATTAAAACTCTGCCATTTAAACTCTGCGATTTAAACTCTGCGATTTAAACTCTGCCATTTAAACTCTGCGATTTAAACACAGCGATTTAAACTCTGCCATTTAATTCTGCCATTTAAACTCTGCCATTTAAACTCTGCCATTTAAACTATGCCATTTAAACTCTGCCATTTAAACTCTGCGATTTAAACTCTGCGATTTAAACTCTGCGATTTAAACTCTGCCATTTAAACTCTGCCATTTAAACTCTGCCATATAAACTCTAAGATTTGAATTCTGCGATTTAAACTCTGCGATTTATACTCTGACATTTAAACTCTGCCATTTAAACTCTGCGATTTAAACTCTGCCATTTGAACTTTGCCATTTGAGCTCTGCGAATTGAACTCTGCGATTTAAACTCCGCCATTTAAACTCTGCCATTTGAACTCTGCCATTTGAACTCTGCGATTTGAGCTCTGCGATTTGAACTCTGCGATTTAATCTCTGCGATTTAAACTCTGCGATTTGAACTCTGCGATTTGAACTCTGCCATTTGAACTCTGCGATTTGAACTCTGCGATTTGAACTCTGCGATTTGAACTCTGCGATTTAAACTCTGCGATTTAAACTCTGCGATTTAAACTCTGCGATTTAAACTCCGCCATTTAAACTCCGCCATTTAAACTCCGCCATTTAAACTCCGCCATTTAAACTCCGCCATTTAAACTCCGCCATTTAAACTCTGCCATTTAAACTCTGCCATTTAAACTCTTCCATTTAAACTCTGCCATTTAAACTCTGCCATTTAAACTCTGCCATTTAAACTCTGCGATTTAAGCTCTGCCATTTAAGCTCTGCCATTTAAGCTCTGCCATTTAAACTCTGCCATTTAAACTCTGCCATTTAAACTCTGCCATTTAAACTCTGCCATTTAAACTCTGCCATTTGAACTCTGCGATTTAAACTCTGCGATTTAAACTCTGCGATTTAAACTCTGCGATTTAAACTCTGCGATGTAAACTCTGCCATTTAAACTCTGCCATTTAAACTCTGCCATTTAAACTCAGCCATTTAAACTCTGCCATTTAAACTCCGCCATTTAAACTCTGCCATTTAAACTCTGCCATTTAAACTCTGCCATTTAAACTCTGCCATTTAAACTCTGCCATTTAAACTCTGCCATTTAAACTCTGCCATTTAAACTCTGCCATTTAAACTCTGCCATTTAAAATCTGCCATTTGAAATCTGCCATTTGAAATCTGCCATTTGAAATCTGCCATATAAACTCTGCGATTTAAACTCTGCGATTTGAACTCTGCGATTTGAACTCTGCGATTTGAACTCTGCCATTTGAACTCTGCCATTTGAACTCTGCCATTTAAAATCTGCCATTTGAAATCTGCCATTTGAAATCTGCCATTTGAAATCTGCCATATAAACTGCGATTTGAACTCTGCGATTTAAACTCTGCGATTATAACTCTGCGATTTAAACTCTGCGATTTAAACTCTGCTATTTGAACTCTGCGATTTGAACTCTGCCAATTGAACTCTGCGATTTGAACTCTGCGATTTGAACTCTGCCATTTAAACTCTGTCATTTAAACTCTGCCATTTAAACTCTGCCATTTAAACTCTGCCATTTAAATTCTGCGATTTAAACTCTGCGATTTAAACTCTGCCATTTAAACTCTGCCATTTAAACTCTGCCATTTAAACTCTGCCATTTAAACTCTGCGATTTAAACTCTGCGATTTAAACTATGCGATTTAAACTCTGCGATTTAAACTCAGCCATTTAAACTCTGCCATTTAAACTCTGCCATTTAAACTCTGCCATTTAAACTCTGCCATTTAAACTCTGCCATTTAAACTTTGCCATTTAAACTTTGCCATTTAAACTCTGCCATTTAAACTCTGCCATTTAAACTCTGCGATTTAAACACTGCGATTTGAACTCTGCGATTTGAAATCTGCTATTTGAAATCTGCCATTTAAACTCTGCCATTTAAACTCTGCCATATAAACCCTTCCATATAAACTCTGCGATTTAAACTCTGCGATTTAAAGTCTGTGATTTAAACTCTGCGATTTAAACTCTGCCATTTAAACTCTGCATATAAACTCTGCATATAAACTCTGCGATTTAAACTCTGCGATTTAAACTCTGCGATTTAAACTCTGTGATTTAAACTCTGCCATTTAAACTCTGCGATTTAAACTCTGCCATTTAAACCCTGCGATTTAAACCCTGCGATTTAAACCCTGCGATTTAAACTCTGCCATTTAAACTCTGCCATTTAAACTCTGCCATTTAAACTCTGTCATTTAAACTCTGCCATTTAAACTCTGCGATTTAAACTCTGCGATTTAAACTCTGCCATTTAATTCTGCCATTTAAACTCTGCCATTTAAACTCTGCCATTTAAACTCTGCCAATTAAACTCTGCAATTTAAACTCTGCGATTTAAACTCTGCGATTTAAACTCTGCGATTTAAACTCTGCCATTTAAACTCAGCGATTTAAACTCTGCCATTTAATTCTGCCATTTAAACTCTGCCATTTAAACTCTGCGATTTAAACTCTGCGATTTAAACTCTGCGATTTAAACTCTGCCATTTAAACTCTGCCATTTAAACTCTGCCATATAAACTCTGCCATATAAACTCTAAGATTTGAATTCTGCGATTTAAACTCTGCGATTTAAACTCTGCGATTTAAACTCTGCGATTTCAACTCTGCGATTTGAACTTTGCCATTTGAACCTTGCCATTTGAGCTCTGCGATTTGAACTCTGCGATTTGAACTCTGCGATTTAAACTCTGCGATTTAAACTCTGCGATTTGAACTCTGCGATTTGAACCTTGCCATTTGAGCTCTGCGATTTGAACTCTGCGATTTGAACTCTGCGATTTAAACTCTGCGATTTAAACTCTGCGATTTAAACTCTGCCAATTAAACTCTGCAATTTAAACTCTGCGATTTAAACTCTGCGATTTAAACTCTGCGATTTAAACTCTGCCATTTAAACTCTGCCATTTAAACTCTGCCATTTAATTCTGCCATTTAAACTCTGCGATTTAAACTCTGCGATTTAAACTCTGCGATTTAAACTCTGCGATTTAAACTCTGCCATTTAAACTCTGCCATTTAAACTCTGCCATATAAACTCTAAGATTTGAATTCTGCGATTTAAACTCTGCGATTTAAACTCTGCGATTTAAACTCTGCGATTTCAACTCTGCGATTTGAACTTTGCCATTTGAACCTTGCCATATAAACTCTAAGATTTGAATTCTGCGATTTGAACTCTGCGATTTAAACTCTGCGATTTAAACTCTGCGATTTGAACTCTGCGATTTGAACCTTGCCATTTGAGCTCTGCGATTTGAACTCTGCGATTTGAACTCTGCGATTTAAACTCTGCGATTTAAACTCTGCGATTTAAACTCTGCGATTTGAACTTTGCGATTTGAACTCTGCGATTTGAACTCTGCGATTTGAACTCTGCGATTTGAACTCTGCCATTTGAACTCTGCCATTTGAACTCTGCCATTTGAACTCTGCCATTTGAACTCTGCCATTTGAACTCTGCCATTTGAACTCTGCCATTTGAACTCTGCCATTTGAACTCTGCGATTTAAACTCTGCCATTTAAACTCTGCCATTTAAACTCTGCGATTTAAACTCTGCCATTTAAACTCTGCCATTTAAACTCTGCCATTTAAACTCTGCCATTTAAACTCTGCCATTTAAACTCTGCCATTTAAACTCTGCCATTTAAACTCTGCCATATAAACTCTGCCATATAAACTCTGCCATTTAAACTCTGCCATTTAAACTCTGCCATTTAAACTCTGCCATTTAAACTCTGCCATTTAAACTCTGCCATTTAAACTCTGCCATTTAAACTCTGCCATTTAAACTCAGCGATTTAATTCTGCCATTTAAACTCTGCCATTTAAACTATGCCATTTAAACTCTGCCATTTAAACTCTGCCATTTAAACTCTGCCATTTAAACTCTGCGATTTAAACTCTGCCATTTAAACTCTGCCATATAAACTCTAAGATTTGAATTCTGCGATTTAAACTCTGCGATTTAAACTCTGCCATTTAAACTCTGCGATTTAAACTCTGCGATTTAAACTCTGCGATTTGAACTCTGCCATTTGAGCTCTGCGAATTGAACTCTGCGAATTGAACTCTGCGATTTAAACTCTGCCATTTAAACTCTGCCATTTAAACTCTGCCATTTAAACTCTGCCATTTAAACACTGCGATTTGAACTCTGCGATTTAAACTCTGCGATTTAAACTCTGCGATATGAACTCTGCCATTTGAAATCTGCCATTTAAACTCTGCCATTTAAACTCTGCCATTTAAACTCTGCCATTTAAACTCTGCCATTTAAATTCTGCCATTTAAATTCTGCGATTTAAACTCTGCCATTTAAACTCTGCCATTTAAACTCTGCCATTTAAACTCTGCCATTTAAACTCTGCCATTTAAACTCTGCCATTTAAACTCTGCCATTTAAACTCTGCCATTTAAACTCTGCCATTTAAACTCTGCCATTTAAACTCTGCGATTTAAACTCTGCGATTTAAACTCTGCGATTTAAACTCTGCGATTTAAACTCTGCGATTAAAACTCTGCCATTTAAACTCTACCATTTAAACTCTGCCATTTAAACTATGCCATTTAAACTTTGCCATTTAAACTCTGCCATTTAAACTCTGCCATTTAAACTCTGCCATTTAAACTCTGCCATTTAAACACTGCGATTTGAACTCTGCCATTTGAAATCTGCCATTTAAACTCTGCCATTTAAACTCTGCCATTTAAACTCTGCCATTTAAACTCTGCGATTTGAACTCTGCGATTTGAACTCTGCAATTTGAACTATGCAATTTGAACTATGCCATTTGAACTCTGCCATTTGAACTCTGCCATTTGAACTCTGCCATTTGAACTCTGCGATTTGAACTCTGCCATTTAAACTCTGCCATTTAAACTCTGCCATTTAAACTCTGCCATTTAAACTCTACAATTTAAACTCTGCGATTTAATATCTGCGATTTAAACTCTGCGATTTGAACTCTGCGATTTGAACTCTGCCATTTGAACTCTGCCATTTGAACTCTGCGATTTGAGTTCTGCGATTTGAACTCTGTGATTTGAACTCTGCGATTTAAACTCATTTAAACTCTACGATTTAAACTCTGCAATTTAAACTCTGCGATTTAAACTCTGCGATTTGAACTCTGCGATTTGAACTCTGCGATTTGAACTCTGCCATTTGAACTCTGCGATTTGAGTTCTGCGATTTGAACTCTGCGATTTGAACTCTGCGATTTGAACTCTGCGATTTAAACTCATTTAAACTCTACGATTTAAGCTCTGCAATTTAAACTCTGCGATTTAAACTCTGCGATTTAAACTCTGCGATTTAATATCTGCCATTTAATATCTGCCATTTAAACTCTGCGATTTAAACTCTGCGATTTAAACTCTGCGATTTAAACTCTGCTATTTAAACTCTGCGATTTAAACTCTGCAATTTAAACTCTGCGATTTGAACTCTGCGATTTGAACTCTGCGATTTGAACTCTGCGATTTAAAATCTGCGATTTAAAATCTGCGATTTAAACGCTGCGATTTAAACTCTGGCATTTAAACTCTAGCATTTAAACTCTGCGATTTGAACTCTGCGATTTGAACTCAGCGATTTGAACTCTGCGATTTGAACTCTGCGATTTGAACTCTGCGATTTGAACTCTGCGATTTAAACTCTGCGATTTAAACTCTGCGATTTAAACTCTGCCATTTAAACTCTGCCATTTAAACTCTGCCATATAAACTCTAAGATTTGAATTCTGCGATTTAAACTCTGCGATTTAAACTCTGCGATTTAAACTCTGCGATTTAAACTCTGCGATTTGAACTTTGCCATTTGAACCTTGCCATTTGAGCTCTGCGATTTGAACTCTGCGATTTGAACTCTGCGATTTAAACTCTGCGATTTAAACTCTGCGATTTGAACTCTGCGATTTGAACTCTGCGATTTGAACTCTGCGATTTGAACTCTGCCATTTGAACTCTGCCATTTGAACTCTGCCATTTGAACTCTGCCATTTGAACTCTGCCATTTGAACTCTGCCATTTGAACTCTGCCATTTGAACTCTGCCATTTGAACTCTGCGATTTAAACTCTGCCATTTGAACTCTGCCATTTGAACTCTGCGATTTAAACTCTGCGATTTAAACTCTGCGATTTAAACTCTGCGATTTAAACTCTGCGATTTAAGCTCTGCCATTTAAGCTCTGCCATTTAAGCTCTGCCATTTAAACTCTGTCATTTGAACTCTGTCATTTGAACTCTGCGATTTAAACTCTGCCATTTAAACTCTGCCATTTAAACTCTGCGATTTAAACTCTGCCATTTAAACTCTGCGATTTAAACTCTGCCATTTAAACTCTGCCATTTAAACTCTGCCATTTAAACTCTGCCATTTAAACTCTGCCATATAAACTCTGCCATATAAACTCTGCCATTTAAACTCTGCCATTTAAACTCTGCCATTTAAACTCTGCGATTTAAACTCTGCCATTTAAACTCTGCCATTTAAACTCTGCCATTTAAACTCTGCCATTTAAACTCTGCGATTTAAACTCTGCGATTAAAACTCTGCCATTTAAACTCTGCCATTTAAACTCTGCCATTTAAACTCTGCCATTTAAACTCTGCGATTTAAACTCTGGCATTTAAACTCTAGCATTTAAACTCTGCGATTTGAACTCTGCGATTTGAACTCTGCGATTTGAACTCAGCGATTTGAACTCTGCGATTTGAACTCTGCGATTTGAACTCTGCGATTTTAACTCTGCGATTTGAACTCTGCGATTTAAACTCTGCGATTTAAACTCTGGCATTTAAACTCTGGCATTTAAACTCTGCGATTTGAACTCTGCGATTTGAACTCTGCGATTTAAACCCCGCCATTTAAACCCCGCCATTTAAACCCCGCCATTTAAACCCCGCCATTTAAACCCCGCCATTCTACCATTTAAACTCTGCCATTTAAACTCTGCCATTTAAACTCTGCCATTTAAACTCCGCCATTTAAACTCTGCCATTTAAATTCTGCGATTTAAACTCTGCCATTTAAACTCTGCCATTTAAACTCTGCCATTTAAACTCTGCCATTTAAACTCTGCCATTTAAACTCTGCCATTTAAACTCTGCCATTTAAACTCTGCCATTTAAACTCTGCCATTTAAACTCTGCCATTTAAACTCTGCCATTTAAACTCTGCCATTTAAACTCTGCCATTTAAACTCTGCGATTTAAACTCTGCGATTTAAACTCTGCGATTTAAACTCTGCGATTAAAACTCTGCCATTTAAACTCTGCCATTTAAACTCTGCCATTTAAACTCTGCCATTTAAACTCTGCCATTTAAACTTTGCCATTTAAACTCTGCCATTTAAACTCTGCCATTTAAACTCTGCGATTTAAACACTGCGATTTGAACTCTGCCATTTGAAATCTGCCATTTAAACTCTGCCATTTAAACTCTGCCATTTAAACTCTGCCATTTAAACTCTGCCATTTAAACTCTGCGATTTGAACTCTGCGATTTGAACTCTGCAATTTGAACTATGCAATTTGAACTATGCCATTTGAACTCTGCCATTTGAACTCTGCCATTTGAACTCTGCCATTTGAACTCTGCGATTTGAACTCTGCCATTTAAACTCTGCCATTTAAACTCTGCCATTTAAACTCTACAATTTAAACTCTGCGATTTAATATCTGCGATTTAAACTCTGCGATTTGAACTCTGCGATTTGAACTCTGCCATTTGAACTCTGCCATTTGAACTCTGCGATTTGAGTTCTGCGATTTGAACTCTGTGATTTGAACTCTGCGATTTAAACTCATTTAAACTCTACGATTTAAACTCTGCAATTTAAACTCTGCGATTTAAACTCTGCGATTTGAACTCTGCGATTTGAACTCTGCGATTTGAACTCTGCCATTTGAACTCTGCGATTTGAGTTCTGCGATTTGAACTCTGCGATTTGAACTCTGCGATTTGAACTCTGCGATTTAAACTCATTTAAACTCTACGATTTAAGCTCAGCAATTTAAACTCTGCGATTTAAACTCTGCGATTTAAACTCTGCGATTTAATATCTGCCATTTAATATCTGCCATTTAAACTCTGCGATTTAAACTCTGCGATTTAAACTCTGCGATTTAAACTCTGCAATTTAAACTCTGCGATTTGAACTCTGCGATTTGAACTCTGCGATTTAAAATCTGCGATTTAAAATCTGCGATTTAAACGCTGCGATTTAAACTCTGGCATTTAAACTCTAGCATTTAAACTCTAGCATTTGAACTCTGCGATTTGAACTCAGCGATTTGAAATCTGCGATTTGAAATCTGCGATTTGAACTCTGCGATTTGAACTCTGCGATTTGAACTCTGCGATTTGAACTCTGCGATTTAAACTCTGCGATTTAAACTCTGGCATTTAAACTCTGGCATTTGAACTCTGCGATTTGAACTCTGCGATTTGAACTCTGCGATTTGAACTCAGCGATTTGAACTCTGCGATTTGAACTGTGCGATTTGAACTGTGCGATTTGAACTGTGCGATTTGAACTGTGCGATTTGAACTCTGCGATTCAAACTCTGCGATTTGAACTCTTTCATTTGAACTCTTTCATTTGAACTCTTTCATTTGAACTCTACGATTTGAACTCTGCGATTTGAACTCTGCGATTTGAACTCTACGATTTGAACGCTGCGATTTGAACTCTGTGATTTGAACTCTGCGATTTTAGTTCTGCGATTTAAACCCCGCCATTTAAACCCCGCCATTTAAACCCCGCCATTTAAACCCCGCCATTTAAACCCCGCCATTTAAACCCCGCCATTTAAACCCCGCCATTCTGCCATTTAAACTCTGCCATTTAAACTCTGCCATTTAAACTCTGCCATTTAAACACCGCCATTTAAACTCCGCCATTTAAACTCCGCCATTCAAACTCCGCCATTCAAACTCCGCCATTCAAACTCCGCCATTTAAACTCCGCCATTTAAACTCCGCCATTTAAGCTCCGCCATTTAAACTCCGCCATTTAAACTCCGCCATTTAATCTCCGCCTTTTAATCTCCGCCTTTTAATCTCCGCCATTTAAACTCCGCCATTTAAACTCCGCCATTTAAACTCTGCCATTTAAACTCTGCCATTTAAACTCTGCCATTTAAACTCTGCCATTTAAACTCTGCCATTTAAACTCTGCGATTTAAACTCTGCCATTTAAACTCTGCGATTTAAACTCTGCCATTTAAACTCTGCGATTTAAACTCTGCCATTTAAACTCTGCCATTTAAACTCTGCCATTTAAACTCTGCCATTTAAACTCTGCCATATAAACTCTGCCATATAAACTCTGCCATTTAAACTCTGCCATTTAAACTCTGCCATTTAAACTCTGCCATTTAAACTCTGCGATTTAAACTCTGCCATTTAAACTCTGCCATTTAAACTCTGCCATTTAAACTCTGCCATTTAAACTCTGCGATTTAAACTCTGCGATTAAAACTCTGCCATTTAAACTCTGCCATTTAAACTCTGCCATTTAAACTCTGCCATTTAAACTCTGCGATTTAAACTCTGGCATTTAAACTCTAGCATTTAAACTCTGCGATTTGAACTCTGCGATTTGAACTCTGCGATTTGAACTCAGCGATTTGAACTCTGCGATTTGAACTCTGCGATTTGAACTCTGCGATTTTAACTCTGCGATTTGAACTCTGCGATTTAAACTCTGCGATTTAAACTCTGGCATTTAAACTCTGGCATTTAAACTCTGCGATTTGAACTCTGCGATTTGAACTCTGCGATTTAAACCCCGCCATTTAAACCCCGCCATTTAAACCCCGCCATTTAAACCCCGCCATTTAAACCCCGCCATTCTACCATTTAAACTCTGCCATTTAAACTCTGCCATTTAAACTCTGCCATTTAAACTCCGCCATTTAAATTCTGCGATTTAAACTCTGCCATTTAAACTCTGCCATTTAAACTCTGCCATTTAAACTCTGCCATTTAAACTCTGCCATTTAAACTCTGCCATTTAAACTCTGCCATTTAAACTCTGCCATTTAAACTCTGCCATTTAAACTCTGCCATTTAAACTCTGCCATTTAAACTCTGCCATTTAAACTCTGCCATTTAAACTCTGCGATTTAAACTCTGCGATTTAAACTCTGCGATTTAAACTCTGCGATTAAAACTCTGCCATTTAAACTCTGCCATTTAAACTCTGCCATTTAAACTCTGCCATTTAAACTCTGCCATTTAAACTTTGCCATTTAAACTCTGCCATTTAAACTCTGCCATTTAAACTCTGCGATTTAAACACTGCGATTTGAACTCTGCCATTTGAAATCTGCCATTTAAACTCTGCCATTTAAACTCTGCCATTTAAACTCTGCCATTTAAACTCTGCCATTTAAACTCTGCGATTTGAACTCTGCGATTTGAACTCTGCAATTTGAACTATGCAATTTGAACTATGCCATTTGAACTCTGCCATTTGAACTCTGCCATTTGAACTCTGCCATTTGAACTCTGCGATTTGAACTCTGCCATTTAAACTCTGCCATTTAAACTCTGCCATTTAAACTCTACAATTTAAACTCTGCGATTTAATATCTGCGATTTAAACTCTGCGATTTGAACTCTGCGATTTGAACTCTGCCATTTGAACTCTGCCATTTGAACTCTGCGATTTGAGTTCTGCGATTTGAACTCTGTGATTTGAACTCTGCGATTTAAACTCATTTAAACTCTACGATTTAAACTCTGCAATTTAAACTCTGCGATTTAAACTCTGCGATTTGAACTCTGCGATTTGAACTCTGCGATTTGAACTCTGCGATTTGAACTCTGCGATTTGAGTTCTGCGATTTGAACTCTGCGATTTGAACTCTGCGATTTGAACTCTGCGATTTAAACTCATTTAAACTCTACGATTTAAGCTCAGCAATTTAAACTCTGCGATTTAAACTCTGCGATTTAAACTCTGCGATTTAATATCTGCCATTTAATATCTGCCATTTAAACTCTGCGATTTAAACTCTGCGATTTAAACTCTGCGATTTAAACTCTGCAATTTAAACTCTGCGATTTGAACTCTGCGATTTGAACTCTGCGATTTAAAATCTGCGATTTAAAATCTGCGATTTAAACGCTGCGATTTAAACTCTGGCATTTAAACTCTAGCATTTAAACTCTAGCATTTGAACTCTGCGATTTGAACTCAGCGATTTGAAATCTGCGATTTGAAATCTGCGATTTGAACTCTGCGATTTGAACTCTGCGATTTGAACTCTGCGATTTGAACTCTGCGATTTAAACTCTGCGATTTAAACTCTGGCATTTAAACTCTGGCATTTAAACTCTGCGATTTGAACTCTGCGATTTGAACTCTGCGATTTGAACTCAGCGATTTGAACTCTGCGATTTGAACTGTGCGATTTGAACTGTGCGATTTGAACTGTGCGATTTGAACTGTGCGATTTGAACTCTGCGATTCAAACTCTGCGATTTGAACTCTTTCATTTGAACTCTTTCATTTGAACTCTTTCATTTGAACTCTACGATTTGAACTCTGCGATTTGAACTCTGCGATTTGAACTCTACGATTTGAACGCTGCGATTTGAACTCTGTGATTTGAACTCTGCGATTTTAGTTCTGCGATTTAAACCCCGCCATTTAAACCCCGCCATTTAAACCCCGCCATTTAAACCCCGCCATTTAAACCCCGCCATTTAAACCCCGCCATTCTGCCATTTAAACTCTGCCATTTAAACTCTGCCATTTAAACTCTGCCATTTAAACACCGCCATTTAAACTCCGCCATTTAAACTCCGCCATTCAAACTCCGCCATTCAAACTCCGCCATTCAAACTCCGCCATTTAAACTCCGCCATTTAAACTCCGCCATTTAAGCTCCGCCATTTAAGCTCCGCCATTTAAACTCCGCCATTTAAACTCCGCCATTTAATCTCCGCCTTTTAATCTCCGCCTTTTAATCTCCGCCATTTAAACTCCGCCATTTAAACTCTGCCATTTAAACTCTGCCATTTAAACTCTGCCATTTAAACTCTGCCATTTAAACTCTGCCATTTAAACTCTGCCATTTAAACTCTGCCATTCAAACTCTGCGATTTGAACTCTGCGATTTAATCTCTGCGATTTAAACTCTGCGATTTGAACTCTGCGATTTGAACTCTGCGATTTGAACTCTGCGATTTGAACTCTGCGATTTGAACTCTGCGATTTGAACTCTGCGATTTGAACTCTGCGATTTAAACTCTGCGATTTAAACTCTGCGATTTAAACTCTGCGATTTAAACTCTGCGATTTAAACTCCGCGATTTAAACTCCGCCGTTTAAACTCTGCCATTTAAACTCTGCCATTTAAACTCTGCCATTTAAACTCTGCGATTTAAACTCTGCGATTTAAACTCTGCCATTTAAACTCTGCCATTTAAACTCTGCGATTTAAACTCTGCGATTTAAACTCTGCGATTTAAGCTCTGCCATTTAAGCTCTGCCATTTAAGCTCTGCCATTTAAGCTCTGCCATTTAAACTCTGCCATTTAAACTCTGCCATTTAAACTCTGCCATTTAAACTCTGCCATTTAAACTCTGCCATTTAAACTCTGCCATTTAAACTCTGCCATTTGAACTCTGCCATTTGAACTCTGCCATTTGAACTCTGCCATTTAAACTCTGCCATTTAAACTCTGCCATTTAAACTCTGCCATTTAAACTCTGCCATTTAAACTCTGCCATTTAAACTCTGCCATTTAAATTCTGCCATTTAAACTCTGCCATTTAAACTCTGCCATTTAAACTCTGCCATTTAAACTCTGCCATTTAAACTCTGCCATTTAAACTCTGCCATTTAAACTCTGCCATTTAAACTCTGCCATTTAAACTCTGCCATTTAAACTCTGCCATTTAAACTCTGCGATTTAAACTCTGCGATTAAAACTCTGCCATTTAAACTCTGCCATTTAAACTCTGCCATTTAAACTCTGCCATTTAAACTCTGCCATTTAAACTATGCGATTTAAACTCTGGCATTTAAACTCTAGCATTTAAACTCTGCGATTTGAACTCTGCGATTTGAACTCTGCGATTTGAACTCAGCGATTTGAACTCTGCGATTTGAACTCTGCGATTTGAACTCTGCGATTTTAACTCTGCGATTTGAACTCTGCGATTTAAACTCTGCGATTTAAACTCTGGCATTTAAACTCTGGCATTTAAACTCTGCGATTTGAACTCTGCGATTTGAACTCTGCGATTTAAACCCCGCCATTTAAACCCCGCCATTTAAACCCCGCCATTTAAACCCCGCCATTTAAACCCCGCCATTCTACCATTTAAACTCTGCCATTTAAACTCTGCCATTTAAACTCTGCCATTTAAACTCCGCCATTTAAACTCCGCCATTCAAACTCCGCCATTCAAACTCCACCATTTAAACTCCGCCATTTAAACTCCGCCATTTAAACTCCGCCATTTAAACTCCGCCATTTAAACTCCGCCATTTAAACTCCGCCATTTAAACTCCGCCATTTAAACTCCGCCATTTAAACTCCGCCATTTAAACTCCGCCATTTAATCTCCGCCTTTTAATCTCCGCCTTTTAATCTCCGCCATTTAAACTCCGCCATTTAAACTCCGCCATTTAAACTCCGCCATTTAAACTCCGCCATTTAAACTCTGCCATTTAAACTCTGCCATTTAAACTCTGCCATTTAAACTCTGCCATTTAAACTCTGCCATTTAAACTCTGCCATTTAAACTCTGCCATTTAAAATCTGCCATTTAAACTCTGCCATTTAAACTCTGCCATTTAAAATCTGCCATTTAAAATCTGCCATTTAAAATCTGCCATTTAAAATCTGCCATTTAAACTCTGCCATTTAAACTCTGCCATTTAAACTCTGCCATTTAAACTCTGCCATTTAAACTCTGCCATTTAAACTCTGCCATTTAAACTCTGCCATTTAAACTCTGCCATTTAAACTCTGCCATTTAAACTCTGCCATTTAAACTCTGCCATTTAAACTCTGCCATTTAAACTCTGCCATTTAAACTCTGCCATTTAAACTCTGCCATTTAAACTCTGCCATTTAAACTCTGCCATTTAAACTCTGCCATTTAAACTCTGCCATTTAAACTCTGCCATTTAAACTCTGCCATTTAAACTCTGCCATTTAAACTCTGCCATTTAAACTCTGCCATTTGAACTCTGCCATTTGAACTCTGCGATTTGAACTCTGCGATTTGAACTCTGCGATTTGAACTCAGCGATTTAATCTCTGCGATTTAAACTCTGCGATTTAAACTCTGCGATTTAAACTCTGCGATTTGAACTCTGCGATTTGAACTCTGCCATTTGAACTCTGCAATTTGAACTCTGCGATTTGAATTTTGCGATTTGAACTCTACGATTTAAACTCTGCGATTTAAACTCTGCGATTTAAACTCCGCCATTTAAACTCCGCCATTTAAACTCCGCCGTTTAAACTCTGCCATTTAAACTCTGCCATTTAAACTCTGCCATTTAAACTCTGCCATTTAAACTCTGCGATTTAAACTCTGCGATTTAAACTCTGCCATTTAAACTCTGCGATTTAAACTCTGCGATTTAAACTCTGCGATTTAAACTCTGCGATTTAAGCTCTGCCATTTAAGCTCTGCCATTTAAGCTCTGCCATTTAAACTCTGCCATTTAAACTCTGCCATTTAAACTCTGCCATTTAAACTCTGCCATTTAAACTCTGCCATTTGAACTCTGCGATTTAAACTCTGCCATTTAAACTCTGCCATTTAAACTCTGCCATTTAAACTCTGCCATTTAAACTCTGCCATTTAAACTCTGCCATTTAAACTCTGCCATTTAAACTCTGCCATTTAAACTCTGCCATTTAAACTCTGCCATTTAAACTCTGCCATTTAAATTCTGCGATTTAAACTCTGCCATTTAAACTCTGCCATTTAAACTCTGCCATTTAAACTCTGCCATTTAAACTCTGCCATTTAAACTCTGCCATTTAAACTCTGCCATTTAAACTCTGCCATTTAAACTCTGCCATTTAAACTCTGCCATTTAAACTCTGCCATTTAAACTCTGCGATTTAAACTCTGCGATTTAAACTCTGCGATTAAAACTCTGCCATTTAAACTCTACCATTTAAACTCTGCCATTTAAACTCTGCCATTTAAACTCTGCCATTTAAACTTTGCCATTTAAACTCTGCCATTTAAACTCTGCCATTTAAACTCTGCGATTTAAACACTGCGATTTGAACTCTGCCATTTGAAATCTGCCATTTGAAATCTGCCATTTAAACTCTGCCATTTAAACTCTGCCATTTAAACTCTGCCATTTGAACTCTGCCATTTGAACTCTGCGATTTGAACTCTGCGATTTGAACTCTGCAATTTGAACTATGCAATTTGAACTATGCCATTTGAACTATGCCATTTGAACTCTGCCATTTGAACTCTGCCATTTGAACTCTGCGATTTGAACTCTGCCATTTAAACTCTGCCATTTAAACTCTGCGATTTAAACTCTGCGATTTAATATCTGCGATTTAAACTCTGCGATTTGAACTCTGCGATTTGAACTCTGCGATTTGAACTCTGCCATTTGAACTCTGCCATTTGAACTCTGCCATTTGAACTCTGCAATTTGAGTTCTGCGATTTGAACTCTGTGATTTGAACTCTGCGATTTAAACTCATTTAAACTCTACGATTTAAACTCTGCAATTTAAACTCTGCGATTTAAACTCTGCCATTTAAACTCTGCGATTTGAACTCTGCGATTTGAACTCTGCGATTTGAACTCTGCCATTTGAACTCTGCGATTTGAGTTCTGCGATTTGAACTCTGCGATTTGAACTCTGCGATTTGAACTCTGCGATTTGAACTCTGCGATTTAAACTCATTTAAACTCTACGATTTAAGCTCTGCAATTTAAACTCTGCGATTTAAACTCTGCGATTTAAACTCTGCGATTTAAACTCTGCGATTTAAACTCTGCGATTTAATATCTGCCATTTAAACTCTGCGATTTAAACTCTGCGATTTAAACTCTGCGATTTAAACTCTGCTATTTAAACTCTGCGATTTAACCCCTCCGCGACGGGAAAACTATGGATAGCCATTTTGTCAGTCCGGGGCTAGTCTTACTTTCCCTACTGTGTGGCCGGGCGCTTTTGGCCGATTTTTCCAAAATCGCTCTATTCCACTTACTCTGTACGTCTAAACTACGATACTGAACAACTTAAATTTGGTCTTGTTAGCACCATCAACTCTTCCTCTTTCCAATAAAACCAACCCCAGCTCTCTACGACTCTCCGTTGCCGAGAAAGTAAGTGAGGAATGAAGGGTACTTTTTCGTGTGAGCGCGGCCGTGTTCGCTTAGGTGGCGTGGCTGTGACGACAACTGAACGTGGCCAGCGCGGGTGGCAGTCAGTGTTGTAAGTAAGCGTGGCGCACCACAGAATCGAACACGCACGAGAAATCTAATCCACATCCATCCATGTTTACAGTCAGTAACACACTGACTGACGATGGTGATTTGTAGGGATGGTGGTGAAGTATAGCCAAGTGAAAAAAAAACCGCCAAATTGGGCTCGCAAATGCCGACATTGGCAATAGCGGTGCTTCATCTCGTCCGGTCACCACATGGCACGGGTGTACGACACCATCCGGAGGTTTCCTGGGTCCGTTTATGACCGCGGACCGGACGTTAAGGGTTAAACTCTGCAATTTAAACTCTGCGATTTGAACTCTGCGATTTGAACTCTGCGATTTGAACTCTGCGATTTGAACTCTGCGATTTAAAATCTGCGATTTAAACTCTGCGATTTAAACGCTGCGATATAAACTCTGGCATTTAAACTCTAGCATTTAAACTCTGCGATTTGAACTCTGCGATTTGAACTCAGCGATTTGAACTCTGCGATTTGAACTCTGCGATTTGAACTCTGCGATTTGAACTCTGCGATTTGAACTCTGCGATTTGAACTCTGCGATTTGAACTCTGCGATTTGAACTCTGCGATTTAAACTCTGGCATTTAAACTCTGCGATTTAAACTCTGCGATTTGAACTCTGCGATTTGAACTCTGCGATTTGAACTCTGCGATTTGAACTCAGCGATTTGAACTCTGCGATTTGAACTCTGCGATTTGAACTGTGCGATTTGAACTGTGCGATTTGAACTGTGCGATTTGAACTGTGCGATTTGAACTCTGCGATTCAAACTCTGCGATTTGAACTCTTTCATTTGAACTCTTTCATTTGAACTCTTTCATTTGAACTCTTTCATTTGAACTCTTTCATTTGAACTCTACGATTTGAACTCTGCGATTTGAACGCTGCGATTTGAACGCTGCGATTTGAACTCTGCGATTTGAACTCTGCGATTTTAATTCTGCGATTTAAACCCCGCCATTTAAACCCCGCCATTTAAACCCCGCCATTTAAACCCCGCCATTTAAACCCCGCCATTTAAACCCCGCCATTTAAACCCCGCCATTCTGCCATTTAAACTCTGCCATTTAAACTCTGCCATTTAAACTCTGCCATTTAAACACCGCCATTTAAACTCCGCCATTTAAACTCCGCCATTTAAACTCCGCCATTCAAACTCCGCCATTCAAACTCCACCATTTAAACTCCACCATTTAAACTCCGCCATTTAAACTCCGCCATTTAAACTCCGCCATTTAAACTCCGCCATTTAAACTCCGCCTTTTAATCTCCGCCTTTTAATCTCCGCCTTTTAATCTCCGCCATTTAATCTCCGCCATTTAAACTCCGCCATTTAAACTCCGCCATTTAAACTCCACCATTTAAACTCTGCCATTTAAACTCTGCCATTTAAACTCTGCCATTTAAAATCTGCCATTTAAACTCTGCCATTTAAACTCTGCCATTTAAACTCTGCCATTTAAACTCTGCCATTTAAACTCTGCCATTTAAACTCTGCCATTTAAACTCTGCCATTTAAACTCTGCCATTTAAACTCTGCCATTTAAACTCTGCCATTTAAACTCTGCCATTTAAACTCTGCGATTTAAACTCTGCGATTTAAACTCTGCCATATAAACTCTAAGATTTGAATTCTGCGATTTAAACTCTGCCATTTAAACTCTGCCATTTAAACTCTGCGATTTAAACTCTGCGATTTAAACTCTGCGATTTGAACTCTGCCATTTGAGCTCTGCGATTTGAACTCTGCGATTTGAACTCTGCGATTTAAACTCTGCGATTTAAACTCTGCGATTTAAACTCTGCCATTTAAACTCTGCCATTTAAACTCTGCCATTTAAACACTGCGATTTAAACTCTGCGATTTAAACTCTGCGATATGAACTCTGCCATTTGAACTCTGCCATTTGAACTCTGCCATTTGAACTCTGCCATTTGAACTCTGCCATTTGAACTCTGCCATTTGAACTCTGCCATTTGAACTCTGCCATTTGAACTCTGCCATTTGAACTCTGCCATTTAAACTCTGCCATTTAAACTCTGCCATTTAAACTCTGCCATTTAAACTCTGCCATTTAAACTCTGCCATTTAAACTCTGCCATTTAAACTCTGCCATTTAAACTCTGCCATTTGAACTCTGCGATTTGAACTCTGCGATTTGAACTCTGCGATTTGAACTCAGCGATTTAAACTCTGCGATTTGAACTCTGCGATTTGAACTCTGCGATTTGAACTCTGCGATTTGAACTCTGCCATTTGAACTCTGCGATTTGAACTCTGCGATTTGAACTCTGCGATTTAAACTCTGCGATTTAAACTCTGCGATTTAAACTCCGCCGTTTAAACTCTGCCGTTTAAACTCTGCCATTTAAACTCTGCCATTTAAACTCTGCCATTTAAACTCTGCGATTTAAACTCTGCGATTTAAACTCTGCGATTTAAAAACTGCGATTTAAACTCTGCGATTTAAACTCTGCGATTTAAACTCTGCGATTTAAACTCTGCGATTTAAACTCTGCGATTTAAACTCTGCGATTTAAACTCTGCCATTTAAGCTCTGCCATTTAAACTCTGCCATTTAAACTCTGCCATTTAAACTCTGCCATTTAAACTCTGCCATTTAAACTCTGCCATTTAAACTCTGCCATTTAAACTCTGCCATTTAAACTCTGCCATTTAAACTCTGCCATTTAAACTCTGCCATTTAAACTCTGCCATTTAAACTCTGCCATTTAAACTCTGCCATTTAAACTCTGCCATTTAAACTCTGCCATTTAAATTCTGCCATTTAAACTCTGCCATTTAAACTCTGCCATTTAAACTCTGCCATTTAAACTCTGCCATTTAAACTCTGCCATTTAAACTCTGCCATTTAAACTCTGCCATTTAAACTCTGCCATTTAAACTCTGCGATTTAAACTCTGCGATTTAAACTCTGCGATTTAAACTCTGCGATTTAAACTCTGCGATTAAAACTCTGCCATTTAAACTCTGCCATTTAAACTCTGCCATTTAAACTCTGCCATTTAAACTTTGCCATTTAAACTCTGCCATTTAAACTCTGCCATTTAAACTCTGCGATTTAAACACTGCGATTTGAACTCTGCCATTTGAAATCTGCCATTTGAAATCTGCCATTTAAACTCTGCCATTTAAACTCTGCCATTTGAACTATGCCATTTGAACTCTGCGATTTGAACTCTGCGATTTGAACTATGCAATTTGAACTATGCCATTTGAACTCTGCCATTTGAACTCTGCCATTTGAACTCTGCCATTTGAACTCTGCGATTTGAACTCTGCGATTTGAACTCTGCGATTTGAACTCTGCCATTTAAACTCTGCCATTTAAACTCTGCCATTTAAACTCTGCGATTTAAACTCTGCGATTTAATATCTGCGATTTAAACTCTGCGATTTGAACTCTGCCATTTGAACTCTGCCATTTGAACTCTGCCATTTGAACTCTGCGATTTGAGTTCTACGATTTGAACTCTGCGATTTGAGTTCTACGATTTGAACTCTGTGATTTGAACTCTGCGATTTAAACTCATTTAAACTCTACGATTTAAACTCTGCAATTTAAACTCTGCGATTTAAACTCTGCGATTTAAACTCTGCGATTTGAACTCTGCGATTTAAACTCTGCGATTTGAACTCTGCGATTTGAACTCTGCCATTTGAACTCTGCCATTTGAACTCTGCCATTTGAACTCTGCCATTTGAGTTCTGCGATTTGAACTCTGCCATTTGAACTCTGCGATTTAAACTCATTTAAACTCTACGATTTAAGCTCTGCAATTTAAACTCTGCGATTTAAACTCTGCGATTTAAACTCTGCGATTTAAACTCTGCGATTTAATATCTGCCATTTAAACTCTGCGATTTAAACTCTGCGATTTAAACTCTGCGATTTAAACTCTGCGATTTAAACTCTGCGATTTGAACTCTGCGATTTGAACTCTGCGATTTGAACTCTGCGATTTGAACTCTGCGATTTAAAATCTGCGATTTAAACTCTGCGATTTAAACGCTGCGATTTAAACTCTGGCATTTAAACTCTAGCATTTAAACTCTGCGATTTGAATTCTGCGATTTGAACTCAGCGATTTGAACTCTGCGATTTGAACTCTGCGATTTGAACTCTGCGATTTTAACTCTGCGATTTGAACTCTGCGATTTAAACTCTGCGATTTAAACTCTGCGATTTAAACTCTGGCATTTAAACTCTGCGATTTGAACTCTGCGATTTAAACCCCGCCATTTAAACCCCGCCATTTAAACCCCGCCATTTAAACCCCGCCATTTAAACCCCGCCATTCTGCCATTTAAACTCTGCCATTTAAACTCTGCCATTTAAACTCTACCATTTAAACACCGCCATTTAAACTCCGCCATTTAAACTCCGCCATTTAAACTCCGCCATTCAAACTCCGCCATTCAAACTCCGCCATTTAAACTCCGCCATTTAAACTCCGCCATTTAAACTCCGCCATTTAAGCTCCGCCATTTAAACTCCGCCATTTAATCTCCGCCTTTTAATCTCCGCCTTTTAATCTCCGCCTTTTAATCTCCGCCATTTAAACTCCGCCATTTAAACTCCGCCATTTAAACTCCGCCATTTAGACTCCGCCATTTAAACTCTGCCATTTAAACTCTGCCATTTAAACTCTGCCATTTAAACTCTGCCATTTAAACTCTGCCATTTAAACTCTGCCATTTAAAATCTGCCATTTAAAATCTGCCATTTAAAATCTGCCATTTAAACTCTGCCATTTAAACTCTGCCATTTAAACTCTGCCATTTAAACTCTGCCATTTAAACTCTGCCATTTAAACTCTGCCATTTAAACTCTGCCATTTAAACTCTGCCATTTAAACTCTGCCATTTCAACTCTGCCATTTCAACTCTGCCATTTCAACTCTGCCATTTCAACTCTGCCATTTCAACTCTGCCATTTCAACTCAGCCATTTAAACTCAGCCATTTAAACTCAGCCATTTAAACTCAGCCATTTAAACTCTGCCATTTAAACTCTGCCATTTAAACTCTGCCATTTAAACTCTGCCATTTAAACTCTGCCATTTAAACTCTGCCATTTAAACTCTGCGATTTAAACTCTGCGATTTAAACTCTGCCATTTAAACTCTGCCATTTAAACTCTGCCATTTAAACTCTGCCATTTAAACTCTGCCATTTAAACTCTGCCATTTAAACTCTGCCATTTAAACTCTGCCATTTAAACTCTGCCATTTAAACTCTGCGATTTAAACTCTGCGATTTAAACTCTGCGATTTAAACTCTGCGATTTAAACTCTGCCATTTAAACTCTGCCATTTAAACTCTGCCATTTAAACTCTGCCATTTAAACTCTGCCATTTAAACTCTGTGATTTAAACTCTGCCATTTAAACTATGCCATTTAAACTCTGCCATTTAAACTCTGCAATTTAAACTCTGCGATTTAAACTCTGCGATTTAAACTCTGCGATTTAAACTCTGCCATTTAAACTCTGCCATTTAAACTCTGCGATTTAAACTCTGCCATTTAAACTCTGCCATTTAAACTCTGCCATTTAAACTCTGCCATTTAAACTCTGCGATTTAAACTCTGCGATTTAAACTAATTACATTAGGGCAAGGCAAAAAAAACCCTTCACATTTTGATAGTAAACAGTAACAAGTCTAATATCAATTGGTCATTAGATGTAAGCATTATAAATACAACATTTAATACCTCACCTTAACGATGAGAAGAGTTGTGCAGAGTGTCGATTGGAAGACAATTTTCTAACACAACACAACACGACCTTAAGGAGTAGTTTTTCACACTAACGTTAGCTCCATTTTTCTTTAACACTTCCTCTCCCGTCGACAATAACCATCATAATTCTCTTCAGCATCCTTCAACCACTACAGTGTTCTTTCCATCACTCCACGTCTGCACAATATCATCCCATTGGACCTCTTGTCTCATCATGCTGGCCACAACACACCGTCTCCTCGCTCTCGACCCCAAGTCCACACCATCTCATCTCGCTCCTCCTCAAATCTCCCAAGTCCACACCGTCTTGTTCTTCCTCCAATCTTAAATCCACACAGCATTGCTTTTCCTCTTAATCTTCGGTCCACATCATTTTACTCGTCTCTAATCTTGTTGCTTTCTTTCCTTCATTTCTCTGCTGTACCCATAAGCCACTGTAACGCCCACTTCTCATTTCAGCACCACCCGCACCGATCAGACACCTGTAACCAAGAACAATATTAGTATGGAGACTGGGGAAATCCATTTATAGTACAAATATGATTAAACGGTTCCTAAACCATCCAATTATGTAAACTTCCGGCACAAAAAGTAAATAAATGTATATAAATGTATTCTAAACCAGTAATTGTGCACGAAAGGCCTTTACTAGAAAACACCTAGGCACTAAAATCTTTAAATGAAATATTTTAAATTAAAGATAAAGAAATAAGGGAATTTGAATCCTCCCAAATAGACCATAATACAGCTTGTGCAGTTCGCCTGATATGATTACGAGAGAGTACCATCCTCCCCAAACCGGACTGCCTTTATCCCAAGTATCGCACTATATAGTGATTTGTCAACCCAGGAAATTCCAGCCAATCACAGTCCGCCTTCTCCAAATCATAAGTTGCACCAGGTTATAGGTTAAATGTTGCAACACAAAAGGCTTTAACTATTTTACTTATATGACAAAAGAATCTAAGAAAAGTTAACACCCAAGTGTTAATTAAAGAAATAATTCATAATGCTTGTATCATTAAAGATTTTTCCATAAACTGCGGCCTCATCGTGGCCGCAAATCCTGTACCGCGTCACACAGTGCAGCCTCGCCTCAGTGGTAATAAGCACAATTTATATTAATATAAGTGCATGACAATTTATTATAAGAGTAACGAAAAATACAAAAGATTTTCACGGCTCGTCTTGGACGCTTTAAATAAATTTATGTCAAATATGGTCATTAGTCATTTTAAAGGAGTGATACCAGAGGTGCGCCGGTACGGTGTGGTCGGACAAAATTGTGTTTTGACAGGACATGCGGCACGAAGCAACGCGGTGCGGTGACGCCGCAGTGTGCGACCCTCGTTCGTATGTATGCATCATCGCCGCATAGTGCGAAACCGGCATAAGTTTTAAAACAAACAAATAAAAATAAACTTGTTGCTTGTGATACCAGTAGGGAACGACAATTGTTAAAAGTATGTCTTTTGTTGTGCAATCTTGGTTCCAATAACGTGGTAATACCTTCACCTTGGAAAAGACTAGTTGTGATTGGCAGTAGTATCTTCCCTTCACAATAGAGCGAGCCACTTTGGGAAAAGTCAACTGGATTACGTATATTGACGAGTAATTAATTAGACTAGACACGAGAGAAAGTCATTGGTCCAATCTGGTTCATATACATCTAGATACAAGTTAATACAAGCTTTACACAATACGGCCAGACCACGTGCACCTCGTTACTGCTAGTCATTTAATAAACAATCAAATACCGTAATAAAATTTTGTTCATAATAAAATGCCCAAATAACATCCAAGCTAAAGTTACATGAAAGATCAGTAACCATTTTAACTTCATAGCAGCATTAAGTAGCATTAAGCAGTCAACACTTAAGAGTTATTTTATCAACCAACCGGCTCACGATCATTTAATTCTAAAATCGATGAAAATGTATCGTAATATCAAGAGTATGCAACAGTAAAACGAGTCCTGTGCAGTATGTATTCAGGCCAACAAATCGTTCAAGTAACATTAAGTCGTCATACACTTATACGTAGTCTGGTATGAACCAACCGGCTTCCTGTCACTTTCTTCCCAAGATCAGATATAATAATACTATTGCACGAAACCAGACAATGAAACATAATATATAGTATTCAATAACATAATAGCGTGATGAATTATATGAAAAACAAATAATTACTCCTTATATTACCTAGTCGGGGGTAAAGATGGCAGGCTCCCAACACAAATGAACACCTTATCACTCACGAAGCAAGATCAGTAATGAGGGGCGGGGAGACGTCTACCTCAGTTGTGCCTTTGGTTTACCCCCCACTCCCTTCCTCCTCCTTCCCTCTCCTCCCAACCCCCCCCCCCCCCCCCCACCCTCTTCCTTCTCATCCTCCATCTTCTCCTCCTCCCACTCTTCTAAATCTCGTTTTCGAATGGGGGTTTTAGATTTTAATATTCTGTAATTAGATAAGGTAGAATATCTGTAAGTATTGTGGAATGGGAGGTGATAGGATAAGAGTAAGTGGGTAGAGTCAAGTAGCATCGAAGGGGAAGGAAGGAGGCACTAGGAGGGGGGTGGGGAAAGCGGGAGGTGGGGGGGTATATAGAGACAAGGGAGGGAGAGGGGTGGGGGATTGCAGAAGGATGGCTATAGGTAGTGAGGGGTAGGTAAGGGAGGGAGTGTGGGCGGGGGTGGGGAGACTGGATGGTAGAAGGGAGAGGGGTGGGGGATTGTAGATGGATGGGTATAGGTAGTGAGGGGTAGGTAAGGGAGGGAGTGTGGGCGGGGGTGGGGAGACTGGATGGTAGAAGGGAGAGGTGGGGGTGTGGGGAGTCACTGGGGACATAGAGACTGCATAGCAACAGTAATATTACACACCTTAGACTTAACATTGTGTAGTGTTAGAAATGTCATTAGTTTATTATACAGTATTATTTAGTTTATTATACAGTATTATTTAATTTATTAGTTTATTATACAGTATATTTAAGAAGGCATAAAATAAAATAAATAATCTGCAAGGCAACACGTCACGAGGGAGGACAAAGCTGCCAGATGTCAAATGTAATGGCATTTTTTTATTATTAATAATTAATGCTATAATTTATTACTAACTCCGATACATATCAAGTAATATCAATTCATAATAATAATAATACATTTAATTTGGATCACCCATTCATAATGTAATATCACACGGAAGCCGAGAAATATTTTGCCAAAAAAAATATAAAAACATGACAGGAAATGGAGGGAGGGAGGGAGGGAGAGAAGACGGGGTGAAAGCAACTACAATAACTACTACTACTACTACTAGGCCTACTGTTGATACTATTATTTGTGTTAACATTATAATGCCTCAATACCCTATAAAGAAGTGATAGGCAAAAATTTAAAAGAAAGAATAAAGAAAACGAAAGGTAAATAGAAGGTGAAGAGATGAAGCAGTAGCAGCCAAGAAGATCGAAGCCTCATATCATGTTACCTCCAAAGCTTCGAATTACAAGTGTTCGTTCTCATCCGGATAAGTAGGTAAGTAGATAAGTAATAAAGTAGGTAGGTATGTAGATGAGTAGGTAGGTGGGTAAGTAGGTAAGTATGTAGATAAGTAGGTAGGTAGGTAAGTAGGTAAGTATGCAGATAAGTAGGTAGGTAGGTAGGTAATTAAATTGGCAGGCAGATAAGTAGGTAAGTAGATACGAAGATAGGAAGGTAGGTAGGTAGGTAGGTAGGTAGGTTGTAGGAGTTAAGGTGGTGTGGGGGAGTAGGTAGGTAGGTTGGAGGTGGTGTGGTGGAGTAGGTAGATAGGTAGGTAGGTTGAAGGTGGTGTGGGGGAGTAGGTAGGTAGGTTGGAGATGGAGGGGGGAAGGTACGTAGATAGGTAGGTAGGTTGGTTGGAGGTGGTGTGGTGGAGTAGGTAGGTAGGTAGGTTGGTTGGAGGTGGTGTGGGGGAGTAGGTAGGTAGGTTGGAGGTGGGGGGGAGGTACGTAGATAGGTAGGTAGGTTGGTTGAAGGTGGTGTGGTGGAGTAGGTAGGTAGGTAGGTTGGTTGGAGGTGGTGTGGGGGAGTAGGTAGATAGGTTGGAGGTGGGTTTGAAAGTCGTGTGGGAGGCGAGGACGTTTCAAATAAGATACGATAAGTTTAGAGGATAATTATCTACTGTGTGAGTTTGGGGTAAATACTGTAGGATTGATTGATTGGTTGATTTATATTAGGCACCGCAACAGCGAGGTCATATGGCGCCGGAGGAAGCAGGAACTCGAGTAGAATAATTGAAAATAGAATTATTGCAGTTTTGTTTTGTTATATTTTATTTTTTATTATATATATTTTTTGTCGATGAACCTTTATCATTTTAATCGATAGACATTTATGAGTTTTAATTGGTTGGTCTTTATGAGTTTAATGAGTTTAATTGGTTATTCTGGAGCAACTGGTCCCTCCAAACTATTTCAAGCAACAGGACACCATTATCTTTTTTAATCTGGGCCTGTTTCCTGCCATACTTAGGAGGAGAAATCAAGGTGCTATAGTAATAAAAAATATACCAAAAGTGTATTATCCCCTGAAATAGTTATCAAGTGAATTTGAAGTATCATTTTGTGGGTTTGGGTAGTGTAAGCCTCCCATATCTGTTGAAATAAGATTTATATTTATTCTTTCCATATTTAACACTATCTCTCTCTCTCTCTCTCTCTCTCTCTCTCTCTCTCTCTCTCTCTCTCACACACACACAAAGCACCACCTAATAAGTTTGGAATCTCCCACGTGCCGCTCAAGGTCTAATTGGAACCAGCCTCACTTGATAATCACAAGGCCACTGCTTCAAAGAGATGCCCCTGATATATCCATCCATCCATCCATCCCATAATATCCACCCACTGAGTCCAGGCAGGGAGGGAGGGAGGAAGGCAAGGTGTACAAATCATAGAGGTATAGTTACATAGTGCATCAGTTAGTGGACGTGATATATATTTTTTCTAGGTAGGGTATTGATGTGAGGGGAAGAAGAGCTATACTGTATGTGGTAGTTTGTGAATGAGTTTGTTGTCCTTATGAGGGTATTGCTGTCAGGGGAAGAAGAGCTATGTGTGGTAGTTTGTGAGTGAGTTAGTTGTCCTTGTTAGAGTATTGTTGTCAGCTTATAGATAGTTAGTTTATTAGTGTATTAGTTTCCTGTCAGAGAAGGAGCTCTCATTCTCTCCTCCTCCTCTTCTTTTTCCTTCTCCTCCTCCTCCATCTCCTCTTCCTCCATCTCCCATTCTCTCCTCCTCCTCCATCTCCTCTTCCTCCATCTCCCATTCTCTCCTCCTCCTCCTTCTACTCCCCTTCTCTTCCTCCTCCTCCTCCTCCTCCTCCTGCTTTATACCCAGGCCCTTAGTAATGACACTCGTCAATAAATTATTCACAGGTGGGTAGAGGGAGAACACGACTCTTCACTCCAAACCGTCACTCACCCTTTTTATACCCAGGCACCAACTCTACTCTAACCATTCCACACTTCAATTTAATTTATAACCAACCAGAGTCTCTATCTCTCCATTATCTCTTCATCTCTTATTTATTTACTTTTATTTTTTTATATCCCCCCTAACGGGAACCGCCTTGCCGAGGTGGGGGGGTTTGTGTGTCTCTGAGACCTGGCGAGCTAGACTAGAGGGGGCTCCGACCCCTGCTTTGTCCCGATATCGGGGAGAGAGGGATTCCCATGCTAGGATGGTCGCCAGTGAGAGACCAGACAAAATAGTTCCCATCTTTCAGTTCTTCAACTGTCCCTCTTTTCATTTTATTTCCTTCCTGCTTGCTGTCACACCTCTCTCTCACCTTTTTCTGGCGCTATAGGACCTCGATGTTGCGGCGCTTAATATCCATCAATCAATTATTTTTATATTGGGCGGTATATTGCGTCAATTTCATTACTGTTAAGTATCGAGATTGTTTGTTTGGGTTGTCATTTTATGCCATCTTTTCCTTCTTTTATTACTGTTTTTAGTGTTTTTTTAAAATTTACATACACCCTCCCCCAGTGTAAACACTGCCATCCACCTCTTGTTTATTTTGTTTACAGTTTTTAATAATACAGTTTCTTGTTTCTTTTTGTTTTTTTTAGTACATCTATATCATCTTTTTATAATCCTTTTATTATTTTTTAGATAAACTTATAGGTCTCGATACAGGGGTGAGTCTGTTTGTCTATTTATATTTGTGCTTTATAAACATGTACAGACACACCCCACACAAAACAACATACACATACACATTAACAATGTTTTACACATATTGCACACTAGTTTTAATACTCTACAACATTAACAACAAAAACACTGACTGTATACATACCAACACATCAGACTCACTAACACCAGACACCTATACCCACACCTCCATATACACACACCTGTTTGGGAACCTGGGCTCCCCTGGGAACTCTCAACGCTTGAAGGTGGCTTGCCTCAGCAATCTCCGGGGTGCCCTGTTGCTCCTTATGTTGTGCGGTGACACAGGGGCTCTGGTCAACCCTGGCCCCCGTGCCCCAAAGTACCCCTGTCAGCTGTGCCGACGGGCGGTCAAGTGGGGCCAGCGGGCCATCCAGTGCGACCGCTGCTGTGAGGTTTCCCAGCACGCAGGTTGGTATCATATCAGCTGTGTTGGGGGCTTCACGGCTGCGTTCGACGGATTGGAGGGCCGGAGCCTTTCATGGATCTGCTGGGATTGTGGTGCGCCCAATTTCACTTCCTCCCTTTTTCACTCCCCAATACAACACAACAATAGATTCAGTTTGCTAGACACTACCATTTCATCTCCACCACCATCCACAACCCACAACGCACCTTCACCATTAGATAGGATCACCCGACGTTTAGGTAGACGTAACAGTGACAATTCCTCCCCTACACAAAACCGACAACAAGACATGACTTCCCTTAACACCGTATCATCCACTCCTCCTCTCCCAAACCATTCCACACCCAACCAGACTCTTCATAGTACCAGCTCATTATCCATAACACCAATCACCATCCCCAATAGATCATCCATCCTCACACCCCATTCTACCACCAACACCACACTCGACTCCATCACCCATAAAAACCCGTCTTCCCTCCGCACCCTTGTCATCAATTTCCGCAGTATCATCAACAAAAGAGCCGCATTTCACCAAACCCTCCAGACTTATGACCCCGACATCATTATAGGGACAGAGACCTGGCTCACACCTGACATCCAGGACAGTGAAATCTTCCCGACGGACAGTCCCTATAATATGACCCTACACAGGAAAGACAGAATAGACGATAAACATGGTGGAGTCCTTATTGCGACAAAGCCAGGACTAGTTGCGACCCCAGCCACCGAACTGAACGCGGACTCTGAAATTATATGGACTAAAATACAGATACAGGGCTGCAGGACACTCATTATAGGATCATTTTACCGTCCCCCAAATTCAAACTTAGAATACCTGCAGACCCTTGACGATTGCTTATCTAAAATTGACCCCTCCAAAAATATATGGTTGGCTGGTGACTTTAACCTACCGGACATAAACTGGACAGCACAGGCGACACTGGACAATTCCACCCATGAAAACGATTTACTATTACAGACTGATAGGAAACTCTTACATGAAAACTTTATTGACATCATCAACACCCACTCACTTACCCAAACAGTACTCGAACCAACACGCACACAAGTCAGTGTAGAAAGACATAACCCTAACATAAGACACGGGGTCACATCCAACATATTAGACTTATTTCTCACAAACAACATTTCCTTAATTACACGGACACGAGTACTACCTGGTCTCAGTGACCATGAGATGGTACTCATTGACGCAAACATCAAGCCAACAACACAAAAACAATTACCCAGGACAATCTACATGTACAACAGAGCTGACATGGGTGGCATTACCCAAGAATTAGTTGATTTTTGTGACTCATTCCTTGACTCAGACCCAATGGCCAGTTCTGTGGAAACAAACTGGACCAGACTTCGTGACTTCATACGTGACACAATGGACAAGCAACATACCCACGAAAACTGTCACACATAACCGGTCATTACCATGGTACAATAGACAATTAAAAAGACTACACAGAAACAAGGTCAAAGTATACAACAGAGCAAAACGATACAACGATACAGAACACTGGTTAGAATACAAAAATATACAGAAAACACTACAGAAAGAAACTAAACAAGCAGAAACTAAATACCCATCCACTTTTCTCACAGACAACATACAAAACCACAAAAAGTTCTTCGGCTTCTTTAAAGCACGCAAACAAGACTCGACCGGTATTACAACATTACTACACAACAATTCCTTGGTTACACACCCACAAGACAAAGCCCTTAACACACAGTTCCAGTCCGTTTTTACCCATGAACATGAACACTTACCAGACATGCCAACACCTTCACACCCACCTATCCCTCCCATTCATATAAACACCCAAGGAATTGAGAAACTTTTATCTGAGGTAGACATACACAAAGCGACTGGACCAGACAATATACCCTGCAGGATATTGAGGACTAATGCTAAAGTTCTTGCCCCTGTCCTGCAGGTTATATTCTCACAGACTTTACAGACCGGTGAACTCCCTCAAGACTGGCTTTTGGCAAATGTGACCCCAATTTTTAAATCCGGAGACAGAACCCTTCCCATTAATTATAGACCGATTTCTCTTACCTCAGTCCCTTGCAAAATTTTAGAACACATAATTCATAGACATATAATGGACCATTTTAATAGACAAAACATACTGACTGACAAACAACACGGTTTTCGACCCAAACGCTCGTGTGAGACACAGCTACTGGTGACTACACATGACATCTTGCAGTCCCTCAATGACACAAAAACTAGACAAGTTGATGCCATAGTATTAGACTTTGCCAAAGCCTTCAACAAAGTCCCTCACCAAAGACTACTACACAAGTTAGAATTCTATGGCATACAGGGACAACTTCTTCACTGGATTAGAACGTTCTTGACTACCAGAAAGCAACGCGTAGATCTTGACGGTAGTCAGTCTCCACCTGTTCCTGTGATCTCTGGGGTACCCCAGGGCACTGTCCTGGGCCCCTTTCTCTTCCTTTCATACATTAATGACCTCCCACTTTCACTTTCCTCTACCACTAGACTCTTTGCAGACGATAGCTTAGTTTACAGACCAATTAAAGATAGGAATGACTGCCTTCGACTACAGGACGACCTAACTGCACTTGAAGACTGGGAAGTCAAGTGGCAGATGACATTTAGACCAGACAAATGCCATCACATCCGTTTTACCCGTGCTCATAATCCCATTCCATATACATATCAGCTACACAACACTAACCTCAACACAGTCCCTTCCCACAAATACTTGGGCGTCCACATCTCATCGGACATGAGGTGGAACACACACATAGGTAGCATCAGGGCCAAAGCCAGTAGGGTCCTGGGGTTCTTGCGCAGGAACCTCAGCAGGTGTAACACAGACATTAAAATCATTGCTTATAACACTTTCGTTCGACCACACCTAGAGTATTGTGACACCGTCTGGGACCCACACACTTACAATAATATAAATAAATTAGAGTCCATACAAAACAAAACTGCAAGATGGACCAGACGTGATTACAGACACACTACATCAGTCACTTTGCTTAAACAAGACACAAAACTAGACCCATTGGCAACAAGAAGACAAATACACAGACAACAGATGATATACAAAATCACAAACAAGTTAGTTGACATAGACAAAGACACATACCTACACCCTACAAGTATACGGTCCACTAGAGGCAGCCACAACTTAAAATACCATACATACCAGACAAGCACTGATATATTTAGGCACTCATTCTTTCCCCGCAGCATCCAAGAGTGGAATCATCTCCCATCTCATATAGTTAATAGCCCCACTCTTGACACTTTTAGAAATAGGATCACCAATCATTACCTCCCCAATCCTAATCCTCAACCCACAGTCCTTGACCCAATCCACCCTCATCCTAACCCCCTTCCTAATCCTACCCTGGATCCCTAAATCCCCCGCACAACCCCCGCATATTATGCTGCCCACGAGCAGCCCTCTGCGGGACCCAAAAACTTAAACTTAAACTTGGGTGGGGGGAAAACTCATAATATAGTATATTTGCCTTTCAAGATTGCACTCATGACATGTCATATATTATGTGGAAAAGTGGAAAATCAGAGCCAAGTTTCGGCAAAAGTTGGCTCGGGTTTTCCAGTTTTCAACAGGCATAAATCTGGAAAATTGGAAAACCCGAGCCAAGTTTCGATAATTAACCAAACCAAAGCTAACCAGGGCAGACTACTGGGGCAGACTACCAGGACCTAACTGGGCAGACTACCGGGACCTAACCCGGGCAAACTATTGAGACCTAACCAGGGCAGATCACCATGACCTAAGCAGGAAAAATATACAGTAGAAATTAGTCAAACCTCACCTGACCTGACCTAACCTAATCTGGACTGGGACACACTACCGGGACCTAACTGGGGCAGATTACCGGGACATAACCTCATGTTATGTAACTGCACTCCTTACCAGACTACTGGATTGGCCATTATAACCGTTGTACATAATTATTATTGCTATTTGTTAATAAAATATATTAAAAAAAGGTGTTGACTCTTACCAGACTTGGAGCAAATTGTGGAGATGATTAAACTTTCGAAGAAACTATGTAGCATACATGGCTATAATTTGTTATTATAATCCATAGTAGCCTGCTATCCAACACTGGTCACATATTTTATGTTTCAAAATTAGGCCATGATCCACACATATATTAAAAAGTTGTTGTGGTTTAGCAAAACTAATATTAATTAAAAAACCGGCCATATTCGAGTTCACACTAAACACACCTGTTATGGCTGGAAGCTATCTTGATAATGTGTGTCACCTAGCTTTTGAAAATGGGACGATGGAAGGGCGGAAGAATACAGTAGAGGTTGATGTATGGCATTAATGATATTTATTGTAATAATATGATATCAGAAAAGAAATTATGAAAATAACTAAATAGATACTGAAATTATCTATACATAATTGCTATTTGTAATTAAAAGAATAGTGAAGGCTCAATTTAATTTTAAAAATACATGATTTACGAGATGGCAACTTGAAGTAGGACATGAGCATCCCATCATGAAAGTGTGGACTACTTTTATTGTGTTCAGTGGCTTAGTTTAAAGAAGGTAGTGGGATAGAAACACATCGTGAAGATTGGAGTCTGAACTTAGGATATAGATACCCTAGACTAACTGCTAAGAGCCACGCTGAACTCTGCCTCACATTCGAAAGGATATTTGGCGAAAGATAACGCATTTATGACGGAAATGTTACTAAGAAATATTGTGGTAAAAGATGAAAAACATTATATTGCAAGACGAAAAGTGTGAAAAATGCAATATTAAGAAAATTCCAAAATTGTGGACATGGAAAATACGAGATGCACTTCAATTATGACAATTAATCTTATAATGCATTTATGAGGGAAATGTTACTAAGAAATATTGTAGTAAAAGATGAAAAACATTATACTGCAAGACGAAAAGTGTGAAAAATGCAATTAAAAAAAAATTGGACTGAAAAAATATGAAGTCTACTTCAATTATAGGAGGTAACTACTGTTATGCCACATTTGCAGAAGAAATTGAATATTGAAAAGTTGTTTGTAATAGTGAAATATAAACACTGGTAATAGTGTAATTTTCGAAATAGAGTTGTGGCAACTTGTAAAAATATTCCAATGATTCCTTCAAACTATTCCAAGCAACAACAGGCCATTATTACTTTCGTTAGCCTGGCTCTGATTCCTGGCATACTTTGGAGGAATCAAGGCGCTTCAATGAACCACAAGTGTCCTATATATACTATCCCATAAAATGCTAATCCCTTAATATAATATACACAACCTGGTATGAATCCTTACCTTAACGACGAGAAGAGTTTTGCTGGACAAGCCACTGTAACCTTATGTTGCCTTGGAGACATTAACACTGGTTTGTCGTTCACGGATACACCACCACCACAACCACCAACACTCCCTTGGTGACATTATTAACACTGGTTTATCGTTCACGGATACACCACCACCACATCCACCAACACTCATCTTGAGGCTGCACTAGGCTACTTGCTAGACAATGCTGTACTACTGTATTGTCTCTGGTATTGTAACACACAACGCCATCCATCCATTGTACACGTCTGTAACAAAAACATAAATATTAAACCCTTCTCAATGCATGACAAACATTACAATATCTTCTGGATCCTACATTGAGATATTAATAAATTATATAATGAACTTACTGTATTTTAGTTCTTTAAGTTTATAATAATTCCATGAGAATTTTACACCCAGGGGAAATTAAAACTGTAAAGTTAAAAAAAATAACTAACATGCCTAAATTCTTTCTAAAATTATGTAAGAATAACAGTATAGTAAGAATAACAATTGCATTACCATATATTTATTGAGTATAAACTATTAATCAGATGTGGTGTTTAAAATATGGAAGGTTATAAGCAGCCATCTCTTCCATAACGCCGGAGTGATGTGGGCAATACTTTAAGGGTTTTGGCGCCCCTTCGGCCCCAGCCACTCACTATACCTCTTTTCTTTCTATTTCCTTTGTGCTTGCTGTCTCACCTCTCTATCACCTTCTCCTGGCGCTATATAACCTCGCTGTTGCTGGGTCTAATATCAATGAATCAATGTGTTCCATAATATGGATAACTTTAATCAACCTCTCAACACAATGTAAACTACAGAGTCCAAACACCAAACCTAAAACCACCTTCATCTCTACTTGTAACTAAAGTACCAACCTGGCCTGTATACCATCACCGGAATTGGCCACTGTGTAATACATGTAGCCTAAATGAGTTTCTGTTCCAATAACATTATACTCAAAACCATAAGGAATCCAAAGTATAAAACACAAGTTAAATAATCTACAAGTACACTGGAGCAGCAATCTCTAATTAAAACTCAAAGTACTTACATTATACGTAGAAGAATATAAGGAGAATGTCAGTAACCACACCTTGACACTGCCAAGTGTGGAGCTTCAATGTGTGAGGTAGGACCAACATGACCAAGGATTCTAGTACTGGAGAAGGACACACCACTTAACGTTATTTTCTTGTTGACAATCTGGCTGGATGGGACGGTGGAGCCTCTAACGCCCGGTAGGAATTAACACTACACCTCCCGTCTGCTGCCCTTTATAATGATTATTATTAAGTCGGATTTTCTTTACTAGTAACGCACAGGACCTTTGATACTAATTGTTTGACAATAAAATGTATAATTTTATCGATTATTTATAAAATATCAGATTTTTTACTACGTGAACCTTGGCACTGTATGGCAAGGTATGTACACTCGTCATACATAATTTCTGACCAGAGTGTGAGCAGCAGAAAGCTTCGAATCGCCTGGTATTGTTCATTTCCCCACCCAGTACACATATAGAGGCTGAGTTCGAATGCAGGGTGTGTGTGTGTGCGTGTGTGTGGTGCCTGTAGTTCGTCTCTGATCAGGGATTATGTATCACGAGTGTACAGTACATATAGCGTAGCTGTATATTCCTTGCTGTATGGTGTGAGTAGCCCGTGACTCTTGTGAGGCCCCGAGATTATTGAGTGTCACACTAGATGAGACAGTGGAGCTTCATGGTGTTGGTAGCTTCTCTTGTGTCCCACTAGATGACCACACCTTATTTATACACGTCACTATCAGCAGAGAACAGCTACATCGTCACTCACAGCATCTAGAAATATGGTTCTATGTTATGAGTTGACGACGACGTAGGGGATATTGTGTTAACGTGTCGGCGTAGCAAGGTTCACTCTTAACTTAAAATTGTATTCGTAAGCATTCATTCATGGCGAGAACTAGTACCCGACAACACTGCTTCGAAATCATAACAGCAGCTCATACAAATAGAATAACAGAACCATTCACTGCTTCGAAATGAACCTGAAACAATGTGGTGAGGTCAGAAATGCAAACATTCGAACAAGTCCAAACTTTAATAACATGTTTTGTGAATACCGGACAGCAACAACCATCACATCACCTTGGAAAAAACAAAACAAACGATTCTCGTGGACTCCAATCATCTGGGTCCCTACATTGGCAGTCTGTCGCCGTATCCACTCTGCCACCCCCTCCCAAAAATACAAAATATTACATAATAAATTACGATAATATCTATGACAAAGCCCTAATATAACATCCATGCCTATCATTTATGTATATACACTACCGCCCAAAAGTTCCTTACCTCGGCCAACCAGTTTACAACTTTTAGATTAATTTGTATCGTCTTGTTCTGGTTGACACCGAGACAATCATGAACATCTGAAGCAGCCTTGGTTAATATAATATAACATTCTCTTATATTCAGTCTATCTCTATTCACCTTGGTTAATATAATATAATATAACACTCTCTTATCTATCTATCACTCTCTATCTATCAATCAGCCTATCATCAATCTACTCATCTATCTCTATCCATCTATCTATGTATCTCTGCATCCATCTATCGTAGTGTATTCATCTATTTCTCCATCTATCTCGTATTTTTTTTTTTTTTAGATATAATATAACACTTTTATATTCAGTCAATCAATACAATTCTGCCTCTACTCATTTATCTAATAATAATAATAATAATAATAATAATAATAATAATAATAATAATATTAATAATAATAATAATAATATTTTTGTTACATTACTTTTAGTATCAAGTATTTCAACGGGTCAAAATATTATATAAGGTTGAATTAAGATGATAGTAAAGTATTGGTAATTCTGGATCAACTAAAAAATTATTCCTCCAAACTATTCCAAGCAACAACATACCATCATCATTATTAATGTTTATTTTTGTTGTTGCTGTTTCCTGACATATTATGGAGGAATTAAAGGCGCTACAATGTTACAACGTATTGTATACTGTATACTCGTGATACGTAATCCCTGACCAGAGACGAACGGCAGGCACGTCACACACACACACACACACACACCCTGCATTCGAACTTAGCCACTATATGTGTACTGGCACCACACACACACACACACACACACACCTTACATTCGAACTCAGCCTCTATAGGTGTACTGGATGGATAAATGAACAATACCAGGCTATCCGAAGCTTTCTGCTCCTCACACTCTGGTGTGAAATTATGTATCGCGAGTGTACTGTCCCCTTAATGGGCTGCCACTGATTATTTCCACCCTAATAATAATAATAATAATAATAATAATAATAATATATCATGTTGGATGGTTGACCTCTGGATGCAGTGGCTGGTAATAATTAAAGTTAATAAATTGGTCCAAGTTTCATCGGCTTCCCTGTATTGCTTTCCACGGCACTCAACTGTACACACCAGACTAAAGTGTGTTTGTGTGTGTATGTATGTGTGTGTGTGTGTGTGTTCCTAGATGACTGAGTGTGTATAAGTGTTCATGTCACAGCTTCTGCCTCTCCAGGTGTTTACAAAGACGTGTGTCTGTTAGAGTACCGATGTATCCTTAGCTCCCATGTCTCTAAAACAAAAAGAAAAACAACAGTACACACACACACCATGTTTCTGAATGTAGCCACACTCACACACACCATGTCTCTGAATGTAGCCTTACACACACACACACACACACACACACCATGTTTCTGAATGTAGCCACACTCACACACACCATGTCTCTGAATGTAGCCTTACACACACACACACACACATCATGTCTCAGAATGTAGCCTGACACACACACACACATCATGTCTCTGAATGTATAAATGAAAAGGAATAAAACAGACCCCATATGGCCTGGATGAGGAACAGTAACCATGAAGGAAACAAAAGGAGAGAAATGACCATTGAAGAAGTTAAATAGAATGGCTCGGCTACGTCTAATGTCTGCTCTGTTGCAAGATGATGACGATGATGCAGAGCAGATAACTGAGGAGGAGTTGCGCCGTGCTCTCCCCCGGGGCAAAGCTTCTTCCCCTGGTGATGATGGTATTACTTATGCTGTGTTGCACCTACTTCAACAAGTTCCTGGGAACCCCTTACATCAACTGTACAATCTATGTCTTCGTGATGGTTGTGTACCACGAGCCTGGACCAGCAGCACAATAATACCTGTCCCAGGCGCATATTCCCCAAGTTTGACTGGTTTCGTGCCATAGGAGAAATCATAGCCCGAGTTGCCTTCTCGGTGTGCCAGATGTACGACAAATTGTAAACAAACCTTCGATTTTGCTTCCTCCCTCATGCGAAAGAGAGAGAGAGAGAGAGAGAGAGAGAGAGAGAGAGAGAGAGAGAGAGAGAGAGAGAGAGAGAGAGAGAATATAGGTCGAGATGAGAGAAAATAGAAAGATAGATAGATAGATATATTATAATAGAGGATAGAGCATTACTACATAAGTACCGTACTTAAATGAATGTAGGATACAGCCCCTCATGAGAGAGAGAGAGAGAGAGAGAGAGAGAGAGAGAGAGAGAGAGAGAGAGAGAGAGACCTAACCTTCGATTGCTTCCCCCCTCACGCGATAGAGAGAGAATGAGAGAAATGAGAGAAAATAGAAAGATAGATGCATAGATATACTGTAAAAGAGAAGATAGAGCTTTACTACTGTGGTACATAAGTTGCCTACTTAAAATGAACGTAGAATATAGCCCTCATGAGAGAGAGAGAGAAAGACAAACCTTCAATCGTTTCCCCCCTCATTAGAAAGAGAGAGACTGTAGGTCTAGAAGAGAGAAAATAGAAAGATTGATAAATAGATATACTATAAAAGAGAGGATAGAGCATTACTACTAAAGTAAATAAGTACTTAAAATGAATGTAGGATATAGCCCCTCATGAGAGAGAGAGAGGGAGAGAGAGAGAGAGAGAGTGATAATATCTTATAAAGAGGAAGTAAGAAAGAATAGAGTAGTACAGTATACTAAAAACAATGTAGAATAAAAAAAAATTGTGACACCAAAGAGGTGTTGATGGAAAGGCGAAATTGCACGGCAGAGATGCAATTTTACCATATTTAACCCCTAAAGGACTGGGGTTAGTGAAATTACTGTGCCTCCCAGGACCGGGGGTTGAGCGAAAAACACGTAAAATAGCCTGTTTTCGCTTGCTCTGTACTCCTAACCTACAACGAACGAGTACATTATTTCAGTACCATGAGAACGAGCAACTCTTCCTCTTTCTATTGGTACCAATGGGAAGTCTGTAGGTTTAATGGTTACAGAATTACAACGAGTTGAATGAGGTACTGTCGCCGTACGTTGAGCGCGAGTGTTTGGGTGGGTGCACTGACCGTGGCGAGGTAGTAGAAAATGGGGATAGGCGCTCGTCGGCTAAGTCACTCACCAACACACTCGGACATAACAAGATCAATAATTCCTCAATTTTACCCTAGAAAAAGCAGTGTTTACTCAGTCTGAGCATCCCATCCTACTATAAACCAGTGTAGCCAACGTCTGGAGTAAAAAAAAAATGGGGAAAATTCCGGGCCCGGTCCTTTAGCGGCAACCCGTCATATACCGGTCCCAGTCCTTTAGGGGTTAACATCCTCTCTTTGCCCCACGTCTATTTCTTTCTTATCTTCTAATCTAATTTCTCATATATAATATACTCTATCAGACTTTATTGAACAATGCTTCATAGTAGACATTGGAACCAATACACCATGAGTCGAGTTGCTTTGGGTAACCTAGCTATATCTTAAGGAATTACTGCAGTCCACTTAATTTATGTAATAACTGATTCTGCTAACAATTTGCTTACACTGTACATAATGCAATCTATATATATCTATATATATATATATATATATATATATATATATATATATATATATATAAAACAGTCTGTCTGTTTGTCTGAATAACCGCTATGCACGCCGTCATCTTTTTACCAAGAGTAATAATTTTTACATACGTTTTTTCGCTGAGACCTGATGAGTATCGTGGCCCTATATATATAATATATAAAAATGGGAGTCAATTTTTTCAAGTTTCAACTTTCATTTAGCCAATTTTTTTCTTGCATAAAGTAAGAGCTTGAATTTACACACCAGGAACTGAAAACGGGAGCCTCTTAGGTGACCAAATTTGGGTATGACAAGAGTGTCTAAGTCCAAAAATACATAAATAAAATAGTATCCCATGAAATATTATCAAAGAAAATCTCTTACGGTGACAGAAAACGTCATACGATCAGACAGACTGTTATTTATATATATATATAGATAGAGATAGATAGATAGAGATAGATAGATAGAAATATAGATAGAGATAGAGATAATAGATATGGATAGATAGATAGATATAGATAGAGAGAGAGATATAGATAGAGAGATAGATATAGATAGATAGATATAAATAGAGAGATAGAGAAATAGATATAGATAGAGAGATAGATATAGATAGAGAGATAAATATAGATTGAGAGATAAATATAGATTGAGAGATAAATATAGATAGAGAGATAGATATAGATAGATAGATAGAGAGAGAGATACAGAGAGAGAGAAATAGATAGAGATAGATAGATAGAGAGATAGATAGATAGAGAGAGAGATAGATATAGATAGAGAGATAAATAGATATAGATAGAGAGATAGATAGATATAAATAGATAGAGAGATAGATATAAATAGAGAGATAGATATACAGTGCTGGTGGTTAGAAATGTCGCTGTGACGTAAACAACCTGTTCCTATTGATGAGTGGAAAAGGGTCTGTGTGAAAATAGTTTTACTGAGGATACTCACCTAAATTAGTAACTGATAGGGTACCCTCGATTGCTTTTTAACATGTTGAGTCGTTTGGGAAGGAAGTCAGCCAAATTATGAAGGTATTCCAAGTTAATATTGTCCCAGATATCTTGTATGGCTGCTTGAAGGCGTGGAAGTGAAGATGTGTCACCATCCTTTAGTTGCCGTTTAATATACGACCATAAGTTTTCGATTGGGTTTAAGTCTGGTGAATTTGCTGGCCAAGGTTTTAGGAGAGTAACACCACAGAATTCAAACCAATTGGTAATTAAATGAGCGGTATGGCAAGGAGCACCATTTTGCATCAAATAATCAGAGTTGCATTTCTCCATACACTCGTCTAGCTCATCAAGTATGAGTTCAAAGTAATTATCTTTATTCATACGAACATTCATAGGTAAAAATACCAACTTTCCCACACCATAGTACGAATAACAGGCCCACACCATCAATGAAATAGGATGTTTTACTGTGTGGTTAAGATATCTGGGGTCATGGGAATCACTACCACGTCGGCGGTACACTCCACTTTTCTGGTTATCTGTAACTTCAAAAGTGGATTCATCCGACCACAACACCTTTCGCCACTCATCAATACCCCAGTCATGATATTGAGAGGCAAAAGCTAACATTTTTTTGCGATGAACAACAGTTAACCAGGGTTTATGTACTGCGCGGCAACACCTGTAACCCAAGTCGCGTTTGAAATAATCCCGCACTGTCCTGTCGGCGACTCTAGCCAGCAAATCTGGGTTCTTAGTCTTTAATTCTCGGCTTGTGATGCGAGGTTGGACCTCCAGCTGTCTACCAATAACTCTCAAAGTCCTCTCAGTCACTTTCCGTTTACGCCCTGGTGGTTTGTATGGTGGTGGGATAGAGTCACTCCCGCCCGCACAGAATTTTTTTGTCCACCTCTGTACTGTTCTTATTGATAATCCTGTGTTAGCTGAGATTTCTTAGTTAATTTTATTATCCTTAGCTAGAGCACAGATAGCTGCAATGTCAGGTTTTTTTAGTCTTTTCTTGGGACCCATACTAATTAGTAACTGGAGGGAATAGTGAACCAATACACACAAAAAACTATGGTAATTAGGAGCTGCAGGATCCCCCCCACTGAGAGCGTAAGGAAGCACTATCACGTTATATTGTTTAAATTTCCCAGACAAAGCTTAGAGTAGAGTTGC